>CAJQZJ010033828.1:424655-485585 GCA_907164525.1 Lophiomys imhausi | reverse complement strand
GGCAGGGCTCTGTTCTTATCTTTCCAGGAGATTTAAAGCATCCATTCAAGGAATCCAGGGACAACTGGACAACTGAAACCTCAGCAGAAAACAGATCAGACACCAAAGAGCATGAGTGGCCCAGATGATCCAGCCTTGCAGACTTCAATAGCAGTTTTCTCAAAAGTCTACGACCACAACAACTCAAAATCGCTAAGATCGTTCAGCTCCACAGACTACTCCAGCCAGATCTTCAGTAAAGCTCTGAAGATCAGCTTCTGTCTATGAACTTCTTAGGACATCTAAATAGCTGAGCACAAAAGGACTGAACATCAAATGATTCTATTAACATTTTTAACCATTTTTCCATTCTTATTTGGGCCCCAAACAGGTTTACTATGTCCCAAATCAGCAGGAAGTCAGTTTAAGAGAACAACGTCCCATCCCCAGAAGGTGGGGAGGGTGTCCCCCCCCTTTGGTTATTTGATGGATAATAGAAAATTTTGTTATTTAGGGGAAAAGACTACAAGCTGTTAAATGGTCTTGTTAAATGGGTTTTGGAGGTTAGACCCAGGGACTTCTCTCTTTTTCCTTTCTGTATCCTTCTTTCTCTCCTATATAGGAGTGAACAGACTTGAGAAAAATGGGACATAGACATAGTATAGGAAAGATCAAGAAAAAAGGACAGATGATTGAATATTTCCTTATACCTTTGTATACTGATACAAAATTAACATTATATTTGGCTAAATTGGTATTGATCATTGTATATTAATTCAAAATTAAGATTATATAGGGCTACAGCGGTATTGATCTTTGTATATTGACACAAAATTAAGATTATATTTGGCCACAATGGTATTGACCCTTGTATATTGATGTAAAATTAAGATTGTATTGGGCTACATCGGTATTGATCTTTGTATATTGATACAAAATTAAGAGTAACGCTTCTTAAAGGTATTGTTCATAGTAATACTTAAAAATGAAATGTCAAGTTTTGACTTCTTGCTACCAACCGACATAAACTGTTTAGGATAATTAAGAAATGGAAACTAATAGTCATGCAAACGTGTCATTTTGTTAGTTACTATGACAGTCTATCAGTTATTTTCTAAGCTACTCAGAAATCAAGTTGCTAAGAGACAAGCAATATTTGCTTATCTCAATATAAGAGATAGATAGGGCATCTTCAAAAACCTCAAGAGATCTGCAGAATATGGCATTCAAAGATGTTTTTTTAACTTAAGATTTTTTGATATTGAGACATGTCAGCTCCTGACAGCACCCCCTATTCTACTCCAAGTAGAAGATGAGCATCGAAGAATCTCCAGTGGGAGATGATTGAATTGGTGGTAAGCCTTTCTCTTGGCAAGAAAAACCCCTTTCTTCAACTGTAGACAGACTGCTGTCCAAAAAGGACAAAACTTGGAAGCAGATAAGTCGACAGCCTAGCTCTGCCAAGACAGGGTAGGTAAGTCCTTCATAATTCCTGCTCTACAATCAATGTCTGTCAGAGAAACGGAGCCAAATGGCTGAAGATCGATGCTGTAATGTATGGAGAGAAAATGGGAACTGTCCAGGCAGCTACTGGTATGTCATTTCTTAGTTTTGGAAGCTGCAGGCCCTGCACTTCCTATATAATCAGATATATTTATCCCTCTCAGGTCTCTGAGGTGGTTGAAGAATAGATAGCTAGAGTCTCATAGTTAAATTTTGAGTTGTTTAGGAATCAAGAGGGTGTTCTGGATCTAAGAAGATATTTTTAAAATTGTGAGGCAAATTAGTATGAAAGCTGAGTTAGATATAGAACTTTAAAGTCATGGAGATGATTAGATAGTAGAATGTTAAAGTCAGGTGCCAAACACATATGGACTGGACATTGGGAATGTATGCTAAGCCATATAACTCTTATAATTGTGGCCTATTTATTTCTGTTGTTTTGTATTGTATTTATAGTTATAAGAAAAAGAACCATTTTTGGACTGAAAGGGAGAGCTGTTGGGGGGAAAAAGAAATACCTTAAACTAAAAAAAAAAAAAAAGAAGGGAAGAGGATGGGGGGTTGAGGGGGAGGAGGGTGGAAGGGTGGGACTGGAGGGGGGAGTAGGGAGGGGATTGTGATTGAGATGTAACTTGAATAAAAAATAAATTATTAAAAAAAATTCTATATCTAACTCAATTTCCATCCTAACTTGCATTACCAATTTAAAAACATCTCCTTAGACCAAAAACATCCTTTTAATTGCTTCAATTGTTCATGGCATCTGCCCCCATGTTTAAGGTACCGGGTAAGCTTTCTTTCCAGGAGCTTTCTAAGTGTCCCTCTTCAGTCAGGCTGGGATAGTCACTTTAAGCTGAGCTTCTGCTCTGTGAAGGACTCCTGCCTCAGGCTCATTTGTATCTTTCCTCTCAAAGCCTGCTTTTCCACACCCTGCGGTCTTCGGATCTATTCTTCAGCAGTCAGACTGCACCATGACACCACCACAACCCTCAACCCCACCCAGGTGACATGTGACTTCACTAAGCAACTCCACTCCCATGGTCAGAATTAAGTCACTGTGGCAGCCCCTCCATCACCTTCTCTTACTCCTAGAGACAACGGTGTTCTCAAAGATGACCAGTGGAGAATCTATGAAGAACTGGGGGCATATCTGTAAACAAAAATTTTATTAAACTATATCTATTAATACTACCTAATAAACACCTATAACCTATAAACATCTAATTCCTAACCATTTTAAAGGGATACCAAGCCATGGGTTCTTAGGGAAACTTGTCAGCTGTCTATCTGCAGGCATACCTCAAATGTAATCAGCAGTCTGGCTCTGGCATAGTTATGGCAGTCTTATTTCAGCTTGGGTTTGAGGTCTTCTCTCAGGGTACGTCTGCTGCCTGTAGGCTCCTGTGGTCAGTATACCTCAACAGTTCAGCTTGGGGCCAGCTTTAGTCAGTTGAGACTGTCCACAGACATCTCAGCTGCCATTTGAACTAGCTGAACCCCTCAGGGCAGGTGCTCTGCCACGAGGCTTGGTCTTTTACTTCAAAGCCTTGCCACAGCCTCTCAGGACCGGAGTTACTCTCCTGCCAGTTTTTCAGGTCTTCTCAGAGTGCGTTTGGCACGGCTTCAGAGCATGTCCATGACTCGCACCTTGCGCTGGTGCTATTGCTGCCCGCCAGCCCAGCTCACTTGCTCTGCTCCTGCTGCTCTGACGTCAGCCATTCCCGATTTTCCTCAGGCCACCATTACTGTCATTTCCTCAGTCTCCTCAGCCCCTGAGCGCCTCTGCCATCTGAGACAGGCTTCATGTTGCCTCTGTCCAATCTGGGCTCTGCCCATTTCAGCTCCACTCAATGTCTTTTGAAGAGAGACAGCGTCCAAAAGTCCTTTCTCTCACTTTCCCAGGCATTACCAATTACATGTTTGCCCAGGATCATATGCTGCCATGTGCCAGGTCAATCTGCACTCCAAAAGCCCTTAATAATTCACTACACAGATCTCTGACCAACATGGGTCCCCTGAATGTGTGTCTTTGTGATGGTTTAGAACAGATCCCCACATCCTGTGCTTCCCACAGGAAGCAGCAGTCTGTAACAGGCACCCAAGGCTGATGCTTTTTTTTTTCCCCCTCAAAATTTATTTATTTATTATTTATTTATTTATTTATCCTCCCCTCTTCCCCTCCGGGTTCCACTCTCCCACCTTCTTCACCCTCTCCCTCCTATCCTTCTTCTTGGGTGAAGGGGGCTCCCCTATATCTTCCCCCCTCAGTTCATCAGTCACATGAGGGCTAAAAGCTCAGAGGCTGCTTCTTAATGAAGCCATATCCTTCCATATTTCAGAAATCTGGGTGCTAAATGGACTGGGAAGGGCCACACAGCTATGTCCTTACACATCAGCAGAGCTGTGCCAAAGCCTGGATGGCTGACCAATATGAAGACATACCCACAAGTTCCTGTCTCATCAGGACCCCAGTCCCTCTCCCATTGCTGCAACAGCAAATCATCACAAACCACAAAAACCTTATCCCATAATTCCACCACTCAGATGTCTCCAGTCACACAGCCAGCAGACTGTGTTCCGGTTGAGGACTTCAAGGAGAACAGATCCCTTGTCTTTCCAGCTTCCAGAAGTTCCCACGTCCTTTGACTCACAGCCCTGACTCCATATCAGTGGGAAACCTGTTTGCATTCATATTCTATTCTTACCTCCCTTTCTCTGGCTCCTCTGTGAACTTTTATGATGACACAGGTCCCAGCTACATAATCCAGACTATCATCCCACCTCACACTCCCCGATTTAATCATAATTACAATATATTTTTGACATATAAATTAACATATTCACAGGACAAGGCATATTCACAGGTTACAAGCATCTTAGGAAAGGAGAGGCATTATGCAGCTGCCCACAGGACCCTAAGATGAAAATGCTAAAAGACCCAAGTACTCCCTGCTAGACAATAAAGTTGAGAAAGTAATTCAACATGCCTAGGTCAGTTCTTGAAACAAGTAGTACTCAATAAATATTTACTGTATTTATTAACACAGTGTAGATGAGAGTAGGATAGGGGTAGGATAAAAAAGCTTTTTACTAAAGAGTAAGTGGTATGATATGAACCAATGTCACTCCATAAGGCAAGGACATCCAGGTATTTCCAGGGCATGTGTCAGGTAACAATAGCAAGGACATATGTTCCCATACAAGGAAGGGGATAAGAAATAATAGGAACCATTATGCCATCATGTAATCAGCTGCTATGCTGGGGCTGTCATAGAAGTGCCACATGCTGGATGCCTTCACGATTTCCAGCTCTCTGGCTTGCAGATGGAAGACTATGGGACTGCTCACCCTCCTTAACCATGTAAGCCAATTCTCATAATACTGCTCCCATGTGCATTCATATACATTTTCTGTTATTTTTGTTTCTTGGGAGAACCCTGACTAGCCTAGGGCACCACACACACACACCAGTTTTTCAGGGACATGGCCACCATGACATTCATAGCTGCAAAGATACCCTCAGGAAGCAAGGACAGAGGTCACCCCAGAGGCCTGACGTAGGAGAAAATCGCTGGCCAGGGAAGGGGAGGGGCCAGATGCATAGAGAAGGAGGGGATTCACTACAGGGAAAAGAAGAACTTGAGCTCCAGAGGAAGCAGAAGCAAGATGAGCTAGTGAGCTGATGAGAAAATAGAGGATGGGAGGTTGAAAGGACAAAGAGAAGCAAGTCCCCAAGAGCCTGAGGAGCTGACAGGAGGGCTCAGCCTTCCCACCCCCAAGAGTGTTCCGGTAAGGAAGAGGGCTGTAATGAAGTCCACATGGGGTACACAGACCAAATTGGTAATGTGGGAAGTTTTCTCTGTAATTGGTGCTGAGGCAAGGGAAACAGTTGATACAGTGGAGACATGGCACACAGGGAGACAGAAACATTGTAATGAGAGAGAAATCAGAACTCTGGGAAGTGGATACTTACCCAGCAGAAAATAGGTAATAAGAAAGTCACACATGTCCCTCATTTTAGTCCCCAAGACCATTGCAGAACCCCAGTCACCCAAATCTTATGCTGATGTGGGTTCAAATGTACTGAATTGTCTCTCAGAGTTTGGAGATCATTTTAAACAAACAGTCCAAATTCTGTATTTGTAGGCTTTCATTAAAGTGATATCTAAATAAGAGAACATTAAAGGGTTAATAGATATTGCCTTCCCCCAAGAGAAAGAAACTAATTATATTTTCTTATATCAACAACCCCCACCAGCCCAGTCATCCTGGCAGCCAACTGTTGATGAGCAATCTCTTTTTAATTTGCATTTAAGACATTAGGCAAAAGACCTAATTCCAATTCTGTTCTCTGACAGCTCTCAATGCTCATGATGAAAGTCACTTGATGTTAAAAATAATAATGATAATAACATCAATTATGCCTGCATAGCAAGCTCAGTACAGGCCACACTACCATTCAGAATCAATAATGAACAGACAAACCTGCACTGTACACAGGGAAACACTGCTTAAATTCACAATCAATCGGCAAACCACTGTGAGTGAATTCTTGTGGACTCTGTGAGTCTCCTACAAGTCCCAATAACCCCATCTGGGGATGGTCTGCTGATTAGCATTCTGGAAGGGTGTGTGGAAGAGAACTGTCAGGGCTTCCTGGGATCCTCAAGGTCAGCCCTGTGAGGGGTGTGAAGAGATTACATCATAGTCACACCTGGGGTGTCCCACTTCCCAAGGCAGTGGGGAGGAGGCTGCCACATCTGTCCATCCTCTCCTTGAGGACTGCTACTTTCCAAGTGACAGACTTTAACTCATTAGCTCCCAGGGTACATCAGAATGGTGATTCCTTGAAAAATGGACCATTTGTTTCCTTGGCAATGTCTCTCCTATCACCTGTCACAGTGTGAGGGGAAAGCTGTGTTTAGAGAAGCATGGGCTCAGGGAAGTGAAATTGTACTGCTCTTAAAAAGATCGAAGCAAAGTTAGATCTGAATCAGCCCCAGGCGCAGAGCAAGGAGAATCTCAGAGCATCTCTTCCGGACGGGCAGGTCCCAGGCAGTAGACCTGCTGAGGACATTCCTACACCCACCTTCTTAGCAGTCCCATGCCATCCAGGGAACAAGACTGCAGAGCAGTCATGCGGGGAGGCTTCAACCAGAAGGTCTGAGGTTGAATCTTTGCTCCTGGTTCATGAATTTGAACCTAAAATTCTGCATTTGTCTCCTCCATTTGACATCCAGAGCCTGCCCTTCAGTGAAAGGTTGGAAGCCCCCTTGAACCACTTTATAAAGCTGGATGGGCTACTGGACTATCTACAAGCTGATGCTGCCCACATCCCAGGGCTGCTGTGAGTTCTAAGTTAGATAACAAACAATGACGAAAGCCTTGTACCATCGGGCACAATATGCCTCTCACAATGTCATATTCTAATTGTCTGGCAGATACCAATGTCTTCCTTTGGTATCTCCTTAAACAAACCCTTGTGGTCTTCCAATTTCCAGGGCTACATTTTATTAGCTATTGTCCCAGCTCCCCATATAATAGACAGCTCCCAGTCAGAAAGAACAAAATATGTGGTAAATTACTGAATGGTCAATGTAGCTAGTGCTGACCAGCCTGCAAAAAGAAAACAGACAGGAAGTATCACCCATTTCACATGTGCAGAGAAAGAGCTCTTATTGGGAGCTAACCCTGACATGTCCAGAAAGACACCAATGGTTTCAGATGAAGAGACACAGTATCATCTGATTGCAATTAGGAATCTGATCTGGGATCCAGATGAGGAAGAACCTTCTAAGGGCTGGAGAGAAGTGGCTGTTTTCAAGCCCAGCCTCTGTGGAGAGGGTGGGGATTGGTCATGACAACCCATCAAGGAGGCTGGTTCTGCTTCCTAAGGATTCAGGGGAGAAGCAGGGGCTGCCTAACACTGGTGCAAAAATTCTGGGAATGGGTGGGAACTGAAGAAGTCTGTTTCCATGCTTCTGCTATGATATGGGTGCCTTATTGTGCAGTTAAAAATATTGTGAACTCTTTTTTTTTCTTTCTAAATGGACACAAATACATATTCTCTTTCTGTCTCTGTCCTGCCTTCTCTCTCTCTCTCTCCTCTCTCTCTCTCTCTCTCTCTCTCTCTCTCTCTCTCTCTCCCTCTCTCTCTCTCTCAGGAGAAGCAGCTCAGAGCTCTCCTGTACCATTGTAAAGATAAAATAAAATATTATGTGGGAGGTGAGCAGTAAACCCAATATGGGACTGCGAGAAGAGACAGCAGGGGGGTGCCCAGCTTTAGAAAGACTATCCAAGGAGATAAGTCCTTGGGAAAGCCCTGACAAAGGGTGCTGCCACGGCCAGCTTCCATGCCTGCCAAGGCCATGCCACTCCCATGCTGGCGCTGCCAAGGAGATGGAGAGAGAGAGCCATTAAAGACATTTGCCCAGACAGATAAGTGATTGTCAGGGAATTCTGGACATTGCCTCTCAGATGTGCCTGACTAGCTCCAGAGCTGTGACCATGGTGACCGCCTGCAGGGCTGTGCTACACTCCTGGACCCAAGCAAATTGCCACTGCGCAGCCCCCACTTGGACTTTCCCTGGCTCCATACCAAGCCCTGTTATAAAGCCTCAAGCCTCCTCAAGGTCAGCTAATTATAGCTGGGCCCCTGCTGCTGGCACTTCCTTCCTCCCAGGCGGGAACACAGGGATCCTGTGTCACACATGTGCTCCTCACTGTAGCTTTGGGTTTTCTGGGTTTTCTCTGCTGTTTAGTTAAGGGCAAAGTTACCCAGGACCTGTGTGGTGCATGGTGCGTGTGCGTGTGCGTGTGCGTGTGCGTGCGTGCGTGCGTGTGCGTGTGCGTGTGCGTGTGCGTGTGTGTGTGTGTGTGTGTGTGTGCATGCGTGTGTGTGTGTGCGTGTGTGTGTGTGTGTAAGTATGTATACCAGGTTGAGCACCATGCCCTGCCACACTGTGCACACATGTGCATACATGTCTACACATATATGTTTGTGTATAGTCTTTGCAAAATTCTCCCCAAAAGGCATGGCCATTACATCCCGCTTTCCTCATTTCTACTTTACGGTCCAAAATCTCTAGGAGCAGGTGTTGTCTCCCCAGAATTTTCTCAGACAACTGCACTGTGAGACAGAGAATTCCTATCTGCTGCTAACCCATCTCCTAAATCATCCATCTTGCCCCTAGGCTTCTTCCTATCAACCTATATACATGTTTTAAGGATGTCTTTTCTCATTGTAGAAGCAAAGAACCCTGGGACAACATCCCCTGGCACTCTGTCCCCTGTCTCTACTTGAAAAAAATGAGCTATGTTACACAGCCCATGTCTCACTACGCCTCTCAGGCATCCTTTTGAATGCTAGCTAACCCTCTCCATGTGGTTGAAACTGCCTTGGCCTGCTGGGCTGGTTAGTTTCTGTCAACTTAACGCAAACTAGTCACCTGGGAAGAGGGAGTCTCAGTTGTGAAATTGCCACCATCAGCTTGGCCTGTAAGATTGTCTATGGGAAACTTTCTTGACAAATGGTGACAGGGAGAATCTGGGCTGTAGCTGAGCAAGCCAGTGGAGCACACCAGCATGCCTTCTGTGGTCTCTGTTTCAGTTCCTGCCTCCAGGTCCCTGCCCTGCCTTCCCCTAATGAGGGTCTGTATTATAGGCTGAACTAATCCCTTTCTTCTGCAATGCTTTATCTCAGCAACAAAGAAGATAAGCTAATACACCAGGTCTCATGAGGTTCTGTTCTGACTTTCTTGTCCATATCTTGTCCACCCTTTCAGTGGCAGCAGACGGCAGCTACTGCTAAACACTCTTTTCTAAATCCAGTGAATCCACATTTTCTAACAGGTTGTTCCTCCTCTGCACCTTTGCTGGGTCCCCCTCTACTTGCTTTCCTCTTGCACCTAAGCCCCAGGCCTTTTTCTCCCTGTGGGGGAATTTATCTATGCTCATGGTCTTAAACCCCTCATGTACCAACAACTGCTCAGATATCCATGGCTCCAGTCACTCTGCCGAGCCTCAGCTCAATAAATAGCCAATAGACACTTTAAAAGGATCACATCTGAACCACAATTGTCCAGAATCCTGTCTTGACTTCTTGTCTCCTCAGTGGCCCCATTAGGAAACAGCAGCTCCACTTACATAATTATTTGTCAAAGAAACTGGCTTCTTCCATTCTTTCTCTCCCACATCCTCAACCTACCACCAGGTCCCCTTTGCTCAGCATCCCTAGTTACCTACCAAACACTCTCACAGTTCTCCCACCTCAGTCTCACACCAACCCCTTCCTATCCACGAGCCAGCTAGAGCACACACTGCTTCTCTCCTCCATGTGTCTCAACAGGCTTAACCTCAGTCTTCACACAGCAAATCAGAGGAGATTCTGTAATTCATGTACACATGGAAACATAGTATGAGTACACCACTCCTTTCTTTCCCACACTTGAGTGAGTTCCTGATGCTCCTAGAACAGCACATGGCACAAGACACCACCGCAATAAGTAGCTGTTGGCTAAAGGCATAGAAGAATGGTCAGGTACTTTCACATGAGTAAGCACAAGAACAGATGGGTTTCAGTTGCCCAAAAAGATTCCTTTTATTGGACTTTGAACACGGTTCTTTATTTGATGTACAAACAGTACCTACCACTAAGTGTGCCCATTCCTTAATCCAGCGCCTTAGACCGCTTGGCCACGCTACTGATAGTGTGTCCATTCCTGAACTGTGAATTTGATCTAGCTTCTTATTTATAGTATAATGCTGTTGCTGTGTGCCAGAAATAGGGTGTAACACAGGCCTGCCATGCACCAGAGCCCCTACATTCTCTCTGCTCAATTTCATCATTCATTCATTCATTCATTCACAGTTTCTCAAGAACCAATTATTTAATTCCAGGCCTTTCTCAAGGCACTTTCAAATAAAAGAGATATGGTCCTTTTCTCCAAAGGCCTTGCATTATGAATACCATCTTCTCTCCAAAACAAATGGATAAGTAATATAATTAAGTCAACAAATGTATGTTTGATTGTGTAATATACTCCAAGTGCCATGTAAACCACTGGGCATGATGATTCAATACAATCTTTGCCCTCTAGACATTCCAGAAACAACCACTCAGTAAAATTCCTTTGACCTACTTACTTTTACCAGCTGGGTCATTTCTACTCCTCCCTTTCTATCCTTCATATCTTATAACTTATAAATGATGTCAATATCATTCAGTAAATGTTATGTTCCCAGAAAGTAGCTAAACATGAAATTCCAACTTAGAATGTGTGCCATCTGGGGGATCCAAGATGGCGGCGGCCTGTGCAGACAGACGTATTTGGATTTTGGGGATAAAATTCACAGGGCGGCAAGTGTTGCAGGATGCTGTACAAACGGCTCGACCCCCTCTAGATCTCACCCAACTACCCAGGGACCACTGAGGGTCCCTGGGCAGGACGTTCCTTCCCACTCTCTGACACGCAAGGAAGCCACTGGACCCAGGAATCATGATCCCCCTATCCCCCACCAGGAGAGACACACCAGGTTAGTTCCAATCTAATACCCAGCGGGCAGATTCAGATCCCACGCAGAGATAATCCCCACCTTGCTAGGCACCCCCAGGTCTCGCACAGATGATCCAGCTATCTGGTGAAAGGTTGTGACCCTTTGAAGTGAGCGCAGCTCGGCTGCAAAGTGCCATCAGACTGCAGATTGCAACCCACTGCTGTGACGTCACTGGCCAGTTTCCAGGCCGCGGGAGTGGCAAGGCTACTGGGGGTGAAGGGCAGATTTACCCACAACAAAAACTAACCCTGGGCAAACTGCGAGGTATCGGAAACTGTTGTATATCAGACTTTTGTACTAGTACTGGCCCTTCTGGTGGGAAACCAGAGCTTACTTGTACACAGCTCCACCACCTGGATTAGTTATGTCTCCACCTAGGAGGCGGGGCTGAATGACTCATTTTATAGGGGTGGAGTAAGGCAACTTGACTCCTACACCAAAGCACCCCCTTTGGACCCAAGTCCAGAAGACAGCTAAAAAATTCCACATGGCCAGAGGCCCCAAACAAACAAACAAACAAAAAACCAGAGTGAAATGACTCCAACAAAAGAAAGCAACGCTATTCCATCCAGCCCGAACCACCTCGCCACAGCAGAAACACATGAAAACAATGACAATTCTACATTATGAAAAGTGATAGAGTCCCTTCAAGAAGAACATAAATCTATGAAGGAATTCAAAGAAGCCACAATTGCACATACGAAAGCGATGGAAAACACCATTAGAGAACTTCAGAACAAGGTGGCTCACCTTGAACAAGAAAAAGAGAGGGAAATGGAAGACTTCCAGGCAAAGACAAGCAAACTGGAGCAGGAAATGTACAAAACAAATAGAATCACTCATGAAATGAAAATGGAAATGGAAACAATAAAAAAAACACAGTCAGAGTTAAAAATGGAAATGGAGAGTCAAGGGAAGAGAACAGGAACTATGGATTTGAGTACCAAAAATAGTATTCAAGACATGGAAGACAGGATCTCAGGCATGGAAGATTCGGTGGAAGAAATCAATACAACATCCAAAGAAAATGAGAAAGCTAAAAAATCTCTCACCCACAATATCCAAGAAATCAAGGACTCAATGAAAAGAGTGAACCTAAGAATTATAGGCATAGAGGAAAGAGAAGACTCATGACTCCATGGTCCAGGAAATATCTTCAACAAAATCATAGAAGAAAACTTCCCAAACCTAAAGAAAGAGATGCCAGTAAAAATCCAAGAGGCTTACAGAACACCAAACAGATTAGATCAGAAAAGAAACTCCTCTTGCCACATAATAATAGAAACTCCAAATGTAGAGAACAAAGAAAGGATATTAAAAGCTGTAAGAGAAAAAGGCCAAGTCACATACAATGGCAGACCCATCAGCATCACACCTGACTTCTCCTCAGAAACTTTAAAAGCTAGAAGGGCCTGGACAGATGTCCTACAAGCCCTGAGAGAACATAGGTGCCAAGCCAGACTACTATACCCAGAAAAACTCTCTATCAAAATAGATGGAAAAAACAAGATATTCCATGACAAAATCAAATTTAAATAATATCTACCCACAAACCCAGCCCTACAGAAAATCCTAGAAGGAAAATCCCAACCCAGAGAAGATAACTACACCCAAGAAAACAGAGGAAATAGAAATCTCCACAGCAACTAAACAAAAAGAAACACAAGACGACCAGCTATACCAAAATAATGGGAAATAACAACCCCTGGTCACTAATATCCATCAACATCAATGGACTCAACTCGCCAATAAAAAGAAACAGACTTACACACTGGATCCGTAAACAAGACCCATCTTTTTGCTGTATACAAGAAACACATCTTGGGCTGTGGAGATGGCTCAGAGGTTAAGAGCACTGACTATACTTCCAGAGGTCCTGAGTTCAATTCCCAGCAACCACATGGTGGCTCACAACCATCTGTAACAGAATCTGATTCCCTCTTCTGGTGTGCATGAAAACAGAGCACTCATATACATAAAATAAATAAACAAATCTTAAAAAAAAAAGAAACACATCTCACTATTGAAGATAAACACTATCTCAGAGTAAAGGGCTGGGAAAGGATTTTCCAAGCAAATGGACCCAGGAAACAAGCTGGAGTAGCCACCCTAATATCAAACAAAATAGACTTCCAATTGAAGTTCATAAAAAAAGACAGCGAAGGGCATTACATACTCGTTAAAGGAAATATCCAGCAAGAGGACATCTCAATATTGAACATCTATGCCCCAAATACAAAGGCACCTACATTTATAAAAGAAACGCTTCTAAAACTTAAAGTGCACATCGATCCAAACACTTTAATAGTGGGAGACTTCAACACCCTACTCACAACTATAAACAGATCATCAAGACTGAAGCCAAACAGAGAAATATTGAGTCTAACAGTGATCATGAACCAAATGGACCTAACAGATATCTACAGAACGTTTCACCCAAACACAAAAGAATACACCTTCTCAACACCTCATGGAACCTTCTCCAAAATCAACCATTTAGTTGGACACAAAGATAGCCTCAACAGATACAAGAAAATTGAAATAACCCCTTGTACCTTATCAGACCACCATGGAATAAAGCTGGATATCAATAGCAAAAAATCAATAGAAAGTTTACACTCACATAGAAATTGAACAACTCTATACTAGAGGACCACTGGGTCAGGGAAGAAATAAAGAAGGAAATCAAGGACTTCTTAAAATCCAATGAAAATGAAGACACAACATACCCAAACCAATGGGACACACTGAAAGCTGTGCTACAGGGAAAGTTCATAGCACTAAGTGCCTTCAAAAAGAAAATTGTGACAGCTCATATTAGTGAGTTAACAGCTAAACTGGGTGAATTGGGAAAAAAAAGAAGCAAACACTCCCAAGAGGAGCAGAAGGCAGGAGATCATCAAACGTAGGGCTGAAATCAACAACAGAGAAACAAAAAGAATCAATGAAACCAAGAGTTGGTTCTTCGAGAAAATCAACAAAATAGAAAGACCTTTAGCCAAATTAACTAAAAGGCAGAAGGAAAAAACCCAAATCAACAAAATCAGAAATGAAAAGGGAGAAATAACAACAGACATTGCGGAAATCCAGAGAATATTTGGATCCTACTTTAAAAATCTATACTCCACCAAATTTGAAAAAGTAAGTGAAATGGACAATTTTCTTGATAGATTCTACCTACTGAAGCTAAATCAAGATCAGATAAACAGATTAAAGAGCCCTATAACCCCTAAGGAAATAGAAACAGTCATTAAAAATCTCCCAACCAAAAAAAGCACTGGGCCAGATGGCTTTAGCACGGAATTCTACCTGACCTTCAAACAGGAGCTAACACCAATACTTTTCAAACTCTTTCACAAAATAGAATCTGAAAGAACATTGCCAAAGTCATTCTATGAGGCCACAGTCACCCTGATTCCTAAACCACACAAAGACCCAACAAAGAAAGAGAACTTCAGACCAATCTCCCTCATGAACATAGATGCAAAAATACTTAATAAAATACTAGCAAACCGAATTCAAGAACATATCAAAAGTATCATACACCATGATCTAGTAGGCTTCATCCCAGGAATGAAGGGATGGTTCAACATACAAAAGTCTATCAACGTCATTCACCATATAAACAAGATGAAAGAAAAAAACCACATGATAATCTCACTAGATGCAGAAAAAGCATTTGATAAAATCCAACACCCCTTCATGCTAAAAGTTCTAGAGAGACAGGGCAGACAAGGACCATCCTTAGAAATAATAAAGGCAATATACAGCAGGCCAGTGGCCAACATCAAATTAAATGGAGAGAAAATTGAAGCATTTCCTCTAAACTCAGGGACAAGACAAGGATGTCCACTTTCACCATATCTCTTCAATATAGTTCTTGAAGTTCTTGCTAGAGCAATAAAACAACTAAAGGAGATCAAGGGGATAAACATTGGAAACGAAGAAGTCAAATTATCCCTATTTGCAGATGATATGATAGTATACATAAGCAACCCCAAAAATTCCACCAAAGAACTCTTACAGCTGATAAACACCTTCAGCAAAGTGGCTAGATACAAAATTAATTCAAAAAAATCATAAGCCCTTCTTTATACAACAAACAAATGGGCTGAGAAAGAAATAAGGGAAACAACCCCTTCACAATAGCCACAAACAACATAAAATACCTGGGGGTAACTCTAACCAAGCAAGCAAAGGACCTGTACAACAAGAACTTCAACCCTTGAAGAAAGAAATGGAAGAGGCTTTTAGAAGATGGAAAGATCTCCCATGCTCATGGATAGGTAGGATCAACATAATAAAAATGGCCATCCTACCAAAAACAATATATAGATTCAATGCAATTCCTATCAAAATACCAACACCATTTTTTATACACTTGGAAAGAGCTAGTCTCAATTTCATATGGAATAACAAAAAGCCCAGAATACCTAAATCAATTCTGTACAATAAAAAAGCATCTGGAGGTATCACCATCCCAGATTTCAAGCTGTACTACAGTGCAATAGTTGTGAAAACAGCATGGTATTGGTATAGAAACAGACCAGTAGATCAATGGAATCGAATTGAAGACCCAGAAATAGACCCACATACTAATGGCCACCTAATTTTTGACAAAGAAGCCAAAACGGCACAATGGAAAAGGACAGGATCTTCAACAAATGGTGCTGGTCCAACTGGATGTCCACTTGCAAAAGAATGAAATTAGACCCATACTTATCACCTTGTACAAAACTTAACTCCAAGTGGATCAAAGACCTTAACAGAAGGCCGGTCACACTAAATCTACTAGAAGAAAAAGTGGGAGAAACCCTCAAACTCATTGGCACAGGTGACTACTTCCTGAACAGAACACCAACAGCTCAGGACTTGAGATCAACAATCAATAAATGGGACCTCATGAAACTGAAAAGCTTCTGTAAGGCAAAAGGCACTGTCATTCGAACAAAACGGCAGCCTACAGACTGGGAGAAAATCTTCACCAACCCCACATCTGACAGAGGGCTAATATCCAAAATCTGCAAAGAACTCAAGAAATTTAATGCCAAGAAACCAAATAATCCAATCAAAAAATTGGAGACAGTGCTAAATAGAGAATTCACAAAGCAGGAATCCCTAATGGCTGAGAGACACTTGAAAAAATGCTCAACATCCTTAATCATCAGAGAAATGCAACTCAAGACAACTCTGAGATTCCATCTCACACCTGTCAGAATGGCTAAGATCAAAAGCTCAAATGACAGCACATGCTGGCGAGGGTGTGGAGAAAGGGGTACCCTACTCCATTGCTGGTGGGAGTGCAGGCTTGTGCAACCACTATGGAGGTCAGTCTGGCAATATCTTAGAAAACTTGGAATAGCTTTGCCTCAGGACCCAGCCATACCACCCACTTCTGGGTATACACCCAAATGCCTCTTCACGGAATTATAAGGAAGTTTCCTCATCTATGTTTATAGCAGCCTTATTTGTAATAGCTAGAAACTGGAAACAACCGAGATGTCCCTCAACCAAAGAATGAGTTAAAAAACTGTGGTACATCTACACAATGGAGTATTATTCAGCTATCAGGAACAATGAAATTATGCAATTTGCAGCCAAATGGATGGAACTAGAAAAGCTCATCCTAAGTGAGCTAACCCAGACTCAGAAGGATGCATATGGCATCTATTCACTTATAGTAGGATTTTAGCTATATAGTAGAAGGTATCAATACCACAACTAACACACCAAAGGGAACTTGGACATAGACTATTTTTTTATTTTTATTTATTTATTTATTTATTTTTAATATTTTTTTCTATTTTTTAGTCTTTTTTATCTATTTGCTTATTGGTTTGTTTGTTTAGTAGTTCTCTCTCCCGGGCATTGAGACACTTTTCACTGATGGTACTGCTTCATAGACACCCAATGAATGAGGAGACTCTTGGCCCTCATACAACCTCTCAACTGAGATGAGGGACTGTTATATAAGGACACCCCACCCCAGAGACATGGGATGGAAGGGTTAGGAGGTAAAGAAAAAAAATGAAATGTGATGTTTCAGCCCTTTACTACTAATTGTCATGAACTGTCTAAGATAATTAAGAAATGCAATCTAATAGTTATGCTAGCCAGTCATTTTGTTAGGTACTATGACAGCCTGTTATAGTTATTTTCTAAGCTAATCAGAAATAAAGCTGCTAAGAGACAAGCAACATCTGCTTACCCTAATATAAGAGATAGATAGGGCCTCTTCAAAAACCTCAAGAGATCTGCAGAATATGGCATTCAAAGATGTTTTCGTAACTTTAGATTTTTTTATATTGAGACTTATCAACTCCTGACAGCATTCCCTATTCTACCCCAAGTAGAAGATGAGCATCGAAGAATCTCCAGTGGGAGATGATTGAATTAGTCGCAAGCCTATCTCTTGATAGGAAAAGCCCCTTGCTCCAACTGTAGACAGAATGCTGTCCAAAAAAGGACAAAACCTGGAAGCAGGTAAGTTGACAACCTAGCTCTGCCAAGACAAGGTAGGTAAGTCCTTCATAACCCCTGCTCTACAAACAATGTCTGTCAGAGAAACAGGGCCAAATGACTGAAGAGTGATGCTGTAATGTATGGAGAGAAAATGGGAACTGTCCAGGCAGCCACTGGTATGTCATTTCTTAGTTTTGGAAGCTACAAGCCCTGTACTTCCTATAAAATCAGATATATTTATCCCTCTCAGGTCCCTGAGGTGTTTGAAGAACAGATAGCTAGAGTCTCATAATTAAATTTTGAGTTGTTTAGGAGTCAAGAGAGTGTTACAGACCTAAGAAGATGCTTTTAAAATTGTGTTGCAAGTTACTATGAATGTTGAGTTAGATATAGAACTTTAAACTCATGGAGATGGTTAGATAGTAGAATGTTAAAGTCAGGTGCCAAATACATATGGACTGGATATTGGGAATGTATGCTAAGCTATATAACCCTCATTACTGTGGCCTAATTACCTCTGTTGTTTTGTATTGTATTTATTATTATAAGAGAAAGAGCCATTTGTTGGACTGAAAGGGGAAACTGTAGGGGGAAATAAGATATACCTTAAACTTAAAAAAAAAAAAGGGAAGAGGATGGGGGGTTGAGGGTGGGAGGGTGGGACTGGCAGGGGGAATAGGGAGGGGACTGTGATTGAGATGTAACTTGAATAAAAAATAAAGGAAAAAATTAAAAAAAAAAAGAATGTGAGCGATCTCTACTCCAGCTGGCAGCAGCTGCCTTCGTTCATAACCAGGGGCTGCTTCAACACTGTTGAAAAGAATCAGACTCACATTCCAAGGATGTCTGGCTGAGGCTTGGCTTTCTCATCTTTACCCACCTGCTCTCCATGAGGGCTGCTCAGCTCCATTTAAGGGGCATCTCAGGTATTCTGAGCTCCAGAACGTGTTTGTGTTTCCAGATGAAGTTTCAAGCATGCCATCTGAAGCTGAGAGGACCAGAGTCAAGGCATTGTTCCAGAAGTCAGAGTGCAAGCTGATGCAGTAAGGAGGCAGAGAGAGAGAAAAAGGTTACGAGGATACATAAGGTGATGGATATATGGCATTTTTTTAAACCATGAAGCCCTTCCTGCCCTGGAGTATGACATTTCTTCAGTGACTGTTTACAAGGAGAAGCAGCACTTAAATTGCTGTCAGTGGTATGCTTCCTGAGGGAGTTATTATTCTCCCATTGTTTAATTCAGGTAAAATGCATAACATAAAATTGACTAGTTTAAAGTAGACAATTCAATGGCATCAGTATGTTCACAGTGTTCTAAAAAGCCTAGTTCCAAAGTATCTTCATTACCTCAAATCAAAAGCTGGTGCCCAATAAGCAATCTTTCTCCACTGACTGTCCCTAACCTTTAAAAACCCCTAGGTTTCTATTGATTTATCTGTTCTGTATATTTCAAATATATCAAATAATTCAATGTGTAGCCTTTTTTTTCTTTCTTTTTTTTTTTGTTTTTGTTTTTTTGAGACAGGGTTTCTTTGTGTATCTCTGGCTGTCCTGGACTCACTTTGTAGACCAGGCTGGCCTCGAACTCACAGAGATCCACCTGCCTCTGCCTCCCAAGTGCTGGGATTAAAGGCGTGTACCACCACCACCCGGCTTATGTGTAGCCTTTTAAACTACCTTCTCTTCCCTTTCCCAATATGCAACACTTTTTGGGTTCACCTATGTTATAGTGTGAATATATAAAGTGGTATCACTCTTTCCTTTTCAAAGATAAATGTCCACTGTTATGTGAACAAGCTGCAGTTTGGTTAGCCCTTCATCTGCTGATGAACATTGGAGTTGGGCCTACCTTTTAATAGAAAGCATTACTATAAATATCATAAGGACTTATTTGAGTACCTGTTCTTTGGGGCAAATGTCCAGCAGCAGAATTGTTGGGTCTTACGGATAATTCTGTATTTAACTATTAGAACAGTGGTTCTCAAACTTCCTAATGCTGTGACCTTTTAATATAGTTCCTCTTGTTGTTGTGACCCCCCCCAACCATAAAATTATTTTCATTGCTACATCATAACTGTAATTTGTTACTATTATGAATTGCAATGTCAATATCTGTGTTGTCCTTGCAGATGGTCTTAGGTGACCTCTGTAAAAGGGCCGTTCGACCTCCAAAGAGGTCATGATCCACAGGTTAAGACCCACAGGTTGAGAATCAGTGTATTAGAGGACCTTAAGGAGTCCACTTACTCTCTAGCAGTGGGAGCTATGGAAGATAAGACAGGATTGCTGTGCTGGGAAGTAAAAATAGCAAGTCAGGGAACACTGGGAGTGATGAAAGGCAGCCAGCCCTGAGAGAAATTCCTGGACATTTGTAAGGGAAAAGAGACAAATCCAGAAGGCCTCTGAGGAAGGGCTGGGAAAAGACTGCAGGGAGGAACAAAGAGTGCTTGGGGGTGCTCAGCAGGAGTGAATGGGCGGTATGCGGATAAGATGGAGGGAGCACTATTGGCCCAGCTCCCCAACAAGCTGCCTCTGAACTGTGGGAACTTCGTTCCAGCTGGAGAATCTAATCCTATTTGTTCATGGCCTTTGGAGTTGCCTAGGCTCTACTGCTTCTCATTGAGCAGAGTCCATGTATATATAACCTCCTGCAGTTAGCGCTCACATATTCATTAAATTGGTCATTATTTTTGCCTTATCTTCACATACCTCCCACCCACCAACCCCCTTTTGTTGTTGTTAAGAAAAAGAACCCTGACATTTTTTTTTCCTTTACCATCTCTGCTGTGTGATAGACTGTCTTGAAGAGCAGACCTTGGCCAAATGCAAGCTGTTTGCTTGATTTTCTTTTTGATTATACAAACAATGAGTATCTGCTTCACAGAGACGACAACTATGCCACCAAAGCCAAATTCAGTTTTCTTCCAGTTAACTGTTGCACTTAACTGTGCAATTTGCCCCAGGCATTGTGTCTCAAAAGCTCCAAATTTGGGTTTGGGTTTTTTGTTTTGGGATTTTTTTTTTTTTTTTAGTAAGTTTTTTTCAATTACTTTCCCATTATATGAAAGTGGACCCCATGAAAGGGACTAGAGATGCTGAAAGGATGCTTAGGCCAAACTTCATTTGTCTTTCATTTCATATGAATGGGGATGTGTGCCTTAGAACCACAACTTTTTACCTTCATCTTCCACTAAATAGTGTGTGGGGGGGAAAAACGTAGATTTAAATTTGAAGTTCTATAACATATCCAAATTATCATATACCATTAATTCTTTATCATCCCATGAAAGAAAACATTTATATTTTAAGGAAAAACTATTGATGTGTCAGACTGACTAAAGAGGCCCACATATGCCAAGATTAAAGGCTTAGGGACAAATGAGACTTGGATCAATCATTTCCTCAGAAAATAGCACCACCCAAAAATACAGAGAAGAGAAATTCAGGAATGTTAACAAGCACTCACCAATGAGCTGTCCACTGTGAGCAATTAGGATTCCCATGCCATCACTGTGTATAGAGAGAGAGACACCTTAATCTTGGGGTCTAACAGCCTGGAGGCTGGGCACTTCTCATAATGCTTTTTGCTGCCGTCCTGCTAGAATACAAATCTGAACTAATGTAGAACATAGGGATATTCTTCCATCTATTTAGAAAAAAATGTCCTTCTTGAACCTGTGCCCTTTAATCTTAAAGAGTGCTAAAGATTGACCATCTCAGCCTCTTCACGGATGACTCCTGTTAGGGAATAGAATCAAAGACTATTACAATCTGTGGGGAGGGATATATTTACATCCATCAGAGTCAGAAGAGAAGAAATCTCATCCCAGGTATGCTGTTGAGTATGAGATTTGACATAAACTGTCAGCAAGATTACAAATACACACAATCTTTGATCCAGTGATTCCATTCAAGGAATTGATCTGTACAGGTATGTTCTCCTGTGCATCCAATGGTGCATATAGCTCCTATTCATTATAAAAGTATTTGTAACAGGGAAAAAAATAGCTGGGACTGGGGAGATGACTCAGTCTATAAAGTACTTGCTGCACAGGTGTAAGAGCTTGAGTTTGACACCCAGTACTAGTGTAAAACTCTGGGAGCAGCCGTGTCACTGAGAGGCAGAGATCAGAGGGTCCCTCGGGATTGCTGGCCAGCCAGTGTAGTCAAAATACTGAACTGTAAGTTCAGAGAGACCCAAGTTCAAAATAGTAAGGTGGAGAGTGATGAATGGAAAAGACACACTCATGTGCGCACCACACACACACACACACACACACACACACACACACACACACAAACACTGGGCATCTCCTTTGTCAATGGAGTGATCTTTGGCTTAGACACCATTTAAAAAAAAGGATGACAAGATGGCTCAGTAATGAGGCCTTTACCATCAAGCCCAAAAACGTGAGTTTGGTCCTAGGGATTCACATCATGAAAAGAGCGAAGTGACTCTCATGGATTGTCCTGTGATGTCCACATGTGCATCAAGGCATGTGTATGTACATATATAAAATCTACATAAAGAGATGTGAATAGATATAGATATCTCTGCAGAAAAAAAATGGCCAATTAAATAATTTACTAGTATTTATATTGTATTTAATTGGTTTGGAGGTGTTAATCCTTAACCTGGCATTATAAATGAATACACACAGACACCACATAGATTTTAACAAGCCTAGGCCTGAATTGTACAATCCTAGCCCATCTAAGCTAGCTCATAATTCTATTGCCCAAATATGACCCCATGTATACATATGTCCCTTTGGACTATTATTCTCCATGCTATGGTGATGTTCCAGGCCACGTGGAATGACCTTCTTTAATCTACCCCATGGCGTGTCCTCCTTGTTTGCTCCTGGCTTCTCCTCTGAGGCTTCTTCCTCCCAAGATGCTCTCTGTCTCAAAATGCCCATGCACTTTAGTCCTGCCTACCTCTGTCTTTGCCCAATCTCCAGGCCTCAGCATTTATTTAACCAATCAGAAACAAAGTAAGTAACAGACAGCAAGCAGGATCAATTATCATTTAGAATGCTTAACACTACCCCCATCATATCTCTGTTAATAGATATAATATAATACAAATTTATATATATATATATGTCATATATGTATATATATGACATCATGGATGCAGAAGAGATGGCTCCATAGTTAAGAATACATGCTGCTCTTGCAGAGGACCCTGGTTCAGTTCCCAGCACCAACATTGAAGCTCACAAGAGTGTTAGGGGATCTGATGGCCTCTTCTGATCTCCAAGGGTACAAGGCTTGCACATAGTGTACATACATGCAGGCAGGCAGGCAAAATACATACGTGTAAAATAAAACTTTTCTTAATTAAACAGAAAGAATGTACAGAGTGTTGCTAACCTATATATAAACTCTTACTCTTGCACCAGGGCTTTCTCCTAAACAGGGATTACCCCAATTTCTTAGCCTCATCTCATACTCCTCTCTCCTTGAACTGTCCCTCCATTTTAACTCTGAACTCCTATAGAGCAGAGACTCAGAATAAGGTGACTCTATATGCCCTTGGGTGACTCAAATGTTATTTATAATTCTATAAATGTGAGGAAAGAATTTAGTTAAATTCTTCCCTACTCAACTCCCATTGGCTTAGAAATATAAATCAGAATCTCAACACAGTGAATTGCTACCTATAAATTCAGAGATCCTGGGCTGTGAGATTAGGGAAATGAAGCAAAACTATTTCAATGAGGAGGGGAGGCATGGAATGACTTATACCATTTCCTGGGCCCATTTATTCTTTGAGATGGGCCGAAATTCAAAGAGATATGTTCATAAGAAGAGCTTCCCACAGCTCTTTATCGGGAAATATTGTTTTAGTTACAAGGGCCCTGAATGTCCTATGAGAAAACAAAAGAAACCCAGGGGAAAATATAAGCCACACAGCAGGGAACCCCGGAAATTGGGGTCACCCATGCCAACAATGGAGCAATGAGCTGTGTGGGGAAAGTCTTCTAAGGGACAATTGACAGACACCACACTGTGGAGAAGACAGAAGGGCTGCTGGAGTGACTTTAGTGGTCATACTCCCTTGGCCAGTTAAGTATCTGAAGCATTCCCTGTGAGGGGAAGTCCTCCTGGCTGGCTATAGGCAGCTATTTAGTTGATTTATTTACAAAAAGTCATCTGAATGTACTCTCTAAATCATGGCTAGCTACTTCAAGGTTGCCATTTTAATGTTATCTCTGCTCATTCAGCCAGAAAGTCAGAAAGACTTCTCCATAACTCAGTGTTCCCAGACCCCAGAGATTCATCTCACTCTCATTCATAGCAGCTCCTCTTTGCAAGGGAATAAAGGAACCATTCCAATAGGCTTATTATTGATTCATTCATTGTTTCATTACGCCTTATTGGGTATCCTCAGAAGCCAACACTGTATCGAGCATTGGAGACAAAAATTAAAAGTTGCTGCTTTCAAGGGACTCTTAAAGTCTACCCGGGAGGTTACAAATGGACAGGGTTAACCCTAATTAATGGCAGTACTGTGATGGACCCTTTAGAGATGGTATTCTCTGTGATTCCAAACTACCAGACTGGGAGGTACACTGTCAAGGTAAAAGGCATCCAAAGAGTTGGACAACGCTCGCCTGCATGTTCTTGCTCAAACTTTGTGTACATAACAAGCACAAATAATTCTCAAAGTGTTTAAGAGCTCAGGAAATGTGTGATTTCATACTCTGCTTACCTTGCTTTAACATTATATCAACATATTTTCCGTACTAGTCTGGGACATCATCTTTTGATAATGGCACATACTTGCTAGTAGGCATGCCATTCTTTTCAAACAGGTCCCTTTCGTTAAGTATTGATGCTCCCCACCCTGAGGATGACATCCAGGGCTGACATATGCAGGTAATCACTCTAACAGTGAAGCTCACAGGCACACACACACAGACCATCACCAAACTGATGATACCAGCTCATGACTGGGTAGAAGGACAGAGTAGGAAGGAAGTAGGTCGGCTCATTACAGCACACTTCAAATAACTGTTTCAGGCTGGGTATCTCTGTCACAGAATCATGGAAAGATTTGAGATGGCCTTTGGCTTTGTATGAATTTATTGTTAATTTGGGTTAGCCTATGCAAAACATGAGTGTCAGTTGAATATTTCACACATGTGCATTGTCTCAGTTTGTTCACATTTTTCTTCTGTTTTCCTGACATTTGTATCCTATTACTTGTTGGGACATGCCTCCAGACAATTTGGCATGGAGCTGGTGAGACAGAGCATGTTAAAACCCAGAAATCTCAAAATTGAGGCATTGTGCCTCATCCTGAGAAGGAAGGCATGGAACAAAGCTCTCTCCCTGTTCCTACCTGCCTCTGGACCTTGTGAATAACCCCCAAAGTGGCTACCTTCTTTGGAGCACATAATCCAAGAAACCAACCAGGAAATCACAGGTTAACGTGGTCATGTATCAGCCCCTGGGACCCTTCCCCAATGTAAATATGACATTGCCAGCATCTCAGTTTCAGCCAGTAGAACACATTCACACACACACACACACACACACACACACACACAATCTTTCCCCACTTCCCACGGTTCAAAAACCCTCATCCATCTCAGAAAACAGAGTTAAGATTTGGAGATGTCTAAGCTAGAATAAAGAGTTGCTGATTCACAAAACCCCTCCCTCAGAGCTGTCATGATTTCACCTAAAGGAACTTTAAACATCAGAGAAAGCCTTCTCAGAGCACTCAGAACCTCCCTCCCCACCACTCCCTGATGCAACTGGTGTGACTTCGCCTCAACCCAGCGTCTACAGGGGGACAGACACCCACAGAGAAAGACTGGATCCACAGTCGTACATGCATTTTTCTTTCACAGTTCTGCCTCGTGATGACCCGCAGACCAGGGAAAAGCCTCTACCCCACTGATGGCATGTTTCTTTCTATCTCAGTCCCAGGCGCAGCCAGATGCCAGAGAGAACTGCAGCCCACCAGACTGAACTACAATTATCGTCCATTTGTCCCCCTCCCTCATCCCTTTAGACCTCATCTTCTACTCTGCAGTCCCTTTCTACTCTCATGTCCTACATATTGATAGATATACAGATACCTAAACCTACAACTATATCCTGCATATGAGGTGAAGTGTGTAATATTTATCTTCCCAAGTCTGGCTTATTTTATTTTAACATGGTAATCACCTATTCCATCCATTTTCCTGTGTGTGTCATGATTTCATTCTTTACGGTTGAATAAAATAAAATTCCACTGTGTATAGGTACCACATTTTCTTTATCTATTCACTTACTGATGGGCATCTAGGTTGAGTCCATCTCTTGGCTCTTGTGAGTGATGCAGCAATAAACATGCATGTTCAAGTGTTTGCTTTTTCTTTTTCTTTTTCTTTATTCACTTTACATCCTGATCACAGCCCCCATCTTCCTCTCCTCCCAGTCTCACCCTCCCACTATTTTCCCATTTCCCCCCTGCCTTTCTCCTCAGAGAAAGGAGAGCACTCTCCCCACTCCAGTACCAACCAGACCCAGAACATCAAGTCGCATCAGGACTAGGCACATCCTCTTCCACTGAGGCCGGACAAGGCACCCTAGCTAGGGGAAAAGGGTCCACGGAGTCCATGTCAGAGACAGCCACCACTCTACTTGTTAAGGGACCCGCATGAAGACCATGCTGCCCATCAGCTCCATAAATGTGGGGGACCTAGGTCCAGTCCATGCATGCTCTTAGGTTGGTGGTTCAGTCTGCGAGCCTCCATGGGCCCAGGATAGATAACTATGTTGATCTTCCTGTGTTTTTTCTTGCTTGCTCTAAGCTGACAGAGCTTTTACAGTAAAGGAAGAAGGTGGGGCCCAGAAGACAGTTATCTTCAAGATAGGACAGCCAGGACTACACAGAGAAACCCTGTCTCAAAAAACCAAAAAAAAAAAAAATAGATGGCATGGCAAGAAGGGGCAGAATACTTATGAGGAGAGAGAAGAATGGCTCATTGAAGAGGAAAAACTGAGATTATTTCCCTCTAAGGAATGAAGGCTCTGGGGAGGGCAGCCATATCCTCTAAGATCAGGTCCTCACAATACAGGAATTAACCTGTTTAATTTTTCTCTCCTTGTTTTTCCTTCCTTCCTTCCTTTTTGTAGTAGCAAGTTTTTTTTTTCTTTTTTTGGATCTCCATACAATGTGCAAAGAACTCCATGAGAATCTCTCAGGGATCTCCATCACTGCAATCCCTCACCAGACACTGAACCTGTGAGTGTTAAACAGCCATTAATGCTGATTCCATTCCAGACACCGTGGCAAAGAAGCAGTTACAAGTCTTCATGTAGCTCTGTTGAGTTATTATGAACACCAGTCCCTGACAGACACCATTGTCCCTGACCAGATTTTCTTGGAGATATTCAAACATGGTGAAAATCATTTGCCCAATGAAAGGTATCTGCCTAGGAGAAATTAGTGGAAATCAGAGAATGGCAATGAAGCAAGGTTGCTGTGCTTCCCACCCGGGTGGCCACCAAATGACACTGCTCACCTGAAGCAGAATCCTTTCCTCTTGAAGATGTATTTAGCTATATTCATGACTATGCCTTGTTCACTTAACTTTAGGCTTAGGCTATGGGAACCGGCGCTCTTACACTCAGACAGTCCTGACTAGAGAACTTGCCGTTGTGGCTATATGTCTCGAAGCTATGTGTACTTAACAAGGTAATTCTTGAAGTAGTTAAGATCTCAGGCTATGTGTGATTTCATGGTTTGCTTCCCCCCTTGAACATTACATCAGCATGCTTTCCCATAATCATCTAGGAAATCATCTTTTTAATAATGGCATACATGTTCTAGTGGGTATGCTATATTTATCAAACTTCTCCCTTTCATTAACATTCAAATGCTTCTTCTCTACCCTCCCTTCAGAGCTGGAGTCAGAAGCCAAGGGTTGTACATGTTAGGCAATCAGTGTACTGCTGAGGTTCTGTCCCAGCTCTTGGTTTTCTCAGGCATGATTTCACTGTATAGATCTAGGCTGGCATTGAGCTTGCTGTATATCCCAGCCTGGCTGTAAACTCAATATCTTCCTGCCCCTGCTTCCTAGGTTCTGATATTACAGGTGCATGCCACCACATCTGACTTCTTGTTTTTGTTTGGTTGGTTGGTTTGATTTGGTTTTTATTGAAAACATGTGAAACTAGACTTTTAGTACTAAGTAGACAACAAAAACTACCTTTACCAAGAAAGAAAAGTTCCTTGGTTTGTCCTACTTTACCATGAACTCTCTG
The DNA here is from genome assembly GCA_907164525.1 of Lophiomys imhausi. Taxonomy (NCBI): domain Eukaryota; kingdom Metazoa; phylum Chordata; class Mammalia; order Rodentia; family Muridae; genus Lophiomys; species Lophiomys imhausi. The sequence goes on along the minus strand of CAJQZJ010033828.1, from coordinate 457,811 downwards.
GGAACAGAACCAATAATAAATGTTTAATTTAATATCTACAGCACCACAGAAGGGCTCTCTACAGCTTCCACTTCTGAACTTACTAAGTAAAATGAATGCAAAGCAAGATCCTCCTATGATGGTTTGAATGAGAAAGGCCCCCATTGACTCATGTGTTTCAAATACTGGCCCCTAGTTGATAGAACTGCTTGGGAAGGATTAGGAGGTATGGTCTTGTTGGAGGAGGTGTGTAACTGGGGATGGGCTTTAAGGTTTCAAAAAAAAAAGTTCCATTCCAAGTTAGCTTTCTGTGCCTTGTACTTGTAGATAGAGTTGTAAGCTCTTAGCTGCTGCTCCAGTGCCATGTCTGCCTGCCTGCTGCCATACTCTCCTCTGTTATGCCCATGAATTCAACCTCTGAAACTGCCCATTAAATGCTTTCCTCTATAAGTTGCCTTAGTCATAGTAACTTACCACAGTAATAAAAGAATAACTAAGACACTTTCTTTTCGTTTTCTCTTCTTTCCACTTTTGTTTAAAGTGATTTCATTCTCAAGGAATGAGATATTTCAGTATTTCCTAGTGTCTTCATTACAACACAACAAATTCAGAGTACCATCTCCTGCTCATTGCATATGAGTTTTTCCATTTTAAAGCCAGTCATGAAAAAGTGAGAAACTCACTAAAACGTAAAATTCACAAAATTGTGATCCTGAATTCTCAGATATGTCAAAGCAAATGAATTTTGAGTAGATAGTGGAAGGAATCCAAAAAGCTGAGCAAAATAGATGACCCAGATAAAAAGGGATTAGTGGAAAAGACAAGATTTTTTTAAATGGCGTCACCATGGCCAAAGGAACTGGATTTTCCTTCTTAACAGATGAAATTGGGAAACACAGATGAATCTGCAAATAGGCAGATAATGAGCAAACCTCTGCAGGGTACTGCAGGCGGCTGGCAAACACAAGAAAAGTCAAACTCCTGAAGGCGCAGAACAAGTAGAGGCTGCCATCACTCCTCTGCACGCCCCCTTTACTCCAAGCATACCAAAGCTGGCTTCATATTTCCAAACCTTCTGATGAGTTTCTCCACCAGGAAGGCTTTGTCCCATCCCTCAGTAGAATCAGGTCAAAATCTTGCTTGTCACTCTAGTCGGCAGTCCCTCTTCTAAAGCTTCTCGGTCCGAAGCCATCCTAGGTGGAAGCAATCACTGGCCATTGCACAGGGAGACCGGGCTATTCTCTGCCCACCAGGTTCTGCCAAGAATGCCTCACAATCCCTTGTCCATGCATTGCTCACAGTCACAAACCTGTTCTGTGTTCATAGATATCCGCCAATAAATCACTGTTATTGTCTTAAACCAAGGGCCAAACGATATGTATTGATTGAGGTAGAATTAATTAATCATATTGAGGTAGAAGTTGCAGTAAAGAGAACAAAGCCTTTCTTCAAAGAAGAGACACGGAGCAAGACCTGTGAATGTGACTTTGTAGGGAAAAAAATTACTGAGAAGTTTAACCTTCATCAGGAAGAGGAAATTGGAAGCTAAGCTTTACCCTGTAGCTCTCCCACCCTCACATGCTCTCCCTGGTAACCAGCTCTTCATCCTGAGACAGATAACGGAGCCCTGCTGCAAGAATGTGCAGTAATAACTGGAAATTTCTGATAAGGAGTATGGAGTTGGAGATTTCTTTATCTTCTGCTCTCTTTTTCTTTTTCCTTTCCTATATTTTATTTCCAAATCAGTGAGTGAATTGAGAGGGGGTAGGGTATTCAAGCCAAAATAATGTCAACTGTGTCTCAATAAATTGCTTTTTAACAGGAGGTAGTGGATCAAGAAAAAATACACAGACAGAAATCGTCAGAGGACAGGTTTGCTCCTTGGGATGTTGCTACCCTCACAGGTACATGCTGGGAGGTGCACAGAAGCACTGAGTGTGAGGCTGTCCCCTGACTGAGTCTTGCACTTTTTAAAGGCCAGAAAGAGTCGGATACCCACTTCTCCCTGACACTGTGTCAGCAATCCCCATATTTTCACTTCTCTGTCAGGTTTTCAGAAACATCTGGACCATATTCACCTTGTTTGCATTGGTTCCAACCACACCTTCTTACTCACATAGACTGCCCCCAACTCAAATGTCAGTCTACCCTCTCCCTTCATCTTGCCTTTCACATGCCCAAAGTCAGGGTCATTCAACAGAACTGTCAGAGTTCTTGTCCCTCTAGAATGCTCAACAAATCACTACTTACATCTCCCTTCTTTCTGAAGAAGAAACTTGGGGTACACACTGGCTCCTCCCACTTGCTAGTCTTTATCTTCTCACCCCCTTCCTTGGTTCTTCCTCTTAACACCCAAAAATAAGATCTTTTTTCCAAGGTGCTTTTTGGCTATTAACTTGTATTATATTTTATACAAAAAATATTTTATTTATTCATAGTATTTTCCAGTTTTATACATTATATTTTATTTATTCATTGATAATTTCATATATATATATATATATATATATACACAATGTATTTTGATTAGTGAGTATGTGTGCGCATGTGCTGCATTGCCCTAGAAAGTCTTGTTTTTTATGTGAATCACTTACAAGCTACATCTGCCTGTTCATAAACCACTGCTACTTGCCTTAAATCAAACCAAGAACCAAACAAAATCTTTATCACATTAATGGAGATAGCAGTTGCAGTAGGGAGTCCAAAGCCTCTTCAGCAAAGAGGAAAATGAGACATGGGACAGGGCCTGTGAATGTGGCCCAATAACCATTGAGTTCAGTTAGTGCTGCCCTACATGGGTGTGGAGCTGTCCTTTAGAATACAGTCAACATCCAGGGGTCACATACCTAAAGAAAACTGACTCTTCCTCCCATAGCAGCCATCAACTGTCAATAGCTCCTTATTTAGAGGTGGGAACTTTGTGCCCTCCCTATGCATGCTGGGATCTTTACTGGCTTGATCACATGCAAGTTGTTCACAGGCAACCACAACTGCTGTCAGTTCATGGGTGTGTAATGGCCCTGTTGTGCCTGGAAGACTCTGTTTTGTCCCAATAATCTCCAACCACTACCTCTTACAATCTTTCTTCCCCCTCTTCCACAATGTCTTCTGAACCTTGGGGGAATGAGAATAATATAGATGTCCCATTTATAGAGAAGTGCTCTATACTCATTTATTTTCTGCCCCTTGAACAGTAGAGTCTCTGTATTAACTGCCATTACACCGACTGAAAGCTACACTAATATATGGGTATAAAAATAAGTATTTACAAGGCAGTTTGATACTATTAAGCAAAATAGTAACATATTAGGCCCATGGCCTCCCTAGTCGCAGGTTGTCAGTCAAATTCATAGTGTCAGGCATGAGTTCTCTCCTGTGCAGAGGCCCTTAAAATGAATCAGAAAGTGGTTTGTTGCCCCTACAATATTCATGCCACTACTGTACATACAAGTTTGTCCTTCCAGGCCACTAATTGCTGTAGCTCTCAGGGTTTGCAGCTGGATTCACTTTTCTTCTCCAGCTGCCTGTATAGCACCTTCTAGTACTTATGAAAGCCACATAGCAGAAAGAAACCTTCAAGTTAGCTTGATTTCTCCAAGTCCCGTGATCAAATGTGTGGTACTTTCATCAGCAAGGTCGTCCTGTCAAGTTCTTCTGGGCAAGCAAGAGCAAAGGCAATAACTTGTACTGATTGGGGTGGGTCCTCTGGGGGTATTATCCACACCCAGCACTGGCCTATTTTATTTGGTAACCTGTGCCTTCTGGGAGGAAAATTATCCCCTGTGCAGAGTAGACTCACTTAAGCAGTCTTTTCTGATTTTAATGTTCATCAGCATACATTTTAAAAACATACTATACCATAAATATTTGGGTTTCTAACCATTATACGGCAGCCAGAGCATAAGGCTTTTCCTCACCCACCTGTCTTTATAAAGGCTGTGATTTGACTATTACAGCACAAAGAAAACCTTGCAATCCCAATCTTTCGGCATCCCACCATCACAGGTGTGATATTTTGCACCTTTCACCAGCACTGTTGCCAACTTCTAAATCCATCAAACTCCATCAAATACTGTCAAAATTTCAATATACGTCATTGTTAAGTTTCAACCTTGTTTGTAGGAAAATAATTCTACCTACCTTTAAGCCTCCTACAACTTACTGTGTTACCCCAATAAACTTTTACTGTCCTTTTTGCATTCAAGTAAACCTAGACATTTTCTAAGACAATCCTACCCTAGACATTATCCTACCCTCTGTCTTTTTTAATCCATCAGTCAACTTGTCTTTCCTTAAACTTTTCAGGTAAAGCTAAAATGCCCCATGACTTCCTCAGGCAGTTTCTTTCAATGGTCTAAAACTAAAATACAGTAAGTCGGTTTAATATGTGTTAGTCACAGAAAAATTGTATATTTTAAGAAGTACATTATTTTTCCTTTTAGTGGGGCTGGAGAACAAACTCATCTTTGTGCTTTCTAGATTAAGTACTTCATCATTGATCTACATGGTATATCCTAGCCCAGCAATTTTCATAACTGGCCCCTAAATACCATGGCTTAGAGTCATTCAGTAAAGCTGACATAATCATAGTACACGCATTTTTACTCAAGTATAAAACATGTGATGTCAGGTCAATTTGAGAATGCAGCCAAGGAAAACTAAGACAGAAGCACCTATCAAATATACCTCACAATAAAAACAAGAACTGGGAAGTCATGAAGATGAAAATGGAGAAATGTGCCCAAAATAGATAGAACATTGCTGATGAACTAGAAACCTAAGCAATGTGGTCAAAGAAGTTTCATAATAGTATGAATTTTTTAAATACTACAAACACATAGTACATGCTGAATTTAGGTGATAATTAAGACTTCGATTTTACACTCGAGATTTATTTTAGAAAATAAGCCCCATAATAGACTTATATTTGCAAAATCCTAAGTTCTGATAATATTGTAAATATGACAAGTGATTGTTATAAAGGCATTATGAATCCAGAATTAGAAGAAATTTTTTTCATAAATGAAAAATGCTGAGCCAACCTTTAAGAAAAGACCATTAATATAGTCTCCATATACTTGGTTGCCTTAGAAACAACAACAAAACCCACAGAAAATGTTAAGACTGGTGCACAGTTACCCCATAATTCTCCTGGTGCTTACACTGCAAGAAATGAACTATGAGCATTTCAACCCATGTACTAATTAATGCCTAGAGCCCTCCATATGCCAAAATCTCCTCTCATTTGCCACTTAGCTGGGCTTTTATTCAGTCTTCGACAAACCCAGGCTGTGGGCTGTGTCTTCAGACTCAGTGTTTACTGATCTTTTCACAGAACCACATCCTGAAGCTTTTCCTCTGTGTGAGTAGCTCTAGAAGCAATGGGAACCTTTTCTGGGCTCTGATGGTCCAGGCAGCAGAGATCTTTCCATATCAACTTTTCATGGCATTTGGGCTCATCCTTTAAGTCTGAGGGACAGATGACCTGCTGGAGAGATAGTGACTTAAATACAGGCAGACCACAGCTGTTTATTTTTAAAACTTTATTTTATTGATAGATATTTTTCTTCTCTCTTTTTACCCTACAGGTTCTTTGCATATATAATAAAGCTTCCAATTTGTTTTTGTTTTTGTTTAATGGGATTTCCTGAGTGTGGGGACTATGTTTCTTGTGCCTTCTGTTGGTCTCATTTCTTTGTTTGTTTTGTCCAATTCCAAAGTGTCAGTTTTTGTTGTATCATTATATTTTATGTTATTTTTATTATTACCCCTTAGAAACCTGTTTGTTCTCTGATGAGAAACAGAAAGTGGACAGATTTGGATAAGAGACAGAAAGGGGGTAGATCTGGATGAGAATCAAAAAGGGGACTGATCTGGATGAGAGGGGAGGGAGAGAGGAGTTAGGAATAGTAGAGGGAGAGGAAGCAATAGCCATGATATACTATGTAATAAAAAAATATTTTCATTAAACCAAGGGGCCAGGGGAAGAAGTGAACTCCAAAGACAGTTTAGCTTTACTTGAATTCCTCAAACCTCTTCCAAGGGGCCTTCATTTTCTCACATCTCCATCCTGCAAATCTTCACAAAGCATCTTAGTCTGGGAACAGTTGCTGGCAAATCTGGTCAGAGTGAGTCTCCTTTGTGTTTCATATAACAGAATAAGTCAGCATCAGTAAGCCTTGACACACAGAGACATAGCATTTACTTCTACACCAGTTCTTTCCTTCCCAATGGCAGACTATTGTAAGTTTCTTTCAGTTCTCAGATCCTTTCATTTTTTCTCACCCAGGTACTCGAGTTTCTCTATAGAATCTTCAAACTCCAGTTCACCCCTCTTCATATCACACCAGAGGAAAGGGCTTGATATCTGTACAACATCCTACAGGAAGTCAACATCAGGATGGGGTATATCTCAGAACCTCTGTAAACACCAGAATATTTGACAAAGCAATGTCAAAGAATCCCTAGAAGCTAATTAGGCCTGGTTTTCTAGATTAACTTTTCTAGATTTTAGCACAGTAATAGAGAGAGACTCAAAACATTCCCCCTTATGCTTAGATTTTGGTTCCTTTTTTAAATAAAAATTCCTTAATTTTATTATCTTAATCTTTTTTATGTTTATTACTTCAAGTTACATCTTTATCACAGTTGCCCTCTTTCCACCCCTCCTGGTTCCACCGTTTCACCCTCTCCTCCCTCTCCCACCCATCCCACTCCTCCAGTGTGGAGTGCCCCTGTACATCAGCCCATCTCAGTTCAACAGTGATATGAGGGCTAAGAGCTTCCTCTTGCACTGGGGGCCTACATGGCAGCACCCCTAGGGCAAATTGTCCCATTAATAGGTAACAAACTCTATGTTCCTGATCCTTTTACTGTGTTAGTTGTAGGATAGTTATCCTGTACTATATGGCTAAAATCCAATTATAAGTGAGTAGATGCCATGTGCATCTTTCTGAGTCTGGGTTAGCTTACTCAGGAGGAGCTTTTCTAGGTCCATCCATTTGGCTACGATTTGCATGATTTCCTTGTTTCTGATAGCTGAGTAGTATTCCATTGTGTAAATGAACCACAATTTTTTTATCCATTCATTGGTTCAGGGACATCTGGGTTGTTTCCAGTTTCTAGCTATTACAAATAAGGCTGCTATGAACATAGATGAGGATATGTCCTTGTGGTTTGGTGAGGAATCATTTGGGTGGATATCCAAAAGTGGTATGACTGAGTCTTGAGGTAGGGCTATTCCAAGTTTCCTAAGATATCACCAGACTGATTTCCATAGTAGTTGTACAAGTTTGTACTCCCACCAGCAATGGAAAAGTGTTCCCTTTTCTTCACACCCTCTCCAGCATGTGCTGTCATTTGAGTTTTTGATCTTAACCATTCTGACAGGTGTAAGATGGAATTAAGAGTCATCTTGAGTTGCATTTCTCTGATGATTAAGGATGGATGTCATTTCATCAAGAGTCTCACTGCAGTTAGAGATTCCTCCTTTGTGAATTCTTGGTTTAGCTCTGTTCCCCATTTTTTGATTGGATTATTTGGTTTCTTGGCATTTAATTTCTTGAGTTCTTTGTAAATTATGGATATTAGCCCTTTGTCAGATGTGGGATTGGTAAAGATCTTTTGGGTGCTGGAGTAACCGTGTGAATGCAGGCACTTAGGAAGCTGGGAGGTACCTCTATGTAGCAGTTGGGGTTGCCTGCCAAGGCCCTGCAGTGATCAGACCTGTGGGACACTGTACTGGTGCAAGAAGAGCAGCCCTCTGCCCTGTCTGGGCACAATGTTCTTCCACGTGATTGTATATCCAGTAGAGGGACCTGTATGTCCAACAACTTTCTGGGTAAGCCTAGTTGAGCTTGTGCCTCCCAGACCGCCACTCCACTGGGGATAAATCTTGATGGTCCCACAGTTCTCTGTATGGAAAGCCAGCATGGAATGGAAGCTGGGTGCTCCGGAGGCTGGTGAGTACCCCTGTATGGAGTTCGGAGCTACTCACTGGGTATTTGAGTGGCCTGTGTCCACTTCCACAACAGGCTCCGCACTGGCAGGCTCTGCTGGATTTTGGTTCTTATCCACAAGAAGAGCTGTCACTATCAGTATTCGATCATAGCAGTCTTTGTAAAGTTTCTGAGCTTGATAACTTCTAAGTTCTATCACATAAACAGGCACAAGCTCCTCTCCTAGCCCCTGGGGCTTGATTGCCTCTTCTCTTCTGGTCAACAAATCTTCATTAAAATCAGCATACATATGTGTGTGAGTATGCCATCTGGAACAATGGACAACAGGAAGAGGAGCTCATGGTACATTTTACTTATAGCCTTGAGACTCTCTCAGAAGGTCTGTTCATATACTGTTCCTGATGCTTGGCTCTTCCAGTAAAGACCTTTCTACATGGCTCTTAGCATCTCCTTCCATTTTGCCTTCTTTCACTAGGTGACAGGACCCTTGATTACCTTAGCAACTCATGGGCACAAGCGTAGGCAGAGCTACCACTATGAGGACTGAAAAACTATGTTTTTAACCAGTCAAAAATAATCCTACTGAGGGAAACCTGGAAGTGTTGTTTGAGAGCCAAAGCTTCATACCTAGGCCACCTTAGGACTGATTGGATATCAAAAGTTAGTGTGCCTTCAAATTATTCAGCAGTTCCTTATAAATGCATAGTCCTAAGCCTCTCTGAGACAATTATTAGATATATTTTAGGTGAGGCCATCAAGGCTTAATCTCCAAGCATTTCTCATAGGATAGTCCTCTGGTTTCCCAGTTAGGGATCTGAAGTTTGCAGAAGTTCATAATGTCACCGTAGTTCTAGGTCATTCAGTTTGTGTGTCATCACACCCCAGGTAGTGGGTTTTCTGCTACCCAGTGTAAGAGATGGGGTGTAAGGCTATAAATCTCCTTCTCTCCCCGAAGGTCATACATTCACCAACACAGAATGAAACGAACATGCTTTTTCTCCCAACTCTACAGTCAGAAAAACAATCCACATCTTACACCCTCTTCTTGACCCAGCATCTCCTCCTCTCCTCCTCTCCATACACTTATTTCTCTCTTGTCTTTGTCCTTCAGAGCTTTGCTCAAGAAGTAATTTCATAAGTTACTGAAACAATTGCCATCAAGGTTTGTCTGTAAGCAATGATGCAATAGGACACTGGGAAAGAGGATTTTTTAAAAGCCACGGACTTCCATTAAATACACAGAACTGTTTTTTAAAATGCTGAAACTTCCTTCTTCCAACACACACATACATAGAAAAAGTATACAAAAAGGGGTCAGGGATTTTTTTTTTCCTTAAAGATTATCTTATACATGGCTGAATACAAGTAAATAAAGGTAGGCTCAAAGGCTTTGGTGTCAAATCCCAAAGTTCGTCTTTGAATAGATATGATGTTCCAGGTAATACTAAATTAGCCCTACACTATATTCCTCACGCACTCTGTGCATGCACAAAACACTTAATCATACATTTAAAGTAGAAAAATGTTCTACAAGTCTAAGCTATTTTCTGCCTGTAACTTATTTCTAATTATTCATTTCATGGCGCGGAGTTAATATGAGTGAGAAAGAGAAGCCGTTCACACAAATCAATGAAATATAGAAGAAAGTGTAATTATGTACCATATAGGCATATGCTACTCAGAGTGCTATTTTTCTTCATAGTGGGGTTCAAACTTAGGGACATGTACATGCTAGGTATGCATGATAACACTGAACTCGACTCAGATTAAAATACACTGTTGAAAGCCAGAAAAAAATGTCTAAAAGTCTTAGTTTTATGTCAACAACATAAATTTAAAACTTTGAAAAGCCGGGCGGTGGTGGCGCACACCTTTAATCCCAGCACTTGGGAGGCAGAGGCAGGCGGATCTTTGTGAGTTCGAGGCCAGCCTGATCTACAAAGTGAGTCCAGGACAGCCAAGGATACACAGAGAAACCCTATCTCGAAAAAACAAAAATAAATAAATAAATAGATAGATAGATAGATAGATAAATAAATAATAAATTTAAAACTTTGTTTTGTTCACTTCCAGCTAATATAAATTACTTAGGAATTGAAACTTACCAAGATTAATTATTACCAAGATTAATTATTAATTACTAATTATATTAGGCTATAATACCCATTAAAGTGATGCTCTGGAGACATCATTGACCTGCACTGTTGAACTCTCCTCACATAATAATCTGGATTCATGGATCATTCTCATATCTACTTACTGCAAACTATAGGAAGTGGTATAATAGCATGCCTTATAGATGACATGAATGGGTCAGGGATGCACTGGACCTTAGAGACAAATGAACTCAGAAACATGAATGCTGGGGATTCAAGATGGTGGCGGCCCGCTCGGACGTATTTTGATCTCGGGGTAAACAGCCACAGGGCGGCCAGTGATGCAGGACGCTGTACAAAAGGGTCTGGGGGCTCGACCCCCCCGGGTCTCACCCAACTACCCAGGGACCACTGGGGGTCCCTGGGCAGGATGCTCCCTCCCACTCTCGGACATGCAGGGAAGCCTCTGAATCCAGGAATTGGGATCCACCTCACCCACCAGGAGAGACACGCAGGGTAAGTTCCAATCTAATACCCAGCGGGCAGATTCAGACCCCACACAGAGATAATCTCCAGCCTGCTAGGCACCCCCAGGACTCACACAGATGATCCAGCTATCTGGCAAAAGGTTGAGACCCATGGAAGTGCACTCAGCTCGCCTGCAGAGTGCCATCAGACTGCAGATTGCAACCCACTGCGGCATATAGGAGCTTAGTCGACTGTGATGTCACTTGCTATTTCCAGACCTGGGCAGTGGGAATGGCAAAGCTATTGGGGGTGAGGGCAGATTTACCCACCACAGAAGCCAACCCTGGGCAAACTGTGAGGTATTTGCAATTGCAATCTATCAGACCGTTTTACTAGTACTGGCCCTTTTGGCAGGCAACCAGAGCTTACCAGTACATAGCTCCACCCCCTGGATTAGTTAGGTCTCCACCTAGGAGGCGGGGCTGAATGACTCACCTTACAGGGGTGGAGTAAGGAAATTCGACACCTACACTAAAGCGCCCCCCTTTGGACCCAAGTCCAGAAGACAGCTAGAAATTTCCAATGGCCAGAGGCCCCAGACCAAAAAAAACACAGAGCAGAATGACTCCAACAAAAGAAAGCAAAGCTATTTCATCCAGTCCAGACCACCTCACCACAGCTGAAACACATGAAAACGAGGACAATTCTACATTATGGAAAGTGATAGAGTCCCTTCAAGAAGAACATAAATCTATGAAGGAATTCAAAGAAGCCACAATTGCACATACGAAAGCGATGGAAAACACCATTAGAGAACTTCATTCAGAACAAGGTGGCTCACCTTGAACAAGAAAAAGAGAGGGCAATGGAAGACTTTCAGGCAAAGACAAGCAAACTGGAGCAGGAAATGTACAAAACAAATAGACTCACTCAAGACATGAAAATGGAAATGAAAACAATAAAGAAAACACAGAGTTAAAAATGGAAATGGAAAATCAAAGGAAGAGAACAGGAACTATGGATTTCAGTACCAAAAATAGGATTCAAGAGATGGAAGACAGGATCTCAGGCATGGAAGATTTGATGGAAGAAATCAGTACAACATCCAAAGAAAACGAGAAAGCTAAAAAAAAAAAATCTCTCACCCACAATATCCAAGAAATCAAGGACTCAATGAAAAGATGGAACCTAAGAATTATAGGCATAGAGGAAAGAGAAGAATCCCAACACCATGGTCCAGGAAATATCTTCAACAAAAACATAGAAGAAAACTTCCCAAACCTAAAGAAAGAGATGCCATGCCAATAAAAATCCATGAGGCTTACAGAACACCAAACAGATTAGATCAGAAAAGAAACTCCTCTCACCACATAATAATTGAAACTCCAGATGTAGAGAACAAAGAAAGGATATTAAAGCTGTAAGAGGGGGATAGAGGTGCGAGCCCGCAACTAAGGAGCCCGGCAGCCAGGCAGAAACATGCACAGGGGGATGGGGCAGAGGCACGTGCCCACCCACAGCAAAGGAGCCGGGTGGAAGCCCACACAGGGAGGCGGGGTAGAGGTGCGCGCCCGCAGCAAAGGAGCCCGGCAGAAGGGAGCACAATGAAGTGGCAGGGCTGGGCACGCACAGAGGCACACAGAGGCAGAGCTAGATGCAGAAGCGCACAAAGGCTGAGGGCTCCAAAACGTGGAAGCCAGAAGCCAGGGGACCATAGCTGTATTCTGGAAAACCCAGACATATTAGGCATGGAGCCAGGCCCTCTCAGTCTCCTTGTGGACAACAACAGTCCACAGAATCCATGCCTGGGAAAACAGGTCCATACCATCAGAACCACTACAGGCTGATCACTCAGTGTGCAACATAGAGAAGTCTGACTTGGGAGCAGTGAAACAATCCCGAGCCATCCCTCATTACCTGGGAATAGGCTGCACCAGCTCACAGTGCTTCAGGCTATTAGAAACACAGTGACCCTGAGATCCCCCTGTAAGCAACGACAGATCACCAAGCAATTGACTGCTACACCAAAGCATCCCCTGTGGATCCATGGCCAGAAGACGACGAGAGCTGACAACTAAATACATCCATATGGCCAAAGGACCAAGAAAAAAACAAAAATCAAGGAAATGTGACTCCAGCAATGCAAAACTATCCTAGCTCATCCAATTACGATGAATTCACAACAGCAGAAACACATGAAAACGATGACAATTCTACATTATGGAAAGTGATAGAGTCCCTTCAAGAAAAACTTAAATCTATGAAGGAATTCAAAGAAGCTACAATTTACAAGTCAAAACAACGAATGACACCATTAAAGAGCTCCAATCCAGGGTGACTCAGCTTGAACAGGAAAAGGACAAAGCAATGAAAGATTTCCAGGCAAAAACAAGCAAACTGGAGCAGGAAATGTACAAAATGAACAATACCATTCAAGACATGAAAATAGAAATGGAAACAATAAAGAAAACACAGTCAGAGTTAAAAGTGGAAATGGAGAATCAAGGGAAGAGAACAGGAACTATGGATGTGAGTATCAAAAATAGGACTCAAGAGATGGAAGACAGGATCTCAGGCATGGAAGATTCGATGGAAGAAATCAGTACAACATCCAAAGAAAATGAGAAAGCTAAAAAATCTCTCACCCACAACATCCAAGAAATCAAGGACTCAATGAAAAGACTGAACCTAAGAATTATAAGCATACAGGAAATAGAAGACTACCGACTCCAAGGTCCAGGAAATATCTTCAACAAAATCATAGAAGAAAACTTCCCAAACCTGAAAAAAAGAGATGCCAATAAAAATCCAAGAGGCTTAGAGAACACCGAACAGATTAGATCAGAAAAGAAATTCCTCTCGCCACATAATAATTGAAACACCAAATGTACAGAACAAAGAAAGAATATTAAAAGCTGTAAGAGAAAAAGGTCACATACAATGGCAGACCCATCAGAATTACACCTGACTTCTCCTCAGAAACTTTAAAAGCTAGAAGGGCCTGGACAGATGTCCTACAAGTCCTGAGAGAACATAGGTGCCCAGCCAGACTACTATACCCAGCAAAACTCTCTATCAACATAGATGGAAAAAGCAAGATATTCCATGACAAAATCAATTTTAAACAATATCTACCTACAAACCAAGCCCTACAGGAGATCCTACAAGGAAAATTCCAACCCAGAGAAGAAAACTACACCAAAATTAAACAGAGGGAATAGAAAACCCCACAGCAACTAAACCAAAAGAGGCACAGGGCGATCACATATAACAAACTAATGGGAAATAACAACCCCTGGTCACTAATATCCATCAACATCAATGGACTCAACTCCCCAGTGAAAAGACACAGGCTTACAGATTGGATCCGAGAGCAAGACACGTCTTTTTGCTGCATACAAGAAACACATCTCACTATCAAAGATAGACACTATCTCAGAGTAAAGGGCTGGGAAAAGGTTTTCCAAGCAAATGGACCCAGGAAGGAAGCTGGAGTAGCTATCCTAATATCAAACAAAACAGACTTCCAACTGAAGCTAATGAAAAAAGACAGAGAAGGGCATTATATACTCATTAAAGGTAATATTCATCAAGAGGACATCTCAATATTGAAAACATATGCCCCAAATACAAAGGCACCTACATTTGTAAAAGAAACGCTTCTAAAACTTAAAGCGCACATTGATCCAATCACTTTAATAGTGGGAGACTTCAACACCCTACTCGGAACTATGGACAGATCATCAAGACTGAAGCCAAACAGAGAAATATTGAGTCTAACAGAGATCATGAAACAATTGGACCTAACAGATATCTACAGAACGTTTCACCCAAACACAAAAGAATACACCTTCTTATCAGCACCACAAGGAACCTTCTCCAAAATTGACCACATAACTGGACACAAAGATAGCCTCAACAGATACAAGAAAATTGAAATAACCCCTTGTATCTTATCAGACCACCATGGAATAAAGCTAGTCTTCAACAGCAAAAGAATCAACAGAAAGCCTACACACACATGGAAATTGAACAACTCCTTACTGGATGACTACTGGTTCAGGGAAGAAATGAAGAAGGAAATGAAAGACTTCTTAAAAACCAACGACACTGAAGGCACAACATACCCAAACCTATGGGATACAATGAAAGCAGTGCTACGAGGAAAGTTCATAGCACTAAGTGTTTTCAACAAGAAAATTGTGACAACTCATATTAGCAAATTAACAGCTAAACTGGGTGAATTAGAAAAAAAAAGAAGCAAACACTCCCAAAAGGAGCAGAAGGCAGGAAATCATCAAACTTAGGGCTGAAATCAACAATGGAGAAACAAAAAGAACTATATAAAGAATCAATGAAACCAAGAGTTGGTTCTTCGAGAAAATCAACAAAATAGACAGACCCTAGCCAAATTAACTAAAAGGCAGAGGGAAAGAACCCAAATCAACAAAATCAGAAATGAAAAGGAAGAAATAACAACAGACTTTGAGGAGATAGAGAGAATATTTGGATCCTACTTTAAAAATCTATATTCCACCAAATTTGAAAACCTAAGTGAAACGGACAATTTCCTCAATAGATTCCACATACCAAAACTAAATCAATATCAGATTAACAGATTAAAGAGCCCAATAACCCCTAAGGAAATAGAAACAGTCATTAAAAATCTCCGAACCAAAAAAAGCCCAGGGCCAGATGGCTTTAGCACGAAATTCCACTGGACCTTCAAGGAGGAGCTAACACCAATACTCTTCAAACTCTTTCACCAAATAGAATCAGAAAGAACACTGCCAAACTCATTCTATGAGGCCACAGTCACCCTGATCCCTAAACCACACAAAGACCCAACAAAGAAAGAGAACTTCAGACCAATCTCCCTCATGAACATAGATGCAAAAATACTTAATAAAAAACTAGCAAGCCGAATTCAAGAACACATCAAAAGTATCATACATCATGATCAAGTAGGCTTCATCACAGGAATGCAGGGATGGTTCAACATATGAAAGTCTATCAATGTAATTCACTATATAAACAAGATGAAAGAAAAAATACACATGATAATCTCCCTAGATGCAGAAAAAGCATTTGACAAAATTCAACACCCCTTCATGCTAAAAATTCTGGAGAGAACAGGCATACAAGGACCGTACGTAGAAATAATAAAGGCAATATACAGCAGGCCAGTGGCTAACATCAAATTAAATGGAGAGAAACTTGAAGCATTTCCTCTAAACTCAGGGACAAGACAAGGATGTCCACTTTCACCATATCTCTTCAATATAGTACTTGAAGTTCTTGCTAGAGCAATAAGAAAACTAAATGAGGTCAAGGGGATAAACATTGGAAACGAAGAAGTCAAATTATCCCTATTTGCAGACGATATGATAGTATACATAAGCAACCCCAAAAATTCCACCAGAGAACTCTTCAGCATGGTGGCTGAATACACAATTAACTCAAAAAAATCAGAAGCCCTTCTTTATACAACTAACAAATGGACTGAGAAAGAAATAAGGGAAACAACCCCCTTCAACATAGCCACAAACAATATAAAATACCTGGGGGTAACTCTAACCAAGCAAGTAAAGGACCTATACAACAAGAACTTCAAGCCCCTGAAGAAAGAAATGGAAGAGGCCTTTAGAAGATGGAAAGACCTCCCATGCTCATGGATAGGTAGGATCAACATAATAAAAATGGATATCCTACTAAAAGCAATATATATATTCAATGCAATTCCTATCAAAATACCAACACAATTCTTTATAGACCTGGAAAGATCTATTCTCAATTTCATATAGAACAACAAAAAGCCCAGAATAGCTAAATCAATTCTGTACAATAAAAAAGCATCTGGAGGTATCCATCCCAGATCTCAAGCTGTACTACAGAGCAATAAAGTAAAAACAGCATGGTGTTGCTATAGAAACAGACCAGTAGATCAATGGAATCGAATTGAAGACACAGAAATGGACCCACACACCTACGGCCAACTAAGAAACCAGGGCCAAAACCACACAATGGAAGAAGGACAGCATCTTCAACAAATGGTGCTCGTCCAACTGGATGTCCACTTGCAAAAGAATGAAATTAGACCCATACTTATCACCTTATACAAAACTTAAACCCTAATGGATCAAAGACCTTAACATAAGGCAGGTCACAGTAAATCTACTAGAAGAAAAAGTGGGAGAAACCCTCAAACTCATTGGCACAGGTGACAACTTCCTGAACAGAACACCAACAGCTCAGGACCTGAGATCAACAATCAATAAATGGGACCTCATGAAACTGAAAAGCTTCTGTAAGGCAAAGGACACTGTCATTTGAACAAAACGGCAACCAACAGACTGGGAGAAAATCTTCACCAACCCCACATCTGATAGAGGGCTAATATCCAAAATCTACAAAGAACTCAAGAAACTAAATGCCGAGAAACCAAATAATCCAATCAAAAAAGGGGGACAGAGCTAAATAGAGAATTCACAAAGGAGGAATCCCTAATGGCCGAGAGACACCTGAAGAAATGCTCAACATCCTTAATAATCAGAGAAATGCAACTCAAGACAACTCTGAGATTCCACCCCACACCTGTCAGAATGGCTAAGATCAAGAGCTCAAATGATAGCGCATGCTGGCAAGGGTGTGGAGAAAGGGGAACCCTCCTCCACTGCTTGTGGGAATGCAGGCTTGTGCAACCACTATAGAGGTCAGTATGGCAATATCTTAGAAATCTTGGAATAGTTTTGCCTCAGGACCCAGCCATACCACTTCTGGGTATACACCCAAATGACTCTTCACGGAATCATAGGGAAGTCTCCTCATCTATGTTCATAGTAGCCTTATTTGTAAAAGCTAGAAACTGGAAACAACCCAGATGTCTCTCAACTGAAGAATGGATTAAAAAACTGTGGTACATCTATACAATAGAATATTACTCAGCTATCAGGAACAACGAAATTATGCAATTTGCAACTAAATGGATTGAACTAGAGAAGCTCATCCCGAGTGAGATAACCCAGACTCAGAAGGATGCTCATGGCATCTATTCACTTATAGTAGGATTTTAGCTATATAGTACAGGATATCTGTACTAACAACACACCAAAGGGAACATGGACCTAGACTTTTTTTTTCTTTTTCCTTTCTTTTTTTTGTTTTTGTTGTTTGTTTTTGTGGGTTTATGTGTTTGTTGGTCTGTTTTTTAGTTTTCCCTTCCTTGCAAGGAGACAACTCTCACTGGTGGTACTGCCTCGTAGGCCCCCAGTGAATGAAGAGGCTCTTGGCCCTCATATGACTCCTGAACAGTGGTGAGGGACTGTTATGTAGGGACACTCCACCCTAGAGGAACAAGAGGGAAAGATTAGGGGTAGAGGATGGGAGGGCGGGGCTGGGAAGGGAGGAAAGAGCACAATATGATGGAGAGGTAACCTGAAGCAACAAATAAATTTATTAATTAAAAAAAAAGCAGGTAACAGGTTAAAAACACTGTAAATAAATTAAAGGTTACAGCCATTCAACCTGGTTTTATAAACCTCCAAGAATCGAAAAAACTTAGAGATAAGGTAAAATACATGAAATGTATGGTGGTAGCCCATGCCTTTAACTTCAGCAGAGATGGGAGAAGCACTATAGAGTTAGTTGTCTTATAAATTCTAGAGTTACACGAAACAGGGTGGTGATGGTGCACACCCTTAATCCCAACACACTAGAGACAGAAACAGGCAGATCTCAGAGCTCAAGGTCAGCCTGATACTAAACAAATTCTAAATAGAGAAAAACTTTGATCCAGGAGTGGTGGAGCACATCTTTAATCCCTTCAGATGGGAACCACAGGTCTTTGATCCCAATACTTAGAAAGCAGAGACAGACACATAGGACTTTGAAGGACTTAAGTTTAAAAGCTACTTACAAAAGGCCTACTCAATACAAACAAATTGTCCTTTGAGATCTCAAAATATATACACTAAGGCTTGTTTAGATCCAAAATAACAAAATAATTTCTTCTTTAATCCAGATTGAAAGATAATACTTTATATATTCTCAAAAAACAAAATTTGCTTCAGGAGAAATATTACCTGACCCCCCCCAAAAAAAATGTAATTGTCCCAGAGTTAGGATTAGGGCAGGGCTCTGTTCTTATCTTTCCAGGAGATTTAAAGCATCCATTCAAGGAATCCAGGGACAACTGGACAATGGAAACCTCAACAGAAAACAGATCGGACACCGAAGAAGACGAGTGACCCAGATGATCCAGCCTTGAAGACTTCCTCAATAGCTGTTTCCATCAAAAGTCTACAACCACAACAACTCAAACTCGCTAAGATCGTTCAGCTCCACAGACTGCCCCAGCCAGAACTTCAGTAAAGCCCGGAAGATCAGCTTCTGTCTACAAACTACTTAGGACATCTAAACAGCTGAGCACAAAAGGACTGAACATAAATGGATTGTATTAACATTTTTAACCATTTTTCCATTCTTATTTGGGCCCCAAACAGGTTTACTCTGTCCCAAATCAGCAGGAAGTCATTTTAAGAGAGCAACGTCCCATGCCCAGATCGTGGGGAGGGTGTTCCCCGGGTGTTCCCCCCCCTTTTGGTTATTTGATGGAAAACAGAAAACTTTATTATTTAGGGGAAGAGACTACAAGCTGTTAAATGGTCTTGTTAAATGGGTTTTGAAGGTTAGACCCAGGGACTTCCTTCTTTTTATTTCTGTATCCTTCTTTCTCTCCTATGTAGGAGTGAAAAATGCGACTTGTGAAACAGACTTGTGAAAAATGGGACATAGACATAGTATGGGAAGGACTAAGAAGAAGGGGCAGATTATTGAATATGCCCTCATACCTTTGTATATTGATACAAAATTAGTATTATATTTAGCTAAAGTTGTTTGATCATTGTATATTGTGCAAAATTAAGATTGTATTGGACTACATCGGTATTGATCTTTGTATATTGATACAAAATTAAGATATTTGGCCATAATGGTAGTGACCCTTGTATATTAATACAATATTAAATTGTATTGGGCTACATAGGCATTGATCTTTGTATACTAATACCAAATTAAAAGTCTATTTGGCCACATTGGTATTAATCTTTGTATATTGATACAAAATTAAAGGTAACGCTTCTTAAAGGTATTGTACATAGTAATGCTTAAAAACAAAATGTGAAGCTCTGGCCTCTTGATACCAACCGTCCTAAACTGTTTAGGATAGTTAAGAAATACAAACTCCTAGTCATGCAAGCATATCATTTTGTTAGCTACTATGACAGTCTATCACAGATATTCTCTAAGCTACTCAGAAATCAAGGTGTTAAGAGACAAGCAACATTCAGTTATCTAAATACAAGAGGCATCTTCAAAAACCCCAAGAGATCTGCAGAATATGGCATTCAAAGATGTTTTCTTAAATTAAGCTTTTTTTTTTTATATCAAGACATGTCAGCTTCTGACAGCATCCCTTATTCTACTCCAAGTAGAAATGAGCATCGAAGAATCTCCAGTGTGAGATGATTGAATTAGTGGCAAGCCTATCTTTGGCATGAAAAACCCGTTGCTTCAACTATAGACAGACTGCTGTCCAAAAAGGACAAAACTTGGAAGCAGGTAAGTCGACAGCCTAGCTCTGCCAAGACAGGGTAGGTAAGTCCTTCATAATTCCTGCTCTACAATCAATGTCTGTCAGAGAAATGGGACCAAAAGGCTGAAGATTGATGCTGTAATGTATGGAGAGAAAACAGGAACTGTCCAGGCAGCCACTGATATGTCATTTCTTAGTCTTGGAAGATGCAGGCCCTGCACTTCCTACATAGTCAGATATATTTATCCCTCTCAGGTCTCTGAGGTGGTTGAAGAATAGATAGCTAGAGTCTCATAGTTAAATTTTGAGTTGTTTAGGAATCAAGAGGGTGTTCTGGATCTAAGAAGATGTTTTTATAATTGTGATGCAAGTTAGTATGAAAACTGAGTCAGATATAGAACTTTAAACTCATGGAGATGGTTAGATAGTAGAATGTTAAAGTCAGGGGCCAAATACATATGGACTGGACATTGGGAATGTATGCTAAGGCATTTAACTCTCATAATAGTGGCATATTTATTTCTGTTGTTTTGTATAGTATTTACTGTTATAAGAGAAGGAACCATTTGTTGGACTGAAAGGGGGAGCTGTTGGGGGGAAGAGGGTGGAAGGGTGGGACAGGAGGAGGGAGTAGGGAAGGGATTGTGACTGAGATGTAACTTGACTAAATAAAAAAAAGTATAAAAAATAAAAAAATAAAGAAAATGATAAGGCATATTAAAAAAAAAAAGCTGTAAGAGATAAAGGCCAAGTCACATACAATGGCAGACCCATCAGAATTACACCTGACTTCTCCTCAGAAATTTAAAAGGTAGAAGGGCCTGGACAGATGTCCTACAAGCCCTGAGAGAACATAGGTGCCCAGCCAGACTATTATACACAGCAAAAAAAACTCAATCAACATAGATGGAGAAAACAAGATATTCCATGACAAAATCAATTTTAAACAATATCTACCCACAAACCCAGCCCTACAGAAGATCTTAGAAGAAAAATTCCAACACAGAGAAGATAACTACACCCAAAAAAACAAAGCAAATAGAAACCTCCACAGCCACTAAACAAAAAGAAACACAAGACGACCAGCTATACCAAAATAATGGGAAATAACAACCCCTGGTCACTAATATCCATCAACATCAATGGAATCAACTCGTCAATAAAAAGACACAGACTTACAGACTGGATCCATAAACAAGACCCATCATTTTGCTGTGTACAAGAAACACATCTCACCATTGAAGATAAACACTATCTCAGAGTAAAGGGCTGGGAAAAGGTTTTCCAAGCAAATGGACCCAGGAAACAAGCTGGAGTAGCCACCCTAATATCGAACAAAATAGACTTCCAATTAAAATTAATTAAAAAAGACAGAGAAGGGCATTACATACTCGTTAAAGGGAATATTCATCAAGAGGACATCTCAATATTGAACATCTATGCCCCAAATACAAAAAAAGGTACTTATACTTATAAAAGAAACGCTTCTAAAACTTAAATCGCACATCGATCCAAACACTTTAGTAGTGGGAGACTTCAATACCCCACTACAGAAGCCAAACAGAGAAATAATGAATCTAACTGAGATCATGAACCAAATGGACCTAACAGATATCTACAGAAAGTTTCACCCAAACACAAAAGAATACACATTCTTCTCATCAACTCATGGAACCTTCTCCAAAATCTGCCATATAGTTGGACACAAAGATATTCTCAACAGATACAAGAAAATTGAAATAACCCCTTGTACCTTATCAGACCACCATGGAATAAAGCTGGATATCAATAGCAAAAAATCAATAGAAAGTTTACACTCACATAGAAATTGAACAACTCTTTACTAGAGGACCACTGGGTCAGGGAAGAAATAAAGAAGGAAATCAAAGACTTCTTAAAATCCAACGAAAATGAAGACACAACATACCCAAACCTATGGGACACAATGAAAGCTGTGCTACGAGGAAAGTTTATAGCACTAAGTGCCTTCAAAAAAAAAATTGTGACAGCTCATATTAGCAAATTAACAGCTAAACTGGGTGAATTGGGAAAAAAAGAAGCAAACACTGAAGAAGGCAGGATATCATCAAACTTAGGGCTGAAATCAACAACTTAGAAACAAAAAGAATCAATGAAACCAAGAGTTGGTTCTTCGAGAAAATCAACAAAATAGAAAGACCTTTAGCCAAATTAACTAAAAGGCAGAAGGAAAAAACCCAAATCAACAAAATCAGAAATGAAAAGGGAGAAATAACAACAGACATTGAGGAAATCCAGAGACTATTTGGATCCTACTTTAAAAATCTATACTCCACCAAATTTGAAAACTTAAGTGAAATGGACAATTTTCTTGATAGATTCCACCTACTGAAGCTAAATAAAGATCAGATAAACAGATTAAACAGCCCTATATCCCCTAAGGAAATAGAAACAGTCATTAAAAATCTCCCAACCAAAAAAAGCCCAAGGCCAGATGGCTTTAGCATGGAATTCTACTGGACCTTCAAAGAGGAGCTAACACCAATACTCTTCAAACTCTTTCACCAAATAGAATCAGAAAGAACATTGCCAAACTCATTCTATGAGGCCACAGTGACCCTGATCCCTAAACCACACAAAGACCCAACAAAGAAAGAGAACTTCAGACCAATCTCCCTCATGAATATAGATGCAAAAATACTTAATAAAAAACTAGCAAACCGAATTCAAGAACACATCAAAAGTATCATACACCATGATCAAGTAGGCTTCATCCCAGGAATGCAGGGATGGTTCAACATATGAAAGTCTATCAACGTAATTCACCATATACAAGATGAAAGAAAAAAACCACATGATAATCTCGCTAGATGCAGAAAAAGCATTTGACGAAATCCAAGACCCCTTCTTGCTAAAAGTTCTGGAGAGAACGGGCATACAAGGACCGTACATAGAAATAATAAAGGCAATATACACCAGGCCAGTGGCCAACATCAAATTAAATGGAGAAAAACTTGAAGCATTTCCTCTAAACCCAGGGACAAGACAAGGATGTCCACTTTCACCATATCTCTTCAATATAGTACTTGAAGTTCTTGCTAGAGCAATAGGACAACTAAAGGAGATCAACTTCTTCTTGGAAATGAAGAAGTCAAATTATCCCTATTTGCAGATAATTGATAGTATACATAAGCAACCCCAAAAATTCCACCAGAGAACTCTTACAGCTGATAAACACCTTCAGCAAAGTGGCTGGATATAAAATTAATTCAAAAATATCATATGCCCTTCTTTATACAACAAATAAATGGGCTGAGAAAGAAATAAGGGAAACAACCCCTTCACAATAGCCACAAACAACATAAAATACCTGGGGGTAACTCTAACCAACCAAGTAAAGGACCTGTGCAAAAAGAACTTCAAGCCATTGAAGAAAGAAATGGAAGAGGCCTTTAGAAGATGGAAAGGTCTCCCATGCTCATGGATAGGTAGGATCAACATAATAAAAATGGCCATCATACCAAAAGCAATATATATATTCAATGCAATTCCTATCAAAATACCAACACAATTTATTATAGATCTGGAAAGAGCTATTCTCAATTTCATATGGAACAACAAAAAGCCCAGAATAGCTAAATCAATCCTGTACAATAAAAAACCATCTAGAGGTGTCACCATCCCAGATTTCAATCTGTACTACAGAGCAATAGTTGTAAAAACAGCATGGTACTGGTATAGAAACAGACCAGTAGATCAATGGAATCGAATTGAATATCCAGAAATAGACCCACACACTTATGGCCATGTAATTTTTTGCAAAGAAGCCAAAACGGCACAATGGAAGAAGGGCATCATCTTCAACAAATGGTGCTGGTCCAATTGGATGTCCACTTGTAAAAGAATGAAATTAGACCCATACTTATCACCCTGTACAAAACTTAAGTCCAAGTGGATCAAAGACCTAACATAAGGCCAGTCACACTAAATCTACTAGAAGAAAAAGTGGGAAAAACCCTCGAACTCATTGGCACAGGTGACAACTTCCTGAACAGAACACCAACAGCTCAGGACCTGAGATCAACAATCAATAAATGGGACCTCATGAAACTGAAAAGCTTCTGTAAGGCAAAAGACACTGTCATTCGAACAAAACAACAGCCTACAGTTTGGGAGAAAATCTTCACCAACTCCACATCTGACAGAGGGCTAATATCCAAAATCTACAAAGAACTCAAGAAATTTAATGCCAAGAAACCAAATAATCCAATCAAAAAATGTGAGACAGTGCTAAATAGAGAATTCACAAAGGAGGAATCCCTAATGGCTGAGAGAAACTTGAAGAAATGCTCAACATCCTTAATCATCAGAGAAATGCAACTCAAGACGACTCTGAGATTCCATCTCTCACCTATGAGAATGGCTAACATCAAAAGTTCAAATGACAGCACATGCTGGTGAGGGTGTGGAGAAAGGGGAACCCTACTCCATTGCTGGTGTGAGTGCAGGCTTGTGCAACCACTATGGAGGTCAATCTGGTGATATCTTAGAAAACTTGGAATAGCTTTGCCTCAGGACACAGCCATACCAATTCTGGGTATACACCCAAATGTTTCCTCATGGAATCATAAGGAAGTTTCCTCATCTATGTTCACAGCAGCCTTATTTGTAATAGCTAGAAACTGGAAACAACCCCGATGTCCCTCAACCAAAGAATGGGTTAAAAAACTGTGGTACATCTACACAATGGAATATTATTCAGCTATCAGGAACAATGAAATTATGCAATTTGAAGCCAAATGGATGGAACCAGAAAAGCTTATCCTGAGTGAGCTAACCCAGACACAGAAGGATGCATATGGTATCTATTCACTTATAGGAGGATTTTAACTATATTGTAGAGGATATCGATACTACAACTAACACACCAAAGGGAACATGGACATAGACTTTTTTCTATTTTTTATGCTTTTTTATCTGTTTGTCTACTTATTTGTTTGTTTGTTTTTTAGTTCTCTCTCCTGGGCAATGAGACACTTTTCACTGTTGGCATTGCCTCGTAGACCCCCAATGAATTAGGAGGCTCTTGGCCCTCGTACTACCTCTGAACTGATATGAGGGATTGTTATATATGGACATCCCACCCCAGAGAAATGGGATGGAAGCGTTAGGGTGTATGAAAAAAAAATGAAATGTGAAGTTTCGGCCTTTTGTTACTAATTGTCATAAACTGTTTAGGATGATTAAGAAATGCAAACTAAGCCGGGCGGTGGTGGCGCACGCCTTTAATCCCAGCACTCGGGAGGCAGAGGCAGGTGGATCTTTGTGAGTTCGAGGCCAGCCTGGTCTACAAAGTGAGTCCAGGACAGCCAGGGTTACACAGAGAAACCCTGTCTCGAAAAAACGAAAACAAAAAAACAAAAAAAAAAAAAGAAATGCAAACTAATAGTCATGCAAGCTGGTCATTGTGTTAGGTACTATGACAGCCTATTATAGTTATTTTCTAAGCTAATCAGAAATAATTCTGCTAAGAGACAATCAACATTTGCTTATCCTAATATAAGAGATAGATAGGGCCTCTTCAAAAACCTCAAGAGATCTGCAGAATATGGCATTCAAAGATGTTTTCTTAAATTAAGATTTTTTTTATATAGAGCCATATCAACTCCTGACAGACCCCCTATTCTACTCCAAGTAGAAAATAAGCATAGAAGAATCTCCAGTGGGAGATGATTGAATTAGTCGCAAGCCTATCTCTTGGTATGAAAATCCCCTTGTTCCAACTGTAGACAGAATGCTGTCCAAAAAGGACAAAACTTGGTAGCAGGTAAGTTGACAGCCTGGCTCTGCCAAGACAGGGTAGGCAAGTCCTTCATAACCTCTGCTCTACAATCAATGTCTGTCAGAGAAACGGGGCCAAATGACTGAAGATCGATGCTGTAATGTATGGAGAGAAAATGGGAACTGTCTAGGAAGCCACTGGTATGTCATTTCTTAGTTTTGGAAGCTGCAGGCCCTGTACTTCCTATAAAATCAGATATATTTATCCCTCTCAGGTCTCTGAGGTGGTTGAAGAATAGATAGCTAGAGTGTCATAATTAAATTTTGAGTTGTTTAGGAATGAAGAGAGTGTTATAGATCTAGGAAGATGCTTTTAAGATTGTGTTGCAAGTTAGTATGAATGTTGAGTTAGATATAGAACTTTAAACTCATGGAGATGGTTAGATAGTAGAATGTTAAAGTCAGGTCCCAAATACATATGGACTGGACATTGGGAATGTATGCTAAGCCATATAACCCTCATAACTGTGGCCTAATTACCTCTGTTGTACTGTATTGTATTCATTAGTATAAGAGAAAGAGCCATTTGTTGGACTGAAATGGGGAGCTGTTGGGGAAAATAAGATATACCTTAAACTTTAAAAAAAAAAAAGGGAAGAGGATGGGGGCTTGAGGATGGGAGGGTGGGACTGGAGGGGGGAGTAGGGAGGGGATTGCCATTGAGATGTAACTTGAAGAAATAAAAAATAATAAAATAAAATAAAGAAACATGAGTGCTACCTAGTATTCTGGATGACTCACCTCTCATTGGCCACATTGTCTTCTATTAGGTACCACTTTCTTCCACACCACAGAAGACATGACCACTTCTCCATCTCTGGAGAGGGGATGGGCCCAATGTCTCAGTTCGTTGTTCTAAAATCCCAAAGTTGGTTTAACTAGGTCAAGCACCCATCTTCAAACTAGTTGGGGGAAAGAGACGCATGGAAAGTCCCCTACCACTCCCAACAAGACATCCCCAGAACAGGGGATTAGAAGGAGGACTTCTGAGAGGGACGCACTGTGGGTCCGTGCCTGTGTAACCAAAGAAGTCAAAACAACTCCCATGTGACAATGGTCTCATGGGTAAGGTGCTGGACAGTAACACAGAATGAGCAACTAAGCAGAGGGAGTGTTCTCTTCCATCCAGGATCCTGACCAAAAGGATGTCATTGAAACACTGGAGATGTTGTGACTAATGAAAGAAGCCAGTCCCAAAGGAGGTTGCATATAAGATTCTACAGACTATCCATAATAAGCAAATCCATAGACAGTGACAGTGGCTGCCCAGGACTGTGCAGGGTGGGGAGACAGAGTTGGGCAGAAATGACAGCATTGGAGTCATTGCTAAACAGTTTTGTTTGGGAGGATAAAAGCTTTACAAAATTAGATCTGGCGATGGCTGCACAACTATATGAATATTCTAGAGTGGCTGAATTATGCACATTAAGTTGGTAAGTTAAATCAGGTGTGAATTCTGCCTCTAAAGTATTTTCTAAAATAAAATCACAGAAAAGGACTGCTAGCATTCTAGTGCAGGATGAATCTCCCTACTTCAGAAGAAGGAGGAGGTCTGAAACTTCTGGGCACCAACACGATGTTGTAGCACAGAGGGTGAAGAAATTTTCACACCGTGAAACAGACATAAAATTATCAGAAGTACATTTCAGCTACTTATATAAGTATATATGGGACAAATAAATTTCTGTGCTTACACATGGGTTTCACCCTCAAAATATTCCATTGTGTGTATGGAAATAATCTAAAACCTGTAATAGTTCTGTCCACTTCATTATCAGATAAAGGACAGCCCACCTGTCATAGTGACTTTGTTTTCAAATAGAGAAACTGCAGGATTGGTTGTTAATGATGCTAACAAAGAAAATAATTTAAAGAATAAAATGCCTTTGCAAACTAAATAATCAAGGTTCTCTGGGATAGGAAAGAAAGGAGAAAAATCTGAGTCCAAAATGTTCATATCAGGGTGGTAAGGTTTAGAGTAGTGACTGAACTTTGAATCAAATTTTAAATCTGCTCTTTTATCTTCACATCATTTCTCAAGCAACATTCACAAAGATTTTCAACTTCTGTTTTCTATTCTCCTGATATTAATTTGTTGGTGCACATTCTGACATAAGACTGCTTGAAAATGGAATTTGAGAAATAAATTTAGACTTGAATAATTTTTTTCACATCATCTATAGGAATTTAAAACTCAAACCATTGGGAACTTTACCAAAATACCTAAAAGCCAATTCCACGTGTGAAGA
Source organism: Lophiomys imhausi (assembly GCA_907164525.1). Taxonomy (NCBI): domain Eukaryota; kingdom Metazoa; phylum Chordata; class Mammalia; order Rodentia; family Muridae; genus Lophiomys; species Lophiomys imhausi. The sequence continues at coordinate 429,649 of CAJQZJ010033828.1, read as the reverse complement.
AAGCTGTAATTCCTACTCTCACTGTTCTATGCAGTATGCTAGCGGTCTTTCTTGGCCATGTGGAAGCGAGCATGAGGATCCACAGCAAGCTCACGTTCCCTGCAGTTTAGCTTTCTCGGTGTGTAAACCAGGTTTTCAAACCTTTCTTTCGCTGATCCTTCCCCAGTCCAGTGGGAAAGGCAGAGCCAGCTCCAGTCCTGACTTGAACAGACTTTAGATGCCTATACCCCAGACTCTGTGTCCAGTGTTCTCCGTGTAGCCGTCTACTCCTCAGGGCGCACCCTGGTACCATCGACATGCTAAAACATCCAGGAGGGTACAGCTCAGACACAACCTGAGGAATGACTGCTGGTTCCACAGAAGGAAGGAAGGCCAAGAGCTTCAGGTAGTGCCACTAAACTCTTCAAGTGCTGTTGCATTGTGGAAAGCTGCGGGCGCCTCAAAGGAGAGTGTGGGATAATGGGAGGGACAATGGCTACTTATTTATTGTATGTTATAGTTCTAACAACAGACAGAAGGGGCAGCATTCCCATGCAGCATAGCTGGGAAACACCTGCCTTAAAATCATGACCCTTGAGACAGGTGGAAAATAAAACTCTAACTTTACTGGGGCGTGGGGTAGGAGGATCATGAAGCCAGCCTGAGTTACATAGCAAGAACCTGTCTCCAAAAACACAAATGTATGTGGATCATCTAAGACCTAGAAACCTAGTAAGTACTCTGTAAGTTTAGACATTATTAACTGTAAGGAACAGTACCATAAGACTAGAACTGCTAGCTGGGATTGGTAGCGCACAGCTTTAACCTCAGCACTCAGGAGGCCGAGGCAGACGAATCTCTGATTTCAAGGCCAGCCTGGTCTACAGAGAGAGGCCAGGACAGCCAGGGCTACACACACACACACACACAGACTAGAACTCCTACAAAAGAGAAACAAATCAAAAGAAAGGTGGGGGGTGATAACCCATCTGATAATATGAAGCTACTCTGCCTCCAAACAAAGCTTTTTTCATCCCTCGTTTCTCCTTCCTTTCTACATGCTACAAGGGCCAAGGCTGCACTGGTGAATACTGGTAAGCTAGGTGGTTAGCTCTTCTATAAAACGTAAAAAGTGGCGACTTCCAGATATTTACTCCCAGGTTTTCTTGAGGTACTGAATGTATTCTCTTGACACTAAACATTAAAAAAAGAAAGGAAGGAAGGAAGATAGAATTTTTAGAATCAGAAGTTGAGAGGACACTACTTGATGGATGGAGTGGGATGTTATCATCTCTCATAAATTCAGGATGCTTCCTTATGAGAGAAAATTGTTCCACATCAAAACATAAAGTCAAATAAAAAAACATTTTATGACTATTGGAAAGGCTCTACTTGAGTGAATAATGTTTTCAAACTCATAATGGATTGCATGCCTGAAACTAAACTCAAACAGACATTGTACGTTCTAAATGAGAGTGTAGCTGGTGTTTACTGTAGCAGCTGAGGACTTGCTGTGAGTGGCTGTGGACAGTATGCAGCATGGCAAGTCCATGGACCATGTGGCTGTGGACATGGTGTGCATCATGGACCAGTTGAGAGCCACACACTCAGCCTGCCTAGCACTGTCTTTTTCTGTACCTGTTAAAGGACTCTCGTGAAACCAAGGAGGGACTGAGGTGACAAATGGCCTAACAGATGCCAGAAGACATCCTGGAGGTTTACTGGCGCCTTCCTCTCTGTGCTGTCTCATGGATCTGAGGTTACTGAAGGTAAATCAAGTTACTGTGACAAATTCTAAAATGAGTAATAGACAAAAACAATAAATTATTTCTCTCAAGAAAGTCAAGTAGGCGATTCATTTGAGCTTCTTTTATTTCTTGTTTCTGACAATATTCAATGCTATTAAATAGAAGAAAAATATTTGAATGAGCCTTGTGAAGTACACTAAGGACTTCATTTGGGAGTCACCATGCTAGGTACAGGGACCACTCCAATGTAGTCAGTCTTTCAAAGAGAGAAAGATCCACTTCTTCCACCCCAAATTTAGCATAGGCAAGTAGAAACCCCTGAGTAAGTGGTAGTCATGAGAGTAGGGTTGAAGCTAGTGGATGGAACGTGACTAAGATGAGATGTCTGCAGCAGCAGGTGGATTCTAACCAAAACAACCTAACCTACTTGCCAAATGCAGACCATGGTGACCAGACATCACTTGAGCAATGAAAAATGACCAGATATAAAGGAGATACCTGCACATCTGTATTTAGTGGAGTACTGTCTTCACAACAGCTAGATTATGGGATCAGCCCACTCTCTGAATGAGAATGAATAAAAGATGTGGCAAACACACACAATAGAGTTTTTTTTGCAGCCATAAGTAAGAATAAAACTAAGTCATTTGCAGGAAAATTAAAGGCCTGGAGATCATACTAAATGAGATAAGTTTTGTATGTAACTTAGACAACCAGGTATTCCAACAAGAGAGGTGAGGAAATCTGGTCTACTATCTGTGGCTGCCAGAAGAAGAGAAAATAACTAAGCAATTGACACATGAAACACACACAAGAAGGCACATAACATGCACACATATACACACACAAACACACACATACACACTACCTTAATTAGGGTTTCTATTGCTGTGATGAAACACCATGGTCAAAAAGCAAGTTGAGGAGGAAAGGGTTTGTTTGGCTTACACTTCCATTCCATATTGCTGTTCATCATCGATGGAAGTCAGGACAGGAACTCAAACAGGGCCTGATCCAGAGGCCATGGAGGGTGTTGCTTACTGGTTTGCTTCCCTTGGCTTGGTCAGAGTGCTTGCTTATAAAACCAAGAACCACCAGCTCAGGGATGGCACCACCCACAATTGATCACTAATTGAGAAAATTCCTTACACTTGGGTCTCATGGAGGCATTTTCTCAACTGAGGCTCCTTTCCCTTTGAAGACTCTAACCTGTGTCAAGCTGACACAAAACTAGCCAGTACACAGGCACATGCACACACACACACACACACACACACACACACACACACACACACAAATATACACAGAAATATATATACATACATACATGCACATATGCACACATCCATCCATACATGCATGCATACATACATATACACATACACACAGGAAGGAGAAGGAGAACTCTTTGTGAATAGCAAAGGAATCACCAGAAGGAGGAGAGGGGGGTACAGGGAAAGATAAGAGGGGGTAAGTAAGGTCAATGCACATGATACATTTGACTGAAAATGTCATTGTGGGACTCACCCCATCACTTTGTACAATGAAGATACTTTAACAAAGTGTTCTTAAGTGTGCTGCATAAAGCCAACGAAAGAGGAAATGACACAGTGTTCCCATCAGAAATGTTTATAGGCTAAGTCATTACTGCTCACATTACCTTAGAAGAACTTTGTCAGGTAGCCAGACATTGGGTAGCCAGACATTACGACACTCCTAGAGGCTAGGAGACCTAGTACAGCTGCGGGCTGCCAGGAGCAGGAGAAAGGACTCAGCAGATGACTAACCAGTATGTGTATGGATTATACATGGTCCCTCTTTGATCACCCTGCCTTGTACACGTAGGCTTTCCTTGAAGGTCTTGTATGCCCCTTCTTGTGCACTACACACTTCCCTTGAATTGAAAATGCTCTTAAAACTTTCAGGGACTAAAAAGAATGAGGCAGACATTGACACAAAACCATCACAGAATAACAATTATGTGTACCTTTAAATTCACCAGTGGCCACATTGATAGTGTATGCCATCACCCTGAAGAAATTAATGAATCACTGTTGTCTGTGATGCTGAAGAATATGGCTGCCCTGTTAAGCATCATGTTAAGACATAATCTGAGTACATTAGATAGAGAAAAATTTTAGAACATTATAGAGATGATAGCATTGTTTTTCTCTGACTATCCCAAAGATGCATTTTAATTTGCTATCCCATAGATCATTAATTTATTCAACAGATAGTACTTCAAATTCTGTGGAGCAATGGTTCTCAACCTTCCTAATGCTGCAACCCTTTAATTCAGTTCCTGATATAGTGACCCCAACTATAAAATTATTTTGTTGCTACTTCATAACTGTAATTTTGCTACTGTTATGAATCGTAATGTGAACATCTGATGTGCAGGACATCTGATGTGTGACCCACATGTTGAGAACCACTGCTCTAGAGAGTTGAAGAGAGAGGCATGTTCTATTCGGTTGGTAGGGGGGGGCCAATCAACAGTGTGTGTAACAAGTGTCCACACTGTTTTCTATCAAGTATAAAGGGATAAAACAGAGAGAAGAATGGAGAAAGGAGAGAAAGATGGATGTGATTACAGGACTGATAGATAACAGGCAGTTTCCAGAGCAAAGGTGAGCAGGTATCTCAAAACAGGTCTACTCAGGTATCACTAAACATGCCTATTGCAGAAACCCATGCAAAGGTCATTGTATATGCAAGATCCAATAACAAAGAGGATATCCCTCTAGGCGTGTCATAATATTCTTCCATGTGTTTCTTTACCAGCTGCTCTGCACTAGTCTGATGTTCTCTGAGACCTAAGACTGAATGAAATCTCATGTCTGCCTTTCTCAGCCGCTGGATTTCCCTCATCCTATTATGGAATATACTAGAGGGAAATGGTCTGCCTGTACATCTGAATGTAGAGTTTAAGTCCCATATGAAGCTGAGGCTTTGTCTATTTTATACCTCCAGCACTGTCACAAAGGCTGACATGCAGCAGACACAGTGAGCACTGTACAAGTCGAGGGCATCATTTTGTTTAGAAGCGCTTGTGCTTGGGGAATCATGAACACACACAATACCTATGTGCACTTGCAAATGTGTCAGCCACCCTCCATTTCAAGGGGATTTATCACTTTACTTTCCTCAAATTTCTTGGAGATACTAAGCACAGCTATTCAATGATATACGTAGATAAGGGCAATTCTAAAATACAGGATAAGTTCTTGTCCACTTTACATCCATTCAAATGAATTTGATACAATA
>CAJQZJ010033828.1:397270-424645 GCA_907164525.1 Lophiomys imhausi | reverse complement strand
TAAGTTCTTGTCCACTTTACATCCATTCAAATGAATTTGATACAATAGTCACTGATCTCATGATCATAATTGCCACTTCTCTTCCATACATTATTTAACCATGTAATTATGAAATAAATGAAACATGGTATATGAAATTGAGCTGCAACATGTCACCCTTAGCGATTTCATAAATGTCCTTCCAAAGTATCAGAAGTTTATATCCCTGAGGAATCAATCATGTACCTTCAAAATAACAGTCTTTGGATGAATTTGACTTTTCCCCTTTCCAATTTAAGTAAATAAAACATATTTGTAGAGACTTTAGGGGGGGAAATTATTATAATGAATATAGAATATACCTATATAGTATATAGTATAAAGAAGATTGGATTAAAATAGAAACTAAGAAAATCACTACTATAATGCAAAATCCCTTAACATAATAGTAACTGTTCAAATGAATAGGCCCATTCCTAGAAAGTCAAATGGTGTGGCACTGAGGGAGTGAGAAATTCAGACAAGCAGAAGGTATAAAGGGAGATCAGCAGGGATGTATGCATCTGAAAACACAAGTCAAATAAAGTCATTGTGGAAATCAGAGCATGTCCTACACCAGCTTAGAGCAAGAAGCCACACAAGAATGGTTGATCATTAAGACTGTTTCTAGGACAACAGGGCTGAGCAAGAGCCATCCTGTATGGGAAAGGATGAGCTGCTGATGCCAGAGTGGAGGATGTTGGAGGGAGAACATCCATCAGTATCCCTGGATGGCCATAAGGCATGCAGGGAACCACAGCCTTCTAGTACTAGTCCAAAATAATGCCTCACTATATAGTCTAGTCTTGCCTAAAATTCACTCTGTAACCCACGTTAGCCCAAGATTCATGGTTACCCTCCCTCCTCAGTTCTCATCCACATCCAACATTAACCTCAGACTTTCCTAGCACATCCAACCTAAGTCCTCTGACTACCCCTAAAAAAGTACCTTCATGAACTGGACCTTTGACTCTGAAGCTCATCATGGCATCTTAGATGAAGTTATGCAGTGAAGGGAGGCAGAGGAAAGAGTTCCTCAACTCAGAAGATAAGTTCCCTGCAATAGCTGCCTAGCCACAGCTCACACAGTTGAATAGGAAAGGCATTCTTTGCAAATTACTCACCACCATATCAGCCACAATTCAATCAGGAGACAAAGAACCATACCACTTATTTGAATGGAAGTATTAATATAAAGAGCTGCTGACTAGACAGGAAATGATGCCATGGGTAACTGAAAGGGTACAGAACAAGTCTGATCCATTAATAAATGGATGATAACAATGATAATATACACATAAAAATTTAATTTGGTCTAAAGAAAGGTGAAGTAATGGTTCATGTTTCAGCACAGAAAAATGCTGTGGCTTGAGCATCTCCAACAGAACTCATGCTGTCAGGCACAATGAGGGTAGAGATGTAATCAGACTGTAGTTTTTAGAGGTAGGACATTTAGGAGATAATTAAAATTAAACAAAGCCATAATAATGGGACTCTAAGTCAATGTGGCTTCATTAAGAAGATGAAGAGACCTGAGCTAGGACATTTTGTCTTACCTATGGTGTTTGATATTACTCTGGACTCTTCAGAGTCTCTGCCCCACCCCCAGCAAGAGGGCTTCACCAGACATGACAGCCAATCTTGAATTCTTCAGCATTCACAACCATAAACCATAAAAATATGTTTTCTTTTAAAACCCAAAGTCTCTGTCATTCCATTATAGCAATAGAAAATAGACAAGCACCCACTGGAGACACACTAAGTGAAGCAAGTCAGTCACCAAAGGCCAGAAATCATATCATTCCTCCTGTATATGATCTTAGATTTGTCATATTCATCAGGACCTTTAAGTTGTGTTCCCCAGAGGTTTTGGTGAAGGACAAAAAGGGAGATGTTACCGAATGAACACAGACTTCCTGCTTCGTAAAAATCAAGAGTTCTGCCTATAGTTGTCCACTAGTGTGACTGTACCCAACACTATACAGTCTGGACTGGATACGGTACTGACTTAAAGTAGTTCAGGTGGGGTTGGAGAGGTAAGTCGGAGGAAAAGTGATAGTTTAGTGCCTGTCGGGCCCCCAGTTCAATCCCCAACACACACAGAAAAGAAACTGCAGATGGAAGATTTTACATTATATATATTTATATACCTTTTATAACTTAGAAAAAAGTTCAAAGAGATCTAAGGCATCATGTAGCTAGTATAAGAAACAACTCACAACCTAGGTGGGGAATAGCAAGTAAAAGAGGTTAGAATTAATCAAATTACAGACCTAAAGGAAGAAAGTTACAAAGTTACAAGCCTCAAGAGCTCGAGACCTTGAAACCAGAGAAGGATGAGCAGAAATGGATCCTCATGAGGCTGTTTGGGTGCATGCTGGGAAAATCCTTTAGCTTTCACTGGGCGGAGCTGCTGCTGCCAGGGTGCGAGAGCCGGTAGGATCTAATGGAAGAGGTAGAAACCTCCTGGTAACATAGATTAGTGTGAAAGCAGAAGTGTTCCTTAGAGATTCCCAGTGCCAGCACAAGGCCACACGCAAACTTTAGACTGAGAGACAATAGCTTAACAATGGAGGTAAGCGTTAAAATTAACACGCCTACAGATTAAGATGGCAGAAGTCATAATAATGAGGGGGGGAAGCAGACAAACGGTGTGTGATGTTACTATCCTAACTTTTGCATCTGTGGAGGCTTCCATACAAAAGAAGTGACGAGCCACTGAAATGAAACTGTGAGAGATTGTGTATCATCTGAAGAAAGGGTGGAAATATCTCCACAGAGTACGAAGTCAAAAGAAACAGAGTTTGTGTTTCTGGGGGTGGCAAACCATGCCAAAGCATAAAAGGGGAGCTAAAGACAATGTGATTTTAGAAGCGCTTGCTCGTGCAGACCCACTGCAGTGCCAATCTCCTGTTCCCACAGATAAGAGCTCCCCAGAATGGAGGTGGGGCGGGGCACACTTTCACCACAAGAAGCCTATACTCTACTTTGAGTATAAAAGGCTAAGAACTCTTCAGGAATTTGTTGTTTATTTTATTCAGCTCAAAATAATCCTTAGGCCAAAGTGTCATAAGTGTTTGATCCCCTCCAGCTGCAAGAAAAGGGGCACCAGACCCCCTTGGGAATTCATTGTCCCTTAAAGCAATAGCCTCATTTACATCATCCTGTATCACACTTCAAAGAAAATTAAAATACTATTAATAATCTCTTAAAAATGTTACTAAGTCTTTCACCTTCATCTTCATCTCTGAATTTCTTGTCTAAGAGGCTCAAGAAATAATCTCTATGGAAGTTAATCCAAAAATCAACACAAATCTTAGCCCTTGCACTAACGGATACGTCGCCTGTTTCTCATGTTAATTAGATTCAGAAAACTATATTGAGATTTTTGAAATTATGTAATACTTTTTTTATTAAATACTTTATTTTTTTTCTTCAAGTTACATCTCAGTCACAAACCCCTCCCTATTCCCCCTTCCTATCCCGCCCTTCCACCCTCTTCCCCCCAGAAGTTTCCCCTTTCAGTCCAACAGATGGTTCCTTCTCTTATAACAGTAAATACTATACAAAACAATAGATATAAATACACCACATTTATGAGAGTTAAATGGTCCAGTATACCTTCCCAATGTCCAGTTTATACATATTTGGCCCCTGACTTTAACATTCTACTATCTAACCATCTCCATGAGTTTAAAGGTCTATATCTGATTCAACATTCATACTAACTTGCAACACACTTTTAAGAGTATCTTCTTAGATCTATAACACCCTCTTGATTCCTAAACAACTCAAAATTTAACTATGAGACTCTAGCTGTCTATTCTTCAACCACCTCAGAGACCTGAGAGGGATAAATATATTTGCTTATATAGGAAGTGCAGGGCCTGCAGCTTCCAAAACTAAGAAATGACATACCAGTGATTGCGTGGACAGTTCCCATATTCTCTCCATACATTCCTGCATCAGTCTTCAGCCTTTGGGTCCTGTTTCTCTGACAGACATTTGTTGTAGAGCAGGGATTATGAAGGACTTACCTACCCTGTCTTGGCAGAGTTAGGCTGTCGACTTCCCTGCTACCAAGTTTTGTCCTTTTTGGACAGCAGTCTGTCTGCAGTTGGAGTAAGGGGTTTTTTCATGCCAAGAGATAGGCTTGCCACTAATTCAACCATCTCATACTGGAGATTCTTCGATGCTTATCTTCTACTTGGAGTAGAATAGGGGGTGCTGTCAGGAGCTGATATGTCTCGATATCAAAAAAAAAGAAAATCTTAATTTAAGATAACATCTTTGAATGCCATATTCTGCAGATCTCTTGGGGTTTTTGAAGATGCCCTATCCATCTCTTGTATTTAGATAAGCAAATGTTGCTTGTCTCTTAGCAACTTGATTACTGGGTAGTTTAGAGAATATCTGTGATAGACTGTCATAGTAGCTAACAAAGTGACATGTTTGCATGACTAGGAGTTTGTTTTACTTAACTATCCTAGACCATTTTAGATGGTTGGTATCAAGAGACCAGAGCTTCACATTTTATTTTTAAGTATCTCTAGGTATGATACCATTAGGAAGCGTTACCTTTAATTTTGTATCAATATACAAAGATCTATTCAATTGTGGTTAAATATACTCTTAATTATGTATCAATATACCAAGATCAATGCCTATGTAGCCCAATACAATCTTAATATTACGTCCATATACAAGGGTCAATACCATTGTGGCCAACTATAATCTTAATTTTGTATCAATATACAAAGATCAATACCGATGTAATCCAATACAATCTTATTTTTGCACAATAAACAATGGTCAATACCACTTTAGCCAAATATACTACTAATTTTGTATCAATATACAAAGGTATAAGGGCAATGTAATACTTCTTAAAGTGACTAGATTCCTTGACATTTTTAATAATCTTTCCAAACATTATTCTCAGTAAAATTCAAACTACAGGTTTGACATTAGTTTCTTTTTATGCCAAAGTCCATATTCACTTGATAAGAGGCTCTACTGCCACCCTGCCTAAGTTTCCTAATGTATCCTAAGATACCTAATGTAGCCTATCTAAATTAAATCTAATTGCAGTTGCAACATCTCCCAACCACATTATCTGAGAGCAGTTGTAAGATCAAATTTAATAGGAATTTCTTCAGTGATTATGTCTGATATGGAACAGTGTAAATTGGCATATTTTGAGCAACAAGCTCATATCTATGCATAGTAACTAGCACAAAACATTTGTGATATTTTAGCCCTAAGTCTAGCTTGCCCTCCTTCATATTTACCAATGATGTCAGTGTGATTTAGTGACTGTTCTACTCTGCCCTCCTCTGCCTTTTTAATTAATACCTAATGTCTAAAGAAAAATTGTCTTTTACTTCTATTAAGTGTGTGTGTTGTGCATGTATGTATGTAGGAGAGAGAGTTTGTGTGTGTGTGTCTTTGAGTTTCATTAGAGTTGGTTAAAGGCGGGACTGCAGGTGTAGATTACAGAAATTTAGGCACATTAGTGTAGTCACTACACTACTGAACAAAATGTCTCTTGTTCCCTGCATCAACCAGTATCTGTGTGTAAGTCATGAGCCCGTCCCATCTCCACGACATGGTGCTGACACGCCCAATCTCATGGAGATTTTGTTCAGGCAATCAATCACACCTTCTTGGAGTTAAGGCTTATGACAGCCACGTCCTGCCCAGAAGCCAACGTTCTATACCACTCCCACACCCCCTCCTCTGCCTCTTACATCCTCTCTGTCCCTTCTTCTGTAAGTCCCCTGAGCCTTGCAGGAAGTGTACAGACGTCCTACTTATGTCTGGGCATTCAACACTCCTTTAGTCTCAGTATTTTGATTAAGTCTCTGAAGTCAGTCTGAACATTTTATAAAAAAGTTCTCTGGCCAAAGGTGGCAATAGCACTGTTCTATAAGCATTGACATCATAATGATAAAAGCAGTTCATGACAATAGAATTTTGTTCAGCCACAAATAAAAACCTAGGAGTGGAAGGCATCAAGGGAGGGTCAAAACTAATACATGAAACAGTCATAAGGAAACACCACCCTTAGGAAGCTAATCAAAACAATTTTTTTTCAAAAAATAATTTGAACAGACATTGTGTGGATCGATAACCCAGAAGCTGGAGGTTGTCAAATGGAAATCCCATGACTGGGGTAGTACATCTACAAGTTCTTGGCCCAGGAAGACCCCTTAAAGCCATACGGAAAATTTCTAAGGTGCTTGTGAACCTCTTCGCAACAGTTATAAAGCCAATGAAATACTCACCTCCACCTCCTGATCTTTGTCTTCTACCTAATGATACACACAATAAACGTTAAGTGTTTAGCATTTTGTCCCTGCTGCAATCTAATTGAACTGTTTAATTTTTCATGCATGGCATTCTTCCCTACTTAATCACCTGTTAAATTAATAATTATACATTGAAGTCTCCATCCTAGATAGTGATAATTTGTTGTTTAATTTATCCATCTTACATGTCTGGCCTTTTTAGCATTAAATTTTGAAATTATTCCTAATGAACTTAGAAAACCTTTTTTTCCTCAATAAAAATTGTATCATAGAGTCTTTACTATGCTTTGTCTTTTAAAACATCACATGAAAGCTTTCTTTCAACATGTATGGGGTGGTATGGCATGCTGTTTGTTCAGCCTTTTGTTCAATTCCAGTAATTGCACATGTGAGGTTTTTTTGTGAGCAACTGACATTTCATGATTGTAATTAAATCTTCATTCAGAGAAGAGTACACCGTTGCAAGTGCAAAAATTTCTTCTGATCAGTTGTAAATTTGCTTAAGACAATTTTTTTTCTGTTTAAACCAATAGTTAAATCTTTCATTTAAAATGAAAATTTTAATACCCTATTTGCAAATCTTATGTTGTGTTCAGTGAAAAGCTGTTCTATTGTTTTCTATTTTTAAAAACTTAAGCAGGCTGCTTCTTAGAAACACCACTCCTCTCTCTCTCTCCTCTTTTTCTTAGACATATTTTTATATTACCTATTTTAAATTCTACCCATTCTGTGTCTGTATTCATTCACAATGAACCAAGGACTTGGCCTCTCAGTGCTCTCGTTACTACGACACTGTTCCTCCCTCTCTCATAGCCCTATTGATTCATGATTATTTTCTTCCCCTAGGTACTGTGTGTGTATGTGTGTGTGTATTCATATGAGAGTAGGTGCATGTGTGTGCTGGTATATGTGGTCATGTGTGAACATATATATGATCTAATCAGGCTAGATTGGCTAGCTATCAAGCTCTGGGAATCTTCCTGTCTCTGCCTCCCCAGCACTGGAATTACAAGTTCAGGACACCACACCCAGATTTCTATCTGAATTCTGGAAATTAAACTGAGCTCCACATGTTCATTGAGGTACTTTACCAACCAAACTATTCTTCTTTTAGTTTTTATTGTTGTATAATGTAACATAAAGTTTACCATATTTACTGTAATTTGGCGACATAAGAACACCTCAGCTTGGGTAACCATCCATGTCCAGAGCCACTTCATAACCCCAAACTGAAACTCTGTGGTCATTATACAACTCCCAACTCTTCCCTCACTCTCACCTTCATAACCACCACTCTACTTCCTGCATCCAGTTTTAGGTCTGTCAGGTAAGTGGAGTCTTAGAATATTTGTAATTTTGTGACTAACTGATTTCACTTAGCACAATGTCTTCATGATGCATCCATGCTGTACTAGGTTTCAAATGTTATTCCTTTTTAAGGAGTATACCATTTACTTGCCAATGGGCTCCGAGACTGCCTCAACCTGTGCACTACTGTGAATGTTGTTACTATGAACCCTGGGGCATGAGGATCTATTGGAGTTCCTGCTTTCTTAAAGCGTACACCTAAGAGTGAAATGTATACAGCATCCGGGTATACAGCATCCGGTCTCCTAGTTAGCTTCAGTTAGCTTCAACTGTCAACATGACACAACCCAGAGCTCCAAGGAGAGGCCTCAACCAAGAAATCGCCTTGATCAGACTGGCCTCTTTGCTTGTCTCTGGGGCATTTTCTGGATTGGTGATTGATGTGGGAGGACCTAACCCACTGTGTGTGGTGCAGCTACCTCTGGACAGGCAGCCCTGGACTGTATCAGAAATCAGGCTGAGTGGAAGCAGGGAAGAACAAGCCAGTAAGTGGTATTCCTTCATGCACTCTGTATCAGTTCCCACCTCACTTTCCTCAAGGATATGACCTGGAAGGATAAGATGAAATCAATCCTTTCCTCCTCAAGATGCTGTATGTGTATGTGAGGTATGTGGCAATGTATGAACATACATATGACCTTTGCACTCTGGCTTTTTTTTTTTTTTTTTTTTTTTTGTCCAAAAGCCCCTCACAGGCCTGAGGCTCACCTAAATAGTCTAGATTGGCTAGCCTATCAGGGTGATTCACCATAGCAACATAAAAGCTAGATAGAGCATATAATGATTATATATTGAGGTTTTTAAGCAGCTTGATGTATTTTATGCTGTGCTGGATAGTTTTATGTCAATTTGAAAAAAAAAAAACAAAACTAGAGTTATAGAGTCATCTGAAAGGAAGGAACCTCCATAAAGGAAGAGCTTCCCTAATATCTGGCTGTAGGGAAGCCTGTAGGGCATTTTCTTAATTAGTGATTGATGTGGGAGGGTCCAGTCCATCATGGGTGGTGCCATCCCAGGGATGGCAGTCCTAGGTTCTATAAGAAAGCAGGCTGAGCAAGCCATGGGGAGCAAGTCAGTAAGCAGCACCCCTCCATGGCCTCTGCATCAGCTCCTGCCTCCAGGTTCCTGGAGTTCCTGCTTGAGTTCCTGTCCTGTCTCCCTTCAATGATGGACTACGATGTGGAAGTGTAAATCAAATAAAACCTTTGCTCCCCAAGTTGCGTTGGTCACGGTGTCTCATCACAGAAATAGTAACCCTAACAAAGACATATACCTAAATTTTCTTCTACTGAAACTTTACAATCCATATGTAATTAACTCTGCTAGGTGTTATGTAGAGGCAAAGATAAGTCCATTTTTATGTGAATGGATATCCTACTGTGCTGATTGCCTTTACTGTGCAATGCCTTCCTCCCCTACTACTTTAAAACTCTGGTTGTGCCCTTCTCATACAAACCCAGACCTAGATTGTACTCTTCTCATTGAGCTAATGTTCATAGCTGTGCAGGAGCCTACCTTGTTCATTTTAGAAACTTTTGATTTTTCCATAGATTTTCACCTTGAGATGAAATTTACTTTCATTTCTATGTAGTTAGTTTTAATGTTTCTAAAGACTTTAGACTTTTACTGGTTAACCGCTGAATGATAGGAATATTTTTAATAATATGAAGAACATTTTAATAATATGAGTAATAGTATATGCAAAGAGAAGATTATATCTGTCTCCATTTCTTCAGGCCATCCTTTCCATCCTTCACTAAAGATTGTCTTTTGCTTATTTTTAGTTTTGTCGCTACTGTGAATGAAACATAACAATTTCCATCTTTACGTACTTGTCACAGGACATGAAGAAATCAAGTGACTACTGACCAGGAAACTTTCTCCCCAATGCATAGATTTCACAGTACTGGTGAGTCCAATGAAGGCTGTTGAAGTGCAGAAAGGTCATCTACGGTCTTACCCAAGAGTGAATGCTTTGAGCTGTAATAATGACCAGCATGGCAAGAGGTACAATAGTAGCATAAATGTTATGAGGGGAACAAACTGCTTACTGTTTGCATCTGAGGCCACCTGACAGGGCCCGTCTCCAACTAGACATTGGAAATGGACTCATTTCCCTAGATTTTCTTGATGGGTGGTTATAAGAATTAGTCATCCTGCAAGAAGTTAGTTTGGGAACTGATAAAAATTTATCAGTCAGACTAAGCTATGTTATGCTACATTCATAATAGCCCTTCAAATACTATTTCATTCTTATGCTGAATGCCTGTTCTCAGTGACTCAGCTGATAGTCTGCCACACATCTTCTCACTGCTGAGTAAGCAAAGGAATTCACCATTGTTTAAAATACTATTTTTGACTTGACAAGGACAAGAAATACAGAAATCATGAGCTTTCTCTTTAAAATCTACCCAGAGGAAATAAGTAAGCATCATTCATACCCAGCTGTGAACCCTGTCACTTACAACAATGACTGGCCTGTTAAGATATATCTACTGGGGCTGCAAAGGTGCGTGCTCAGCGGAGGCGGCTGTGGCAGCACCACACAGTGGAGGCGCACAGAGGCTGAGAGTTCCAAAACGTGGAGGCTAGCAGCCAGGGGGCACACAGCTGTATTCTAGAAAGCCCAGACATATCATGCATGGAGTCGGGCCCTCTCAGACTCCTTGGGGACCCCCAGAGTCCACAGAATCTGTGCCTGGGCACACAGGACCATACCATCAGAGCCACTGCAGGCAGAACACTCAGTGTGTAACACAGAGAGGACTGACTTGGGAGCAGTGAAACAATCCCAGACCATTCCTCATTGCCTGGGAATAGGCTGCACCAGCTCACAGTGCTTCTGGCTATTAGATGCACAGTGACCCTGAGATCCCCCTGTAAGCAGTGACAGATCACCAAGAAATTCGACTGCTACACCAAAGCACCCCTTTGGATCCAAGCCCAGAACACAACAGGAGCACACAGCTAAGAACATCCAAATGGCCAAAGATCCAAGAAAAACAGAAATCAGGGAAATATGACTCCAACAAAACAAAACTATCGTAGTGCATCCAATCCTGACGACCTCACCACAGCAGAAACACATGAAAATGATGACAATTCTACATTATGGAAAGTGATAGAGTCCCTTCAAGAAGAACTTAAATCTATGAAGGAATTTAAGAAGCCACAACCTCACAAGCAAAAGCAATGGATAATACCATTAGAGGGCTCCAAGCAAAGGTAGCTCAACTTGAACAGGAAAAAGACAGAGCAATGAAAGATTTCCAGGCAAAGACAAGAAATTTGGAGGAGGAAATGTACAAAATGAATAAAACCATTCAAGACATGAAAATGAAAATGGAAACAATAAAGAAAACACAGTCAGAGTTAAAAGTGGAAATGGAGAATCAAGGGAAGAGAACAGGAACTATAGAAATGGGTATCAAAAATAGGATGCAAGAGGTGGAAGACAGGATCTCAGGCATATAAGATTCGATAGAAGAAATCAGTACAACATCCAAAGAAAATGAGAAAGCTAAAAAAAATCTCTCACCCACAACATCCAAGAAATCAAGGACTCAATGAAAAGACAGAACCTAAGAATTATAGGCATAGAGGAAAGAGAAGACTCCCGACTCCAAAGTCCAGGAAATATCTTCAACAAAACCATAGAAGAAAACTTCCCAAACATGAAGAAAGAGATGCCAATAAAAATCCAAGAGGCTTAAGAACACCAATCAGATTAGATCAGAAAAGAAACTCCTCTAGCCACATAATAATTGAAACTCCAAATGTACAGAACAAAGAAAGGATATTAAAAGCTGTAAGAGAAAAAGGTCAAGTCACATACAATGGCAGACCCATCAGAATTAAACCTGACTTCTCCTCAGAAACTTTAAAAGCTAGAAGGGCCTGGACAGATGTCCTACAAGCCCTGAGAGAACACAGGTGCCCAGCCAGACTACCATAACCAGCAAAACTCTCTATCAACATAGATGGATAAAACAAGATATTCCATAACAAAATCAAATTCAAACAATATCTCCCCACAAATCCAGATTGGATCTGTAAACAAGACCCATCTTTTTGCTGCATATAAGAAACACATCTCACTATCAAAGATAGACACTATCTCAGAGTAAAGGGCTGGGAAAAGGTTTTCCAAGCAAATGGACCTGGGAAGAAAGCTGGAGTAGCCATCCTAATAAACAAAATAGACTTCCAACTGAATTTAATAAAAAAAGACAGAGAAGGGCATTACATACTCATTAAAGGAAATATTCATCAAGAGGACATGTCAATATTGAACATCTATGCCCCAAATACAAAGGCACCTATATTTGTAAAAGAAACGCTTCTAAAACTTAAATCACACATCGATCACAACACATTAGTAGTAGGAGACTTCAACACCCCACTCACAACAAAGGACAGGTCATCAAGACTGGGGCCAAACAGAGAAATAATGAGTCTAACAGAGATCATGAACCAAATGGACCTAACAGATATCTACAGAATGTTTCACCCAAACACAAAGGAATACACCTTCTTCTCAGCACCTCATGGAACCTTATCAAAAATCAACCATATAGTTGGACACAAAGATAGTCTCAACAGATACAAGAAAATTGAAATAACCCCTTGTGTCTTTTAAGACCACCATGGAATAAAGCTGGACTTCAATAGCAAAAGAATCAACAGAAAGCCTACACACACATGGAAATTGAACAACTCTTTACTGGATGACTACTGGGTCAGGGAAGAAATAAAGAAGGAAATCAAGGACTTCTTAAAATCCAATAACAATGAAGGCACAACATACCCAAACCTATGGGACACAATGAAAGCAGTGCTACGAGGAAAGTTCATAGCACTAAGTGCCTTCAAAAAGAAAATTGTGACAGCTCATATTAGCAAATTAACAGCTAAACTGGGTGAATTGGAAAACAAACAAGCAAACATTCCCAAGAGGAGCAGAAGCAGGAAATCATCAAACTTACGGCTGAAATCAACAACTTAGAAACAAAAAGAACTATACAAAGAATCAATGAAACCAAGAGTTGGTTCTTCAAGAACATCAACAAAATAGACAGACCCTTAGCCAAATTAACTAAAAGACAGAGGGAGAAAACCCAAATCAACAAAATCAGAAATGAAAAGGGAGAAATAACAATGGACATTGAGGAAATCCAGAGAATATTTGGGTCCTACTTTAAAAATTTATACTCCATCAAATTTGAAAACTTAAGCAAAATGGACAATTTTCTTGATAGATTCCACCTACCAAAGCTAAATCAAGATCAGATTAACAGATTAAACAGCCCTATAACCCCTAAGGAAATAGAAACAGTCATTAAAATCTCCCAACCAAGAAAAACCCAGGGCCAGATGGCTTTAGCACGGAATTCTACCGAACCTTCAAAGAGGAGCTAAAACCAACACTCTTGAAACTCTTCCACCAAATAGAAGCAGAAAGAACATTGCCAAACTCATTCTATGAGGCTACAGTCACCCTGATTCCTAAACCACACAAAGACCCAACAAAGAAAAGAGAACTTCAGACTGATCTCCCTCATGAACATAGATGCAAAAATACTTAATAAAATACTAGCAAACCAAATTCAAGAACACATCAAAAGTATCATACACCATGATCAAGTAGGCTTCATCCCAGGAATGCAGGGATGGTTCAACATACGAAAGTCTATCAACGTCATTCACCATATGAACAAGATGAAAGAAAAAAAACCACATGATAATCTCACTAGATGCAGAAAAAGCATTTGACAAAATCCAACAACCCTTCATGCTAAAAGTTCTGGAGAACGGGCATACAAGGACTGTACTTAAAAATAATAATGGCAATATACAGCAAGCCAGTGGCAAACATCAAATTAAATGGAGAGAAACTTGAAGCATTTCCTCTAAACTCAGGGACAAGACAAGGTTGCCCACTTTCACCATATCTCTTCAACATAGTACTTGAAGTTCTTGCTAGAGCAATAGACAACTAAAAGAGATCAAACGGATACAAATTGGAAACAAAGAAGTCAAATTAACCCTATTTTCAGATAATTGATAATATAGATAAGCGACCCCAAAAATTCCACCAGAGAACCCTTACACCTGATAAACACCTTCAGCAAAGTGGCTGGATACAAAATTAATTCAAAAAAATCAGAAGCCCTCCTCTATACAACAAACAAATAGGCTGAGAAAGAAATAAGGGAAACAACCCCCTTCACAATAGCCACAAACAACATAAAATACCTGGGGGTAACTCTAACCAAGCAAGTAAAGGACCTATACAACAGGAACTTCAAGCCCTTGAAGAAAGAAATGGAAGAGGCCTTTAGAAGATGGAAAGATCTCCCATGTTCATGAATAGGTAGGATCAACATAATAAAAATGGCCATCCTACCAAAAGCAATATATAGATTCAATGCAATTCCTATCAAAATACCAACACAATTCTTTATAGACCTGGAAAGAGCTATTCTCAATTTCACATGGAACAACAGAAAAACCAGAATAGCTAAATCAATTCTGTACAATAAAAAAACATCTGGAGGTATCACCACCCAGATTTCAAGCTGTACTACAGAGCAATAGTTTTAAAAACAGCAAGGTATTGGTATAGAAACAGACCAGTAGATCAATGGAATCAAATTGAAGACACAGAAATGGACCCACACACTTATAGCCACCTAATTTTTGACAAAGAAGCCAAAACGGCACAATGGAAGAAGGAAAGCATCTTCAACAAATGGTGCTGGTCCAACTGGATGTCCACTTGTAA
Source organism: Lophiomys imhausi (assembly GCA_907164525.1). Classification (NCBI taxonomy): domain Eukaryota; kingdom Metazoa; phylum Chordata; class Mammalia; order Rodentia; family Muridae; genus Lophiomys; species Lophiomys imhausi. Next base: position 410,164 of record CAJQZJ010033828.1, on the reverse strand, counting down.
AAGAATGAAATTAGACCCATACTTATCACCTTGTGCAAAACGTAAGTCCAAGTGGATCAAAGACCTTAACATAAGGCCGGTCACACTAAATCTACTAGAAGAAAAAGTGGGAGAAACCCTCGAACTCATTGGCACAGGTGACAACTTCCTGAACAGAACACCAACAGCTCAGGACCTGAGATCAACAATCAATAAATGGGACCTCATGAAACTGAAAAGCTTCTGTAAGGCAAAAGACACTGTCATTCGAACAAAACGGCAGCCTACAGACTGGGAGAAAATCTTCACCAACCCCACATCTGACAGAGGGCTAATATCCAAAATCTACAAAGAACTCAAGAAATTAAATGTCAAGGAACCAAATAATCCACTCAAAAAATGGGGGACAGAGCTAAATAGAGAATTCACAAAGGAGGAATCCCTAATGGCTGAGAGACACTTGAAGAAATGTTCAACATCCTTAATCACCAGAGAAATGCAACTCAAGACGACTCTGAGATTCCATCTCACACCTGTCAGAATAGCTAAGATCAAGAGCTCAAATGACAGCACATTCTGGCGAGGATGTGGAGAAAGGGGTACCCTACTCCATTGCTGGTGGGAGTGCAGGCTTGTGCAACCACTATTGAGGTCAGTCTGGCGATATCTTAGAAAACTTGGAATAGCTTTGCCTCCAGACCCAGCCCTACCACTTCTCTGTATACACCCAAATGTCTCCTCACAGAATCATAAGGAAGTTTCCTCATCTATATTCATAGCAGCCTTATTTATAATAGCTAGAAACTGGGAACAACCCAGATGTCCCTCAACTGAAGAATGGATTAAAAAACTGTGGTACATCTACACAATGGAATATTACTCAGCTATCAGAAACAATGAAATTATGCAATTTGCAGCCAAATGGATGGAACTAGAGAAGCTCATCCTGAGTGAGCTAACCCAGTCTCAGAAGGATGCATATGGCATCTATTCACTTATAGTAGGATTTTAGCTATATAGTATAGGATATCTATACTACAACCAACGCACCAAAGGAACATGGACATAGACTTTTTATTTTTTTTATTTTATTTTATTTTGTTTTGTTTTTGTTTGTTTGTTGGTTTGTTTTTTAGTTTTCCCTCCCTGGCAATGAGGTACTTTTCACTGGTGGTACTGCCTCGTAGGCCCCCAGTGTATGAGGAGGCTCTTGGCCCTCATATGACTTCTGAACTGGGGTGAGGGACAGTTATGTAAGGACACTCCACTCCAGAGGAGTGGGATAGAAGGGTTAGGGGGTAGAGGGTGGGAGGGCAATGCTGGGAAGGGAGGAAAGAGGACAATATGATGGAGATGTAACCTGAAGCAACAAATAAATTTATTAAAAAATAAAAAAAGATATGTCCACTGGTCCAACGTCACAAACATCATGGCAGTAACCAACCATTCTAAAAACTGAAACTCAGCCACAGCATGGTGAAGAACAAATGTCTAGACATGCCATAGGTCCTAAGACCTAATCTCCTACTATTATTCTGCTAAATAAGTATAATATTAAGTATATTCCAAATGATTAATCATTACACCCAAAGGTAAAGGCATCTTTCAGCTATTATCAGAGAAGCTTCTGTGTGCAGTAAATTATGGTCAACACAGAGACCCACAATTGGCCATGGTGCCGAGAATAAAATAACAGAATATTTAGGGAACATATACATGGCACTCCCTCCTCCAAAGGCTCAATTATCACTGTGGAAGAGGGGGTGGGAAGAATGGAAGAGTCAGATGTAGTTGAGGACTATAAAGAAACTGTCTTCTGGATATAGCAGGAAGGCAGCACATATAAAGTCACATCATTTGTGGCAGGACGTACTAGACCAGTCAAGCCCAAGCCAGACTAAATTCCAGCATGGAAAGGGGAATTGGGCACAAAGTTCTAGCCGCTAGCCAACAAACGATTGTCAGTTCTTAGCTTCTGGGAAAAGAAGAGTCAGTTTTCTCTAAGAGTCAAGTCCTTAATAAGTCCACCATGGTCCAGTGGAAGGTCACATATCTAATATTTAGGCTGCACAAATTGGCTTTAATGGATGGGACACAAAATTTGATAGGAAGGGAAGAGGGTGAATCAGAGAAGAGTTCTAAGAGGGAGAGTGAATGCATCAACACTCATTGTATGAAATTCTCAAAGAAATGCTTTTACAAGAAATCACTAGCTGGCAAACATAATGACATACTATTTTATGGAAAATGGTGGAAAAAATAATAGGCAGGGATTGAAAATAATACACCCAAGTACTACAGCTATCAGTCATTGTTTCTGGCTAGGTGAGATTATGAGCACTCTCTGACATAATATTTTGTGTACTTGTGAATATGAATGTATATGATGAACATTTACTGTTCTGAAACAAGAAATAATACATAGTAAAATAAAATTCTTGAACATTTTTACACAGTAAATATCTGTTAAAACTTGCTTTTCAGAATTAATATACAAAATGGAATCACTCTTGATTTGTTTAAATCTATATAAAAGAGACATAGCAGAAAATTTTTAGTTAAAACACTTTTATTAGTACTTAGCAAACACCTATCAAACACCTATATCCTATAACCTAACACCTAAAAGCTAATAATTATCTAAGAACACCCTAATACCTATCTAAGACCATCTAACTAACACTATTTTAACTTCCATAAAAAGATATTAATATTCTTAGCGTAGGTCTGTGCAGGATAACCTGATTTACAACAGTCCCAGCAAGTAGTCCCTTTCAAGCTCAGTGTTCATTGGTTCTAATTTTGCCAGTTCGTATGGACAGTTTATTTCAACTGCTAGATTGTGACCAGCTTATAAAGTTCAGTCCATTCCAACAGCTAGCTTGAGGTCAGGTTTTTCCATATGCTTCACGGCCTAAAACTTCTCTGAGCAGCTTCCAAACTCCACCCTCCTTTGCTGCCAACCTTAATAGGGTCTTTCTCTCTTGGACTCCGCCTTTCAGTTTATGACCATTGCAGCCTAGTGGCTTGAGTATGCCATACCTTGCTGTGCACTTCTCTGCCATGTCTTCTCAGTTCATGAGGGCAAGAGGAAGAGAGCACTGCATCATGTGGAGCTCTCTGGCTTACATATTGCTTCATCTCACGATCCTTTGTGGTCTCGAGGGGCTACAAGATCTCTGGCTATGTCCAGTGATGTGGCCTCCTGCAGCAACCAACATCTGTGTCTTTTTTGGCTTCTTAGCCACGCTCCTTCCACAGGGCAATTCATGTTTCTCATAGAGCTATGGCTTTGGGCTCTGTCCATATTGGCAAGGCCAAGGGACACCAAGCACCTCATGTGCTGCCAGATGCTAATCTGAACTGCATACTAATTCACTAAAGAGGCCTAACTTCTACCACAGAGACTACTTCAACAAAAAAAAAGCATCAATAATATATCGTATGTAAAATTGGAGCATCTTTGACTTGTGTGCTTAATTTAACCTAAAAATATTTCCAGTTAATATAAAAATGCATACTGAAATGAAATGAATACTGAGATGACTTTTTCAGGTACCATAGAACTTTTTATGGGATGGAGGAATGGGAAAAACCATTATAATATGCTTAAACCCCTAAAAATCAGTTTTCACTTCTTTAAGGACAATAGTACTCCTTCTGAAAAGACATAGTCTGCAAGAGCAAGGTGAATATTTTAACGGGTTGAGATGTCCCACAAAGCCCTCCCACTCACTTTCCTTGGGTCTCATCCTGTCTTGTGTTTATTGCATGGCATTATTTCTGGGGAGACATAAACTAACATCTACACACCCCGAACACAGGAACCGAGACAAACTAAAGGACAGACATCACCAAAGTGCAACTTGGTGAATCAATAAATTTTATTGGGGTTATTTACAGGAATATGGATGAAGGATTAATTACAGGAGCAGAAATTCCTATCACCAAAGATCACTTCGATATGAATGACGGCTCACAAAAGCTCACTGCTCAATCTGTAGATAGTTCAACAGTTTGGACAGTGTCTCTAAGCAGCTCAGGTTGCCTGAGCCCCTTCCAGGTACCTCAGTTGGTTTCCCTTTCTTCCGTGATGCTCAACTTTTCTCTTCCTACAAGTAGTTTGTTTAGTCTCTGACTCTTCCAGTCAGCTCTGCTTGTCTGAGAGTTTTCTAGGAAGCTTACTTTGTCTAAGAGTGTCTGTCTCTCAGCAGTCTTTACTGCTCATGTATGCTTGTGGGTTGGAGAGGCCTAGTGAATCTGGCTAGTTTCAGAGGACCATTGAAATAATTAATTAAATTATTACCAATATTTATATTTTAGTTAATTGGTTGATGGTGTTAATCCTTAACTTGCCATTATAAATGATCACACTGACACCTGAAGGATATTAACAAGCCTTAGCCTGGATTGAGCAATCTTGGCCCATCTAAACTAGCTTATAATTCTATTCCCCAAATAAATCCCCATATAATATACATATGTCCCCTTGGGCTGTTATTCTCATTGTTTTGCTGATGTTCCAAGGCCTCAAGGAATGATGTTCTTCTGTCTAGCCCATGGCGTGTCTTCTTTCCTCCCTCTCACTTCCTCTTCCTATCCTCCTTTGTGCTTCCTCCTGTGATCCTCTCTGCCCCCCAAAACCCACCAATCTTTTCTCTGCTACCTCTCTTCTACTCAATCCACACTGCAGCACTTATTCAACCAATCAACTTTAAATTAGGTAAAGCAAGGTTTACACAACAAAGATAGGTATATTGACCAGATCTTGAGGCCAGTAATTACCAATAGAATAAGCAGCTTTCAGATCACCCTAACAGGGATTCCCAGGGACTAGTGGAGACTAGGGATTGGAGGAAGTGCAAGTATCTATCTTGACTCTTACTCCTCCACCCCCCCCCCCCTAGCTTCCAAGCTGCCATGAAGTAAGCAGACTTCAGCCATATCATCTCTCCCATGACATTCTGCCTCATAGGGAGTGGGGGGGGGGGAAGAAACATGGAACCCAAGGAGCCATGACTGAAACTAAAGGCCAAAAGGCAAATAAATCTTCTCTTTTAAGTTGATTAATCCAGTATCTTGTCATAGCAACAGAAGGTTGACTTCCATGATTTGTCACTTTACAACTCTGATTGAACATGGTCTTCACATGAATGTAGTAAATACCTTTACCAAACGTATATTCTTCTCAGGAAAATATGGAAAGAAATCAATCAAAGTTCCAGGAGATATTTTTCTTGAAACATGAGTAGTATTTTCTAGTATATAACCAGACTAATAACATTCTGTCTCACAGGGCCAAAGCTTGCAATGATTTTTCTATTCATGTAAATTATTTCTGATATGGAGTGCTGTTTTTCATCTTTCTTAATCTATCACTGAAATCGTATACTTTTCCCAAAAATCCATGGAAAAATTAATAGTCCTGATACTAATGGAACTAGAGAATTCTGAAAAGCAATTCTGCAGTGAAAGTTGGCTCCTTGAGGGATATATTAAAGCTATAATTAAAAGTAACTCAAATTCACATTTACACAGAGCTAGGAAGACTAGGACAGATGCTCAGCATCAAATCTCCATTGTAGGAAAGGGAAGGAAGAGAAGTTATCAGGGTGACAAATAAGTATAATTATGTCACCAAATTCATCTTAGCCATGCCAAGTCCATGTCATGCTGTTGGGTAAAATACTTAAAAACATAATGGAAAGGCTAAGGGAAGCCATACTGCCAAACTTATTCAACATGAGTCTCCAAAATTTAAGAATGAAGCAAGAAATATTTCATTGTCACAGTCAAGCATATGTCAGACAACGGATAACATCACGCTTATGATTTCAGGCCTATTTTATTAGGAAGTGAAAGAAATAATAACTTGCAAAGACTTGAAAGTTATGAGATATCTTCAGCTAGCAATTATTCAAAGTGCTGGAGGGGAAACTATCAGATGTCTCTTCAGAGTAGGCAAGACGGGCACATCAGAACATAGTGGGTATTTGTACTAGGTTGAAATGCAAGTGAAGGAATCCATGTAGCCCCACACTTGCCTGTAAGAAAACTGAAGTTATTCGTCGTTGTTTACAGTCCACTTAGATAACTGAAAGAGAAACAAATACAAACTAGTTGACTTTTAGACACTACTGAACTTGAGGAGACTCATAGGGGCATTTGTGTATGTTCTGTTCTTCCAATGCTGCCAGGATTCCCTACGCAAGAAAGCTTGAAATTACTTAATTTCGTTGTTGGTATTGCTTCTATAGTTCCATCAGCATTATCATTCACGTGGGAAAGAAAGATGGAAGCTGTCAGATCAAGTTCAGCTCTGTTGTACACACTCTTGGGGTCATAAACAACTAGAAAAGACTAATTTATCAGTCCCTTCAGTTAGTTTGACATAATATTAAGAGAAATGAATATGCTAAACAATTTGATTAGGGTAGAAAGATAGTTTGAATAATAGTTGAGTCGGGAAGTGTTTTTGAACTGAGTATGATCTGGCCCACTTGTTTGAAGACAACTAAACACTCAGCTGGGTCTTTGCTGAACCTCATGTTTTGTGGATGTGTTGTTGTTATACAACACCTTTCCCACGGGACAATAAAGAGGAAAGGCAGTTGATTTGTGGCCAGCTATGAAGACTCCAGGCTTCCAAGAGAAGTTCCATGAACAAATACCTTCAGCAACACATCCTACCCCATCAAAACACTGGACTATTAATAACTGCATTTATGTAAGTGATCTATATGAGGTATATAATAACCAAATATGATTCTAAGATCATGCATTTATTTATAACTTTAAACAACAGACACACACACATACAAAAAAATTAGGGTGAGGAAAGTTCTTTTTGGGACCTAAGGCCCCTAGTTTGGGGTTGGAAAATATCTACTCTTGGGCCTTATTTTGTAGATAGTTCTGGAACTGCAGTCAGATTGGTGTTAATGTCTCAGGTTGTGGCAGTGAGTTTAGGGGGACATTTCACAATGCCTGAGCCATGTATGGATGCCATAGTTACACATGGATTAAGGCATGCTATAAGTACTTGCAGAGCACACAACAACCTCACACGGCTCAGGACTATACAGCTCCAAAGGCCAATTGTGCCAAAGACAAGAAGCCAGCCAGTCAGATTTTCATCTGGAATGTCAGAAAATAGGAAGAAGGGAGAGTCCTGGGCAGGGAGTGCTAAGATATTTCTAGACCTTTCTTTACCGCAGTAGAAAATAAAGTCTTGATTCAAAGCATCAGAACAGTGAACATAGCCAGGTAAGTATTTGTAGGAGTCTCTTTCCTTGTATGTCAATAAGAACCCCAAAGTTTTACAGGTTCTAGAAACTGTTCAATTATTCTTTTCTATGAAGCTAGAGCTCAGCTTCTTACAGTAAGTTGTCATGTTCTAAATTGCCAAGGCAGAAAATAATTAATTTAATAATTAATCTGGTTTAATGGGCAAGAAATTGTATTCAATTATTTTATTTTGTGCATGAGTTTTGTTTTTTGTTTTGTTTTGTTTTGTTTTTTTGTCTATATGAACGTCTCCACAGCATCTTCACTCTTAGTGCCCACAGAGGCCAGAAGGGGCTGTCAGATCCCCTAGGGTTGTAGTTACAGATGGTTGTGAAGTGCCCTGTGGATGGTTGGAAGGGAACTCAGGTCCTCTGGAAGAGCAACAAGTGTTCTTAATTGCTGGTCTATCTCCCCAGTTTCATATTTAATTATTTTTAATTAGTCATTTTATCTATTATCTATTTGCATAATGTTTGCCCCCCTATGAATGGTTTCAGAAAAAAAATCACATAGACCCTGAATAGTCAATAAATAAAACCAAAAGATATCAAGATCCCTAAAAAAAATTCTACTTTGTCATTTAATAATTTCACATCTCATACAAACAGAAATTAGTTCACATAGAATAATTTAAAGAAAAGGTCATAAAGGCAAAGAAGACTCATTTGCCTTTTATTATTTTGTAAGTCCAGTCAAAATGTGAACAAGTCACTCTTGCTCTGACGTAAGACAATAATCTTTGATAGATTATTTTAGCCACTGGCTAATTGTAACGATACCAGCAGAGATAAGGAAGTTGTATATTCTTGGAATCCACAATTGCAAGAGCGGATGAGATTATGCAAAGAATTGGACTGGTGCAAAGTGGCCAGGACTAAGCCAGCATTAGAGTAATATGATGTGGCCTGTCATTTAGAAAAGGATAAAAGCCTACAGAGTAGATGGCACATAGGGCCAGGAGAGATCCCTAAGCTCCCTGAAAGGGGTATGGGCATAGGCTTGGAATAGGGCAGACTGCCTATCCTCAGCAAGCAGAGAAATTAAGAGACTTTTAAAGGTAAAGGGGTCTGGAGTGATGTCTCAGAGGTTAAGAGTACTGACTGTTGTTCCAGAGGACCACAGTTCAGTACCCAGCACCATCAGGCAGCTCACAACCATTCCAGCTCTAGGGGATCCAATATCCTCTTCTGGTCTCTGTGAGTACCTGCTCTCACATGCCCATCCCTCCCCTACACATACATATGCATAATTAAAAATAAATAAGAGGCCGGGGAAGCACTTGAATTTGGACTTGAAGAGGGTGTTGCCAACAGTTAACACTGAGATGTGACGTTATTGGAGGGTGGGGGTGTAAGACAGCGCATTGTTCCACCCTCAGTCATCAATGCCTTGACAAGGTCCCTGATCCAAAGTGGCAAGAGTTCTAATGAAGCAGAGAAGCAGGCCAGTGCTCTCATTGGTGTCCAAAGAAGCTGGAAAGTGGGAATCTGCCATGAGTGCAGAATGAAGACGTCATAGGGGAGGAGTGAGAGAACCTCTAAAGAAATGAGCTCTGGCTCCATCCTTCAGTCCCTGCCCTAGCACCCTAGAGCAAGCACAGCCCTGTTGAGGGAGGGGCGATCTCTGAGCTCCCTCCAGCACCACTGGAAGGTGGGGGTACCTATGAAAACTAAGCTTGAGAAAAAGATATCCTTTTTAAAACAAACAGTAATGCCTAACATTGACCCGAGCTTATAGCGCCAGTCTATGAGAGGCAGGACAATTGTGAGCTAAAGGCCATCCAGGGCTACTTAGAGAGTTTCAGGGTAAATGACACTACATAAGGAACGATTAAAATTTCCCCTCCAAATGCCCATATTCATCACATTAGACATAAAAGCAGCCACTCTCTTTCACATCTAACTACACAATCGAAGCTCTGCTAGCAGAGATGAAGTTGTTGAAGAGAATGTAAATTAGCCAGCTCCCTAAATCAGAAGTCAGTTTACAAGCTAGGGCCCAGAAGCCAAATTCAATTCCTGCCAGCATATTAAATAAAGTGTAACTGACATACATATTGGAATACATGCTGGAATGCATATTGAGGGTTGCTGTTCTATAGCAAGGGCAACAATGAACACTGAGCACAAACTGTACGGCCACAGAACCAGAAGCGCTTGCCCTACAGCCCTCTCAGAGACATCTTTCCATCCTGCTCTAACAATGGCTCATTATTCAGACTGAAACTTGGAATCACATTTGGAGCTTTAAAATAAAAAAAAAAAAAAAATTTTAAATGCCCAGGTCTTTCAGAGATTTTTTTTTCAGTTGGTCCTAGGATGACGGGGGTGGGGTTTGTAAAGCTCATCCTGTGAGTTTTAAGGGTTGAATACTCACTTCTGTAGGTTCCCTGAGCCAGACTCCTTTTAGAGTCAGGGTTAGTTAGGTCTGCGGAAGGCAGCATACCCATCCCATCATATTTCAGTTTCCTCCTGGAAATGGGTTAAAAGCTTGGGTTGTTATTCATGTCTCTATCTTCACAGAACATCACAAGTGCCAGACTCAAGAGCATCCCTCTCTCCTTTGAACAACCTGAACCAGACAGTGACTGATCTATTCTTCAATGGCCCCAATGAAAGGACACATACAAAATAGTTGAAAAGTCCAAGCCAAGTAGAGGAAGTGACTCGAGATAAACCAGCAAACTACTTTTTATCCAACAACTGGAGCTCCGAACAGCAATGTCTCATAGACTTAAACTCTCACAGCCAGAAAGTGAATGTTCTGCTCAACAGAATGAACTGCAGTCAGCTCAGATGGCTGGAACATCTGTTTCCTTAATCTTTGGTTTTTTTTCGTGGTATTCTGTGTGGAATGTGGGTGGACATAATGAGTTTGATGTGTTCCCATGCACATGTGCGTGTGAGGCCCCCATCAGGTGTCATCTGTCCTTGATCAATCTCCACTTTAATTACTACAGAAGGGTTTCCCACTGAACACAGAGCTCTCCAACTCAACTAGTGTGGATATCTTTATCCCAGGGCTCGAGCCACAAACCTGGACTTTAAGCGAGCTCTGGCGATCTGACCTTTAGTCTTTATGCTTGTACAAGAAGTGCTTTACCTACTTCCCAACCCTCAGTCATTTTCAACTTGCTATGTAGACCAGGCTAGCCTTGAATTCCCAGAGATCCTCCTGCTTCTGCTTCCCAAGCCTTGGGATCAGAGGAGTGTGACCTACACCCTACTCTTATCATTTTTATTTGATCCATTTCTGTTATCATTAATTAATTATTCAAATTTCTTTTTTAAAGGGTAAATATTACTAACTGAAACTGTATGTAGGTTCATGTCAAAAAATAATTTGGTGGTTTTAAAACATCTCTATAAAAATTTAGACATTCCCTCTTACCAAGAAGTGGGCTGTCTGTCCTCCATTCCCCTTGAATCTGGGACATTTTCCATGACTGCTCCACTAAAACAGTACCATGCTAATGACACTATATGATCTCCAAGGTTAAGTCCCAAAGGACAATGCTCTTTCTAGATGACTCACTAGAAACTTGCCAGATTTTGAACCAATGTGTAGTCTGTAGAAGCCACTTTCACAAAGTACAATGAGTAAGTACTGTGTGACTTTTTCTTTGGGAAACACTGGGACAGATCAAATAGACCATTCCAGCCAAGTGAACCAAATGAGTATACTGGTATTACTTACAGGAGCATAGGTGACTCAAAGGTAATTCTACCTTAAAAAAAAAAAAGCCCATAATTTACAGATGCTGCATCCATGAAACTCCCTGACCAACCTGCAACCAGCTTCACTAAAGGGTCTTGTCTCCTCTGAGCAAGTGTTTATTATTTATATAACCTTAGGAAGGGGCTTTGAAAATATTTTTATTTTCTGTGTTTATAGAGTCTTTTGTATTTCATTAGCTTCCTGAGTCTTATAACCCTCTCCTCCCTCCACGAAGGAGTATTTAAGAGGAAATAGCTACATTACAACAAGATGTTTATGAACAATAGATATTTACTTCTTACCATTCCAAAGACAGAGAATCCCAAGATTAAGGTAGATCAATAGATCCAGTGTCCATTGAAGACTCTGGCTCACATACCTTGTCATATTAATTGTATTCCCGAACAATGGAGCTTCTTGGGGACCAAGTCTCTGGGGTCTGTTATTACAGGGGCTCTAATCCCATTCTTGAGGGCTTCACTCTGATGATGCAATTACCAAACACTCCACCTCCTAATCCCTCTTTTTGGGGGTTTAGGATTTCAGGTTATAAATTGGAGTGGGATTCAAACTTTCAGACCCTTGTGGCTACCACATAAGAAATCCCACCACCCATTGGCTGTCATATTGTCAGAGTGCCCAAACATTCCCATGTAAAACGGCTACACAGAAAAGCCTTGCCAACCACTTGCTATTCTACTGCCCTGCTTTTTCAGCTCCATGTAATTGATCTCCAGTTAGAAGCACCTGCCCTTCCCTAATCCTTGACCCACAAAGAAATAAAACAATTGGTCAAAATCTGTATATCCTTAACAACAGTAATATGCAAAGTAACACCCAGTAAAAGAAATCTAGCATATCCTCCGCTTAGATCCCTGTAGCCTGTTTTGTTGTCAGAAAATGTTAGCTGGTGAAAACGTTCACACATCCTCAGAAAGATCAATAATGGTTACTTAAATCATTAGGTGAAAAGTTCATGGAAACTGGATAGTATCATCCACAAGTTATTTGCTGATCACAAAGGGGTCTGTCTTTTTTTCCCAATAAAGACTGGTTAGCACCACTGTGTATAGAGTGACCAATGTGGCATCACAAACTGGAGAACAGTGACAAGACATTATGTGCCTCCTGCTATGAGACAGTATGTCGTACTCAGCATCACCTCCTACCACTTACAAGGTACTGCACCAAAATGGTCCAACATTAATCCAACAACCCTTTAATGGTAATTTGCATTATGGGGAAAGACAAGGAAGAGAGGAAAACATCAGACAAACCTGAAACTTGTGAGAATTCTGTTAAGATACTTGGGTCCATATCAATTCACAGAAGAAATTGTCTTAAATTAAGAGAGTTCTAAAGAACATAGCATTAACAATCCAATGAATGTAATATTTGTATCCTCGCTTTTAAGAAAAAAAGGCAAACATCTACATAAAAAAAAAACCACTTTTAGGAAAATAGGGACTTCACCAAGGATTGGTGATGGCTGATGGACTGGACATTGGGAATGTATGCTAAGCCATATAACTCTCATAATTGTGGCCTATTTATTTCTGTTGTTTTGTATTGTATTTATTGTTATAAGAGAAAGAACCATTTGTTGGACTGAAAGGGGGAGCAGTTGGGGGGAAAAGATATACCTTAAACTAAAAAAAAAAAAAGGGTAGAGGATGGTGGCGCTGAGGGGGAAGAGGGTGGAAGGATGGGACAGAAGGGGGGAGTAAGGAGGGGATTGTGATTGAGATGTAACTTGAAGAAATAAAAAATAAATTATAAAAAAAGAAAATAATGTCAATGCATATAGCACATGACAATGCGTATGTACATATTATACAATGACAACGTGCATCTTCTGAAGATGCAATGTGATTTATTAAGAGAAAGTAGAAAAATATATGTGGTAAAATA
>CAJQZJ010033828.1:386828-397260 GCA_907164525.1 Lophiomys imhausi | reverse complement strand
AATCTCTGACACTCACTCCCAGGGACTCATATTCTATGCCCATCAGCAATGATATATTCTGTGGTTCTTAATTCCAATGTACCAGAAGAAGATTCTAATTGGCCTGCCTCATCACTAGACACTCTTCAATCTTCCAATCAGGTGCACCATGAGGAATTAGCTCAAATAACAAAAATCATGACCTCTGGGGCAACAAATTAATTCCCTCAGAAGACAGCATGAGCAGAACAGATAAGAACCACCTGTCTAAAGCACCCCTTGTTCTCTATCTGATAGAAATTATCCTGTGCCACTGGAAGATTTTTCTACAGAAGTTTCTAGGCCCTTGCATCTCTGCCCACTACCATCATAACCCATGATACCTGATTAATACAAAACATTTCACTCAGAGCACAGGGTTCCCCGTAACTTCCATGAATTAAACTTACAAACGAGAAGAAACAAAGTAACCATCCTCTGCTTGGTCCTCGGCAACACAAAACAATGGACTTTTCATTACCCTTTGCCTTTAGTTTCATTTCTGTTGGTGTGACAAACGCTCTAACAAAAATCAACACAAGGAGTGTTTTAGTTTGGGTTTTTGTTTTTGTATTTGTTTTTTGTTTTCTGGGGTTTTTTGTTTTGTTTTGTTTTGTTTTTTGCTGTGAAGTGACACCATGATCAAGGCAACTCTTATAAAAAAAACATGTAATTGGGGCTGCCTTACAGCTCAGAGGTTTAGTCCATTATCATCATTATGGGAAGCATGGCACCATCCAGGCAGACATGATGCTGGAAAAGGAGCTAAGAGTTCCACATCTTCATCTGCAGACAGCAAAAGGAGACTGTGTCCATACTGGGCATAACTTGAGCATATATAATACCTCAAAGCCTGCCTATAGAGTTATACACTTCCTCCAAGGAGCTCACACCTACTCAAAAAAAAAAAAAGGCTACTCCTCCTAATAGTGCCACTCCTTATGGGCCAAGCATTCAAACACATGAGTCTATGGGGGCCATACCTATTCAAACCATCACAAGGAATAAATAATTTATTTAGCTTACAAATCCAAGTTACAGTCCGTTGTTTTGAGTGAAACCAAATCAGGGATTCAAGAAATTAATCATATCACATCCACAGTTAAGAGCAAAGAAAATAAACACTTCCTTGCTTGCTTTCAGTTAGCTTTCTGTTATCTTAAACCATGTAAGACTTAGGGAATGGTGCCGCCCTCAGTGTGCTGGATCTTCTACATCAATTAACAAGCAAGGTAATACCCCACAAGTATCCCCACAAACCAATCTGCTCTAGATAATTACTCATTAAGACACTCTTCTCAAGTGACTCCAGGTTGTGCCATGTTGACAATAAGGACTATCACACTCTTTCTTCATATGGCTGGTAGATATGTATTGATAGATAGATAGATAGATAGATAGATAGATAGATAGATAGATATAGATATGTCTACTGTGTGCCTTATACTTTGCTAGAAAAAGTTCTGTAGGCCGTTTATAACAATAATACAGCCTCACTGACTGAGGTGATATAAATACTCCAGAAGGTGTAACAGAAGCAATTGTCTCAAGTTGGAACTGTCATCAGTCAATGAATGCTATCCTAAAAGTGAGTGCTTGATATAAAAGGCTGGACCAGCAAAGTTGGAAATTTCTGATAAAAGTCTTCCTGGGAACTTAACTTTTACTGACAGGACATAATTCTAAGCAATGAACTTCAAAAACAAAACAAAGCAAAACGTAAAAATAAAGAGGTAAGACTATGAAACAGGTATTAGGCAAATCTGATTAAAAGATTTTATTAGTGAACTCTATCAATAACCTGGCTGGCAAGACATGCCAACTGGTGCAATGTACCATGACACTAACCAACCACTTCCTGGTTGGATTTAAGGTCTGTTCCACAAGTTGAAACCTATACCTGTAACCGTTATCAGGTCAAAGGATCTGTGAGTAGACAGGTCACAAGCCGTAGGGGAGAACCTACTAATGAAATTCTCCTAAATGTATATAGTACTGAACCAAATCCTAACAACTTCTCCTTACATCATAGATTAGCCCATAAGTCAAACCCCATACAAAGCTTCTGTTTGTAGAAGACAGTGACTGGCACAGAGAACCACAGCCGGTCAAGGTACAGAGAATGCAAGTCTGAGGAGTGTTTACCCCTAAATCAGACATCTCCTCCCAAGGCTCAGGGACCATTACAGAAAAGGAAACAGAAAGGTAACAGATTACAGATTGTGGATGGTTACAGTGAAGCAGAGTTTCACAATTGGGAAGTCACACATATGAATTCATAGCAGTTGGGACAGCATGCACAAGACCTCCACAGTCTCAGGCCAGACAAATTTTTCTGCATGAAAGGAAAGGTGACCACAAAGTCCCATCCCCACCTAAGAAGCTGTTGGCAGCTGATAGCTGCTAGGGGCAGAAGGGATATTTTCCTTTAAGAATGAAGCCCCTGATGGGTTGACCACCCTCCACTGGAGATTACACACCCAAGAGCACCCAGGCAGCACAAGCTGTACTTGGTGGGGTGGGACACAAAGTTCAATGGTTTAAAAAGACATATGTGTGAGAGGAGAAGGTGAATATAGTAAAAATGCATTGTAGAAAATTCCCCCAGGAACTGATAAAAATGAGAAAAATTGTATTTTTTAAAATTTTTACAGATTTTATTGAAGATGAGGGACATCCTTTTGAAAAGGACAGTAGAGAGCAGGATGTGGCAGAAGTGCCATGCAGCCCAGGATAATACAACTCCTCTGATGAGAAAGGCTCTAGAGTCAGGAGGGGACAGGATGAGATCAACGCTCTAGGAAGTGCTGGTATCAGGGGTGGGCTGGGAGGCCAGAGAGCTCTGCAATTTACAAAGCATCTTCATGCATGAGTCATCTAACTCCTGTGAAATGGCTTCTTATGGGGCTTTTAGAGACTCATGCAGGGCAGCATTCAGCAGCCTACACAGACTAGAGTTACAGCAATTAGAAAGAGTAAGCTACTGGCGCCAGAATGGTCAGACAGATCAATGAGGTAGAATGGAACATCTGGAAAGAGACCCAAATATTTATATTTATATATAAATTTAATATTTTATCATGGTGGCATGTCAAATTAGTGTAGAAAAGAGAATAATTCAATAAATGCCTATAGTACAACCATCTAACTATGTAAGAAAGAAATACATGAAATGCCTGCCTGCCTGAAAATTTACATTAAAAAATAGAGTGAATAAACAACAAATCTCAAATTTTGGCATCTATTTAATTTATAAAGAGAATCTGTAAAGGGATATATTTGCAGAAATTCTGATTCAGTAGTGTGCAGGCGAACCCAGAAGCTAGAGCCTAGAGGCCATGCCATGACAAATGCTGAGGTCTTAGCATAAAACAAGACTACCAAATCACTAAGACGCACGTGGATATTTAGGACATGTAGGAGACACAGCTGGTAAAGCTCTTGCTACACAAACCTGATCAACTGAGCTTATTATCACAAGATAACCCACAGAGATCAAGGGCAGAGAAAACCGACTCCCAAAAATCCTCTGACCTCCACACTCACACAGTGGCACACACACACACACACACACACACACACACACACACACACACACACCTGCACGTGGATGCATGTCAAACACACACACACAGACACATACACAAAACACACACACGCACACACAAACAAATTCAGAAACATACACACAAACACGCATAAAACACACACACAGACACATACTCAAAACATACACACAGACACACACAAACACAGAGACATACACAAAACACACACACAGACATACACACAAACATACATAAAACACATGCACAATATAAATAAAAATAAATTAATTTTAAAAGATAATAAACACATTTTAAAGTATATAATTTTATGAGATAACACATGATATAATATCTTAAATAGAAATATTGGACTTTCAAGCAATAAATATTTTCTATAAAGGCCCCAGTTTCCTTCTTTTTCCCATTGAGTATAGCTATAGACCCTGGACATTGTATTTTAAACAGAACAAAAAGAAAAAGCCTTAAAAGACCTGAAAGATGAAAGGAGAAGCAGGCTAGCTAAGAACCCCAGGATCTAAGTTCTTTGGGTTTTCTATTTGTCTCATAAATCCTGGAGGGGTTGGTAGAGAAGCCAGAAGCCCAGAAACTCCATCAAGCACAGACAAAATGGTAGTAAAAACACGCTCTCCCACCACAGGCTCAGGGAAGCCTTGCAGGGTAATAATCACATGTGTTAGTTGCCACTGACACAGCAGAGGGCCTGGACTTCCACCCCAGCCCAATGGAACCCAGGATCTCCCTGCATGATCACATCAGAGACAAGTGAGTTCAGCTGAAATGAATTGTACCTCAGTGTTGTTGGAAGCCATGGAGGCCCTAGTTGGATCAGAACAGCATAGGCCTATTGGAGGATCCTGAATATTATCTCCCTCACTTGGCAGTAACTAGGACCTGTTGTAAACATGACTCCAGATTGTGGCTGGAGGATCATCAGTGATGGGATATTGAGTTCTATCTTCTGAATAAATTTCTTTAATTAGGCAATAATAAAGCACTGGTTTTTCTTACCCTATAGTAAAACATTACAAGGAAATATTTAGATAATATTCAAACTTTATTAACATTATGTATTAGTACATTTCCTGTTACTACAACAAAATGCATAGGGATGGGTACTTTATGAAGAGATCTATTTAACTCATAACTTTGAACTGAAAGTCTAAATAGGTATCAGATTCTGTAAGTAAGGGCCTTTATGGATATATCAAGTCATAGCAGAGAGCATCATGGCAGAGTTCATGTGAGACAGAGAGATTACTTGGTGAAATTGGAAGTCGAGGCAGGAGGAAGAGACATGCTTGCTATTTTTTACAACGCTCTTCATTATCACCTCTCACATCACCACAGTAAGGACCAAACCCCCAAACACAGGAATCCTCACCCAAAACACAGCAACACAATACCTAAAATATACAAGTTTTTGTTAACATAATTCATCAAACCAAGAGCTAAGATGAGCCCCACTTGGATAAAGAGCGGGTGAGCGGGTACATCCAAAAATGAATTGTCCATGTCCTAATGCCTAGGTCAGCTTACTTAGAAAGTAGACCTTTGTGGGTAGAATAACATCTTCAGACAAGTCCATTCATCACCCAAGAGAACCCCAAAGCCAGTAGCCATCAATCCTGTGAGGCAGGAGAGAGCACATAAACACAGGGAAAGTCATTTGAAGACAAAGAGATTGGATGTATGCATCCAAAAGCTAAAAAAAAAAAAAAGGTCTCATGGTTAACATACTGTGTTCCCCAAAGGCTCAGATGATGGTACTGCTGTGGAAGGTTGTAGCATATCAAGGCACACAGATAATATGCACCTCTGGCTCCAACTCAAGCTCTCTACCTCTTGGTCTCATTCTGCTACCCTGGAGTTACTCTGCATTCCAGCTCACTTTCCTCCCAGCTTTAGTTGCTTCTCCAAGTACTTTGTCATGTGATGAAAAAGTAACTAAGAGGAATGGTGTCATGAAAAACTGAAAGGACAGAGGATTCTTTCATGGAGCAGTAAGAGGTAGCATGGCCATGCTAACGACTTGGTATCAGATTCCAGACACCAGAAGAGTGAGAAAATATATTTCTGCTGTTTTAAAATGTAAATCTCTCACAACTTGTAACCTTAGGAAATCATCATATGAAATTGGTAAAGACATTGACTAGATAAAGGAACTCTAGCTCTAACAGGGTTGTTAAGGCAGTTAAAGATTCTTCAAAGAAAATTTAGAATATACTTGAAACAAACAGAAAAATAATAGAAATAAAAACCAAATAGAAAATGTAGGACAAAAGTATATAATAGAAATAAAGTTGACTTTATAACTGTAAATTTTAAAATAAAGCCAATCCTTTAACTCATCGGTAGATTGAAGAGATGATAAAGAAAAAAAACAGTAAATTTAAAAATAGAAATGATAGAAATTTCCCAATTCAAGTAACAGAGAAAAAATAATTGAAAAGGACCTATCTATACTTTAATCAAAGGTCCAGGATGTATGCCCATCAAGCCTCAGAAAGAGAAGGGGGAAAAGGTGGGAATAATACCATTAGAAGGTTAGGCCACGCATGATGGTGTCTGTCTCTAATCCTAGTACACGAAAGGCTGCAACAGGAGGATTACATGTTCTAGGCTGGCCTGAGAAATGTAGAAAAATCAAATAAATACCTAACAGTTGAGGACAAAATGGGAAAATATTTCCTGTACATGTTGGACTGTTAGTATTATTTTTTAATCAATTTTATTTGGGGTTCCTTAACCCTCTCTACCCCACTTACAACCTCCCAGCACTAGATGGGAGAGAAAGAAGGTTACAGAGGAAAAGAACAAAGGTCTCTTTGAGCTACTTACTGCTGGTTAGGGTCATCAATTTCTTTGGAGCAATACCAATCTCAGTTTTCAGGATATGCAGCAATCCAGCAAATCAACAACAGCAAACACAGGAGCAGGATGAACCATTTACAGTGTGGGGGAACAGCAGCAGGGACAGCACCCCCTTCTTCCTCTCTCAGAATTCCTCCATCTATGAGCTCCCTCTGAACTCTGGCATTTATACCTTCTGCAGAGTCCTCAGAATTAAATGATCTGCAGCTAGCTAAACCACACCCCTGCTAGAGCATGAGACAATCATGGTTTACAGCTGTGGACAAACTGAAGCAGCCCCATATCCCACACCTGGGATTAAAACAAAAATATATTCACATAACATAACTGGGTTTTTAAGAAACAGAAACTCTCACCACATTGAACAAATGTTAATCCCATGCAAGATCTAGTTCAAGGTTCCTTTCTGCCCACATTCCCTTCTCAAAATCCTTATTCAAAGCTTCAAGGGTTTTCCTGCCCACACTCCATCCTCCTTTTTAGCCTATTCTGATCCAGCAAGGATGGTCACCTGACCTAAGGATAGCTTCTTCATTTATTGCCTTAACTTCTCCTGTGGAGACATGAACACATACTCACCACAGATAGGGCACCAGCCACAGACCAAAGTTAACAATTCCATCATGGTGAACCAATGAGATTCATCTACAGACATGAGTGAAGAGTGGCCAACAGAAGCATGGTTAACCCCAAGGCAGCCATATAACTGTCATGCCCGGCATGAATGCTGACTTTGCCATAGCAATAAATATGGAATACCCATTTCAGTTAACCTTCAACACTGTATTTAATATCTTACCACACGCATCAGGAGAGTTAAGTACACACAGCTGGGAGGGAGGTGTGGGAGGGACTGGTTGAAACCTCAGCTGACAACTGGCTGAAACCTCAGCTGACAATCTAATGACCTGCTCTTTCTACGAGAGAAAGTCAACAGGCCCTGACCCTCAGTATCTTGGTGTAGTCACAGCTGCTATAGTGAAGGCCATGATAGCTGTTAGGTTCTGAGAACAGCACTTCACAACACCATAGATTACAGCAGACCAGGACCAATTCTACAAGAAAAATGAAGGAAGTGACAGCTACCTACTGAGCCAGTAAATTTCCTTTTCAATTGGTTAGACTACAGATGTTCCTTGATAACACAAAATGTTATGTCAAAAGTGAATTTGGACCTCACCTACAAATAGCATGCCTGAACAACACTGTACCCTATAGAGTGGCAGCCATTTACCTCATGACCATGTGGGATCTGCAGTTCATTGTTCCTGCTGGCCCTTGCTGGAGAGGCTCATACGGTTTATGACCAAAATCCAAATTTTAAGTCTAGTTTCTACAGAGTAATCAGTGTTACCATTATAAAGGAAAATTCTCAGTCAGACCGTAGTAAGCTTGTGTGAACAGCTACGACAAAAGCACAAATTATCACAGGGGCTTGAGACTAAGATGAGCATATTCTATTAGAAGAAAAGCTTTACACCAATCAACAAGAAAATGTGTTAACAATGTATTGTCAGGTGTTGAAGACAATATATAAAAACAGAATCTGAGCTATAAATGTAACTATTAGGGTCAAGGAACGAATTCCTGAACCCAAACCTGGGGCAACCAAGGAATCACCAGGACACTTGAGAATGATGCAAAAAGAAAGACGATTTTATTCACCTGTAGTGACCCCCAACACAGTGATCAACACATAAGGAGGTTCTCAGGGAAAGGTGAGTGTGCTGCCCACCAGAACCTCCAGCCTTCACTCCGAAGACAAACAGACGCCACAGGGGTGATGTCTAAGCATTTCCTGTTTTTAATGTTTTGTTCTCTGGCTTATATACAGAACCAAAAGGGTGTTTCCACATGAGGCTACGTGGGCCAATCACATTAAAGGTCACCCTATCACATCACATAGCACAAGCCTGGTAACATGGTATCATGCACTGATCACAAGCACAGAAGTCTTGCTCACCCAATCACCTATACACACCATTGGGCTTCAATTCTGCCCTGGCATCTTCCAGCCAGCACCATCTTAAATATCTCCCACAAGTTACTTTCATTTTCCCAGCAACATGGCATTTTTCATAAGGCTTCATTTCCCCGGTCCCCACATTCACCAGCGCTGGGGGTCAACCTCACAGGCTCCCCGTGTAAAAGGAGGGAGGAAGACCCTGAGCAGAATCTCAGTTTAGGTTAAATACATTTTAGAAAGGCAGAATCAAGCATCATCAAGCAACAGTACGTTGACTGGTTAGCATCTCCATCTATACATTGATTGGTGCTGGCTAAAGGTTGAGGAACTTGATATTGAGAACAAGGAACTTGGTCTCCTAGTGACAGTCTCCTTGTGACAGTTAGGGGATTGCCAAACTCAGGGGGTAGTATTATAGTACTGTTTAACCTGCAGTAGCTCTAGGAACTGGTAGTGCCCAAGCGGGGAACTTGGCCTCCTGGTAATGGTTAGAGCTTCCACACCCAAGGGGGTAGTGTGTGACAACTCTTGGGGCCATCTAACCCAGACTTTAGGGCCTACTCAAAATTCCCAGGCTTCTGAGGCCTAACTAAAGTTTGGTCAGTCTCAACATAACCATATATCAGAAACATGACTCGCATGGCTGCAGATAGCTCAGAGGTTAAGAGCACTTGTGACTCTTCCAGAGAACCTGAGTTCAATTCTGAGAACCCACATGATGGCTTACAATTGTAGGTAAGTCCAGTGTCAGGAGGTCTGATGTCCTTTTCTGGCCTTCTGGGACACCCGCCATGCACATGGTGCGCAGATACACATGCAGGCAAAACACTCATATACACAAAACAAAATAAAAATAAATTTTAAAAAACATGACTATCAATATAGAATTAAGAGGTAATTGCTAGATTTCATCCTTTACTAATCTAGGCCTCTGCCAATCTTACCAGAAAAGTGAATTACTTACATAATTTTAAACTTGAAGATAAGAATTTGAAAAACTGGAACAAGCTTTTACTTGAAACTCACATAACCTATAAATCCTAGCTTGATATTGGATAAGGAAGTCTATACATTTTCACACTGAAATTGGAAGATGCACCCATCTAAAGTGCCTCTCTCTAGCCTTATTCTAAGTAAAGCCCTGTTAATCCACATGCCTTGCATTAAATTATTACTGCCAGAGATAATAATAGTGAACACACGGAAGGCACAGACATAAGCTTTTTAAAAGAACACGAAGTCTGTTGTATTTATCTTTCTTTGACTACATCCAAACAGACTGTCATTCTAAGCAGTTCAAAGAAAATGTTCCCACATGTGCACACATCTACAAACACACACATACACTTCTGAGATCTCATCCCGTAGGCGATATTCAGTGTAATGCAGAAGTCCCAGAGTGCAGTCAGCCAAGGCGACACTCATGTAAGCTAAATGAAAGCAAACTCATCTGTGGAGAGTCATGCTGGAGCTTCCACGGGCATTTCACAGAGGCTCTCCAGGAAGTCTTCCAGCTTAGAAAATCTCTTGCTCAGCTGGAACAACTCTATAATTGCAAGGTGTACTCAGAAAGTCACAAAAGAGTTGTTAGACAAGCTGCCGTTAACATGTACAGTGCCAGACCTGGTAATTCATACTCAAACACTCTTGCCTCTAAATAGTAGGTGTTGCCCCAAATTACCCAGAAAAAAAAAAATACATGAAGCTTTCAGACAGTTTAGAGCTCGCAGTACATTTGCTAGAGTAAAAGAGAAAGAAAAATCAAGCCAGACTTAGGATCTGGATTCTGCTCAGCACACCACTGGTGTTTCCTACGAGCCACATTATTTAGGACTGAAATGATGGCTCAGTGAAGGAATACTGTCCTAGCATGTCCACTCCTTAATTGGCTAAAAAAAAAAAGGAAAAAGTTGAAAGTAGAATCATTCCATCCTCTCTTCAACCCTGACTCTCCAGTATCTCAATTATATAAGAGGTGAACAGAGTTAACATTAAAAGTAATTTAGGA
>CAJQZJ010033828.1:352051-386818 GCA_907164525.1 Lophiomys imhausi | reverse complement strand
CAATTATATAAGAGGTGAACAGAGTTAACATTAAAAGTAATTTAGGAAACAGAATTTACCTAGCTGGTTGTAAAAGGAACAATTAAAAGCAGTGGAACTCATGTAAGTCTTCAAAACATGCAGAATTCCACTCAGACCTTACGCCCCACTGGTTTTGCTGAGTTGGTGACACTTTCCCCTATCCCACCAGATCTATGATTTCCACCTTGAATTTCAGTTCTGGCTTAGCAGTCTTTCTCTACCCAATTGCTACTACCACAAAAGACATTTGTGATACATTGCCTATAAAACATAATACAAATATGATACTACATTTGGCTCTTTCAAGATTGGCAGGAGTTGGTGGCAAGAGGTAATGTGATACTTTCCCTCCCTGGCCATGAGGAACTAACTGGCATTTTCTTCTTGAGCCCTCTGGCTTCTCACCCCTAGTGAAGCAACAAGCCTTTCTGCCATCAGTAGAATCCACCGGGGCACTACAGGGAAAATAGGGAGTTGGTAAAGTCCATTCTCACCACAAGCTACATAGCTTACAAGGCCAGCTGCAAAATGATAATTTTTCTTGTCCAGATAACATTAAGAACTTTAGTATTAGGACATAAATGCATCAAACTCAGCATGAGACCTTGGGCCACTGTCCCTGTCCATGAAACTGGCCCTACACACACTGGAAGCATCCCTGGGCTCTTCTTTAGGCCCACAGCTGTACCACAGGCTATCCTTTCCTTGAAGATGTACATTCATGCCCTCTCCTGCCTTCCTGCCCTCTTCCACATGGCCAACACTGCCCCCTCTCCCCTACACGAAAGCCACTGTGAGTCTCCTTCTTGGACAGCAAGCCGTGAGAAGTCACCAGTAAGAGCTGCAGTGACAGCAACAACAAAAAAAAAAAGTGCTTGGAGAAGGTTCCAGGTGTCTCCACCTCTATAACACGTGCCTGGTCTTTATTCCCCGCCACTGTCCCACAACCCAGAGAAGAGCCTGTAGCAAAGGCTGGATGACAAAATGCTCATTTGAACAGTGATGGCAAGAGACAGGTGTGAGAAGCAAGGACTGATACATGGAAGGAATGCAGGGATACAGGGACCGACACTGTTAAGTCGCCTCATTACAGGTGACTGGCGCTTGTGAGATATAGCTCAGAAGCATCCAGTAAAGGAAAAAAAGAGAGCGTACTAAATGACTCTCTTGACAGTGGCCACAAGTAGCCCCATGAGCCTCATGTTTCTGAGAATTTAAATATAATAGGCAGCTCGGGGCAAGGAGCGGACCCTCAGGTTACCCCTACACCATCGACAGGTGTAACAGAAACAGTTGCTGCAATATAAGCTAAAGCAAAATGGGGGCCCAGAATATTTGATGAGCCCATCAGATCCCCCCCCAATCCAGGCCAAAAAGGAAAAATAGACTTAAATGCATATAGGTCAGAGCCTGGCACAGAGCAATCTGGCAGATAATGTTGGCCATCACTGCCAAGGGTGGTCATATTAAGCAGGCCCTTTCCTCCCCAAGGCTAAATGTATGATCTGGCAGAACACCAGGTATCCTCCTCCCTCTGCCAGACAGCTTGTATCTTGGAGCATCTTCAGATCTGGTGACACACAAGGTCTGGGACTCTCCACTTTCTGTGTCCCTGGGTATTTATTTCCACTGTCTTTCCCATTCCGAGCCCTATTTAAAAAAATAATAATCAAACTATTAAACATGTGCAGCTGAAGAATTGTCTCGGAATGTTTGGACTTTTCTTTCTTTCCTTTCTAGGAAGATGGCTATTCAACCAATGAGGTCATGAAATGTCTTCAGTCTAAATATAAAGTAAAGTAAGTGACCATTGAGTTACACGATGGAAGGGCATCAAGAGAATGAGGGAGCAGATCAACCCAAAATGAACAAGCCAGTCTTCCAACTACAAGAGGCACCATAGTCATTCTCAACATGGATGCTGAAGAAAACCCCTGTGAAGAGTGTGCTTTGAATTCAAAGAACAACTTAAATACTAGACTCCTAATCTTAGACAAATTGTAAAACCCCAGGGAGCCTCAGACTTTGCATTGCTCCTCTTCTTTCCCAGAGAAACTCACTCCTCCCTACACTCCCCCCACTCCATGGAGCAGTATAAAGATTTATAAGAGCATCCAGGAATGGAATGTTCCAGTTAATCTAATTCTCTAGATAAAGACAACCAGTTTCCAACTATATTTTACGATCTATGAAGTGTCCAACTGTCTGAGTCTACGGCTCTGCATCCCAAAGTAGATTTGAGAAGGTGGACTGGGACCTTCGTTTTAGAATGCAGCCTCTTCTACGTTTCAGGGGAGTGTTTTCAGCACTAAAGAGAAGTGGTGTAATAACAAATGGGAAATGTTGGTGAGTCAGGCATTCAGCTCCTCAGTTTGTCAATTAATTCCTAAGTGGCATTGCCTAATTTACTTAACCTGTCCAAAACTACCATTCGTTTCTCAAACGGAGGCAATAACGTCTATGCAACATGCTATAGTTTGGATTAGTGTCTCCTCAAGGCTTGGTCTCCAGCATGGCTATTGGGAGTCAATGGAACAATTGCCTCAGGTATTGGTTGCTGTAATGCAAAGCTAACTAACATACTATAGAGAGTCCGTAAAGGCAACATGTGTCTGGTAAAGTTAAGACCTTCAATAAATGGACTTGTCGTGGTTATCCTCTGGCTCACTGTCAGGTGGTGCTAAATCTGTATTGATGCCAGGAGGCCTTCTAAGAGTTTCTGTATAAAAATGAATTCTTCAATACCTAAAAAATAAAACCGCAGAGAAAACTATACTATGCTGAGCTAGTCTCGCAGATTCATTAATTTAGGCATCTTAAGCATCTCTGTGAAAGAACTCAAAAGGTCTTAGAGCTGTATAGCCCAGGACCCCCTCCCATGGCAGCTTATGGGGCACTGAAAACCCTGCAAACTCAAGGATGTTCTCCCCAAAACTGGTCACGACTTATACCTTTTCTACCAAACTCACCACTTCAGATTAAAGTGTTTCTCCAGAGTGTTCTGTACTTTGCCTGAAAGGCAGAACAGTCTCTCCTCAGACTTGATAGTTGGAACTCCTGGTGTAGGATCTCTTCACCCTACAGTCAATGCTTAGATAGCATAATAACTTGGATCACAAATCTGTAAGATCACCCAAATTACTGCTACAATATCACCCCCAGACCTTCACTGGCTATAATACCTTTATTCAGATCCCTTAATTCATCACTTAGCAATAGTCATTCCCAGACATGCACCCTCCTCTGAGGCCTCCTGTCTGTATGACTACCCAACTGAAAAACCATATAAACCAGAGACTTAGAGAAAAATAGCTGGGATACCCTCTCCTTCATTTCCAAAGCATTAAGCCCTTTCAAGTTTGTTCAGTGTGGTTCTTCGCCATTCTTCTCTCTGAATCTCCACTGCCACTTCTTAATGCAGCCCAGCATCATACTCTGGCCAGGCAAACACTACCTAAATGATAGGCCTTCAAATCTGCTTTCTCTGTGGCAGCCAAACTCACGAGAAGAAGAATCCATTCATGATCCTCTCCTAATTCAGATTATTCCAACAGCTTCACAACTGGGAGATGAGGTCGAGATCCCTACTGGAGTATTAAGCCCTCTGGGATGGTAACTCCAAGATCTCTCCCTATCACACTGTCCTCTTACTCAGTTGCTTTCTATGACTTTCAACTTACACAGGCCTGCTCCCTCCCACTTACAGGCCTTTGGCAAAGCTGTCCTACCACACAGAAATGTTATCCTTGATCTTATTTCTCTTGGTATAATTAATTCCTGTTCTTGAGGAAGTTATCCTTAATCCCTAAGATGATCAGGTTTGGTTTACCCAGTCATTGGAAGATTAATCAGAATCATCTGAATTTTTCAGTATATATGTACATCCCAGCTCTGTTCTAACCTCCTCCTCCTCCTTTCCTTCTCCCCCGACCCACCTCTTCATCCACATCCATCAGATTATCATTTGATACAAGTGTTCCACATGAGACTCTATAATTATTGTTATTAGCCATTATAATAAATGGCTTAGACACTTGGGAGTGGAAAAATACTGAGAGCTGCTCCTAAGGGTGTCCTTTAAGATGGATTATGACCCTCAAACACGTGATTCTCTTCTATAATGACTATTTTGCTACAATGAGCACTATCTGAAATTGTAGGGTATCAACACACAGTAGGGCTGCAGTTGTCAAAAAAAAATTTTTTTCAGGACACCAGTTAAAATGTAGCCTAAGAAAAATTGTCTGTTGTTTATCTAAACTCCAAGTTCAGTATAATAGTCTAACAGCCAGGACTTCCATAAAACATATGATGGATGAGGAGGCATAAACAGCAGACATTGTTTTCTCACCATCCAGGATGCTGAATGTCCAACAACAAGGAATCAACAGGCGGATATTCTATCTCCATTTCCTTTGTGTTGGGATTATATTTGTCTGCTCCATCCCCTAATATTTTACGTACTTGTGAGCTTTATCCTCTGAGCTTTGTACCCAGCCTCTCTTAATATTCCTTTATAGTACACAAGACTGTTTCATTTATGGATACATATATGTAGTAAGATATAAAGTTATTGATAGGAATAAAACAATGGCACTTCAGGGTGATGGTTTCTCTGAAAAAGAGGGAAAAGGGACAGGAGGGTGAAGAGAAGTTTCCACTGCACTGTTTCTCTTTCATTTGTCGGAAAGATGTCTGAAGCATGTTATACATTACCTGTTGAATCTACATGGTAGATCTGTGGTATATCACTTTCTGTACCTTCCTGTGTGGCTCACGCTGTCATATTTTCTTTTTTAAAGTAATTACATTTAAAACAAGAGTAGGTGTAACCTGCTTCTAGCTTGAAAAAGAACAAAACACACAGAAAGAAATATTAGTGCACTGTAGACTATGAACTGGGAATACCAAACTGAGTCACTGATAAAAAATCCAGAGCCATCCTTTTTGTCCTTCAGCTAGTGCCCATGGGATCTCTCTGTGTAGAAGGCACTGATGGACCCTGTGACAAGGATAGATGTATATAAAACAGTCAAGTACCAAAAATAAATTATAATATGGATGAACTAACTTACAAAATAATTATACTAAGTATTCACTTATGTGTCTGTTGGTTACATTTCAAGTCCTGAGGAAGATTTCCTCATAGAGGAAAACAAAACTTATCCCTGCGATTACGTTCTTTGTTGTTGTTGTTGTTGTTTTTCTTTATTTTTATTTCTTCAAGTTACATCTCAATCGCAGTCCCCTCCCTATTCCCCCTCCAGTCCCACCCTCACACCCTCATCCCCCATCCTCTTCCCCTTTTTTTTTCTTTTAAGTTTAAGGTATAACTTATTTCCCCCTACAGTTTGCCCTTTCAGTCCAACAAATGGCTCTTTCTCTTATAATAATAAATACAATACAAAACAACAGAGGTAATTAGGCCACAGTTATGAGGGTTATATGACTTAATGTACATTCTCAATGTCCAGTCCATATGTATTTGGTACCTGACTTTAACATTCTACTATCTAAACATCTCCATGAGTTTAAAGGTCTATATCTGACTCAACATTCATACTAACTTGCAACACAATTTTAAAAGTATCTTCTTAGATCTATAACACTCTCTTGACTCCTAAACAACTCAAAATTTAATTATGAGACTCTAGCTATCTGTTCTTCAACCACCTCAGAGACCTGAGATGGATAAATATATCTGATTTTATAGGAAGTACAGGGACTGCAGCTTCCAAAACTAAGAAATGACATACCAGTGGCTGCCTGGACAGTTCCCATTTTCTCTCCATACATTACCGCATCGATCTTCAGTCATTTGGCCCTGTTTCTCTGACAGACATTGATTGTAGAGCAGGGGTTATGAAGGACTTACCTACCCTGTCTTGGCAGAGCTAGGCTGTCGACTTACCTGCTTCCAGGTTTTGTCCTTTTTGGATAGCATTCTGTCTATAGTTGGAGCAAGGGGCTTTTCCTATCAAGAGATAGGCTTGCGACTAATTCAATCATCTCCCACTGGAGATTCTTCAATGCTCATCTTCTACTTGGAGGAGAATAGGGGGTGCTGTCAGGAGTTCATATGTCTTGATATAAAAAAATCTAAAGTTACGAAAACATCTTTGAATGCCATATTCTGCAGATCTCTTGAGGTATTTGAAGAGGCCCTATCTATCTCTTATATTAGGGTAAGCAGATGTTGCTTGTCTCTTAGCAGCTTTATTTCTGATTAGCTTAGAAAATAACTATAATAGGCTGTCATAGTACCTAACAGAATGACCGGCTTGCATAACCATTAGTTTGCATTTCTTAATTATCCTAAACAGTTTAAGACAATTAGTAGTAAAAGGCCGAAACATCACATTTCATTTCTTTCTTTACCTCCTAACCCTTCCATCCCATTTCTCTGGGGTGGGGTGTCCTTATATAACAGTCCCTCATTTCAGTTGAGAGGTCATATGAGGGCCAAGAGCCTCCTCATTCATTGGGGGGATCTATGAAGCAGTACCATCAGTGAAAAGTGTCTCATTGCCCGGGAGAGAGAACTAAAAAACAAACAAACCAATAAGCAGACAAATAGATAAAAAAGACTAAAAAATAGAAAAAATACATTAAAATATATAAAAATTAAAAATAAAAACTCTATGCCCAGTTCCCTTTGGTGTGTTAGTTGTAGTATCGATACCTTCTACTATATAGCTAAAATCCTACTATAAGTGAAAAGATGCCATATGCGTCCTTCTGAGTCTGGGTTAGCTCACTCAGGATGAGCTTTTCTAGTTCCATCCATTTGGCTGCAAATTGCATAATTTCATTGTTCCTGATAGCTGAATAGTATTCCATTGTGTAGATGTACCACAGTTTTTTAACCCATTCTTTGGTTGAGGGACATCTGGGTTGTTTCCTGTTTCTAGCTATTACAAATAAGGCTGCTATAAACATAGATGAGGAAACTTCCTTATGATTCCATGAAGAGACATTTGGGTGTATACCCAGAAGTGGTATGGCTGGGTCCTGAGGCAAAGCTATTCCAAGTTTTCTAAGATATCGCCAGACTGACCTCCATAGTAGTTGCACAAGCCTGCATTCCCACCAGCAATGGAGAAGGGTACCCCTTTCTCCACACCCTCACCAGCATGTGCTGTCATTTGAGCTTTTGATCTTAGCCATTCTGACAAGTGTGAGATGGAATCTCAGAGTCGTCTTGAGTTGCATTTCTCTGATGATTAAGGATGTTGAGCATTTCTTCAAGTGCCTCTCAGCCATTAGGGATTCCTGCTTTGTGAATTATCTATTTAGCTCTGTCCCCCATTTTTTGATTGGATTATTTAATTTCTTGAGTTCTTTGTAGATTTTGGATATTAGCCCTCTGTCAGATGTGGGGTTGGTGAAGACTTTCTCCCAGTCTGTAGGCTGCCGTTTTGTTCGAATAACAGTGTCTTTTGCCTTACAGAAGCTTTTCAGTTTCATGAGGTCCCATTTATTGATTGTTGATCTCAGGTCCTGAGCTGTTGGTGTTCTGTTCAGGAAGTTGTCACCTGTGCCAATGAGTTCAAGGGTTTCTCCCACTTTTTCTTCTAGTAGATTTAGTGTGACAGGCCTTATGTTAAGGTCTTTGATCCACTTGGAATTAAGTTTTGTACAAGGTGATAAGTATGGGTCTAATTTCATTCTTTTACAAGTGGACATCCAGTTGGACCAGCACCATTTGTTGAAGATGCTGTCCTTCTCCTTTGTGCCGTTTTGGCTTCTTTGTCAAAAATTAGGTGGCTATAAGTGTGTAGGTCTATTTCTGGATCTTCAATTCAATTCCATTGATCTACTGGTATGTTTCTATACCAATACCTTGCCGTTTTTACAACTATTGTTCTGTAGTACAGCTTGAAATCTGGGATGGTGATACCTTCAGATGTTTATTTTGGTTTTTTTTCTTTGTTTTTTTTTTTTGTACAGGATTGATTTAGCAATTCTGGGCTTTTTGTTGTTCCATAAGAAATTGAGAATAGCTCTTTCCAAGTCTATAAAAATTGTGTTGGTATTTTGATAGGAATTGCATTGAATCTATATATTGCTTTTGGTAGGATAGCCATTTTTATTATGTTGATCCTACCTATCCGTGAGCATGGGAGATCTTTCCATCTTCTAAAGGCCTCTTCCATTTCTTTCTTCAAGGGCTTGAAGTTTTTGTTGTGCAGGTCCTTTACTTGCTTGGTTAGAGTTACCCCTAGGTATTTTATGTTGTTTGTGGCTATTGTGAAGGGGGTTGCTTCCCTTATTTCTTTCTCAGCCCATTTGTTTGTTGTATAAAGAAGGGCTTCTGATTTTGTTGAATTAATTTTATATCCAGCCACTTTGCTGAAGGTGTTTATCACCTGTAAGAGTTCTCTGGTGGAACTTTTGGGGTCGCTTATGTATACTATCATATCATCTGCAAATAGGGATAATTTGACTTCTTCGTTTCTGATGTTTATCCCCTTGATCTCCTTTAGTTGTCTTATTGCTCTAGCAAGAACTTCAAGTACTATATTGAAGAGATATGGTGAAAGTGGACATCCTTGTCTTGTCCCTGAATTTAGAGGAAATGCTTCAATTTTCTCTCCATTTAATTTGATGTTGGCCACTGGCCTGCTCTATATTGCCTTTATTATTTCTAGGTATGGTCCTTGTATGCCCGTTCTCTCCAGTACTTTTAGCATGAATGGGAGTTGGATTTTGTCAAATGCTTTTTCTTCATCTAGCAAGATTGTCATGTGTTTTTTTTTTCTTTCATCTTGTTTATATGGTGAATGACATTGATAGACTTTTGTATGTTGAACCATCCCTGCATTCCTGGGATGAAGCCTACTTGATCATGGTGTATGATACTTTTGATGTGTTCTTGAATTCAGTTTGCTAGTATTTTATTAAGTATTTTTGCATCTATGTTCATGAGGGAGATTGGTCTGTAGTTCTCTTTCTTTTTGGGTCTTTGTGTGGTTTAGGAATCAGGGTGACTGTGGCCTCAAAGAATGAGTTTGGCAATGTTCTTTCAGATTCTATTTTGTGAAAGAGTTTGAAAAGTATTGGTGTTAGCTCCTCTTTGAAGGTCTGGTAGTATCCCGTGCTAAAGTCATCTGGCCCTGGGCTTTTTGTGGTTGGGAGATTTTTTTTTTTTTTTTTTGGTTTTTCGAGACAGGGTTTCTCTGTGTAACCCTGGCTGTCCAGGACTCACTTTCTAGACCAGGCTGGCCTCGAACTCGCAAAGATCTGCCTGCCTCTGCCTCCCAAGTGCTGGGATTAAAGGCATGCAGGTTGGGAGATTTTTAATGACTGTTTCTATTTCCTTAGGGGTTATAGGGCTGTTTAATCTGTTTATCTGATCTTGATTTAGCTTCAGTAGGTGGAATCTATCAAGAAAATTGTCCATTTCACTTAAATTTTCAAAATTGGTGGAGTATAGATTTTTAAAGTAGGATCCAAATATTCTCTGGATTTCCTCAATGTCTGTTGTTATTTCTCCCTTTGCATTTCTGATTTTGTTGATTTGTGTTTTCTCCCTCTGTCTTTTATTTAATTTGGCTAAGGGTCTGTCTATTTTGTTGATTTTCTCGAAGAACCAACTCTTGGTTTCATTGATTCTTTGTATAGTTCTTTTTGTTTCTAAGTTGTTGATTTCAGCCCTAAGTTTGATGATCTCCTGCCTTCTGCTCCTCTTGGGAGTGTTTGCTTCTTTTTTTTCTAATTCACCCAGTTTAGCTGTTAATTCGCTAATATGAGCTGTCACAATTTTCTTTTTGAAGGCACTTAGTGCTATGAACTTTCCTCGTAGCACAGCTCTCATTGTGTCCCATAGGTTTGGGTATGTTGTGTCTTCATTTTCGTTGGATTTTAAGATGTCTTTGATTTCCTTCATTATTTCTTCCCTGACCCAGTGGTCCTCTAGTAAAGAGTTGTTCAATTTCCATGTGAGTGTAGACTTTCTGTTGATTCTTTTGCTATTGACGTCCAGCTTTATTCCATGGTGATCTGATAAGATACAAGGGGTTATTTCAATTTTCTTGTATCTGTTGAGGATATCTTTGTGTCCAACTATATGGTCGATTTTGGAGAAGGTTCCATGAGGTGCGGAGAAGAATGTGTATTCTTTTGTGTTTGGGTGAAACGTTCTGTAGATATCTGTTAGGTCCATTTGGTTCATTATCTCTGTTAGACTCATTATTTCTCTGCTTGGTTTCTGTCTTGATGATCTGTCCATAGTTGTGAGTGGGGTATTGAAGTATCCCACTACTAAAGTGTTTGGATCGATGTGCGATTTAAGTTTTAGTAGCGTTTCTTTTATAAATGTAGGTGCCTTTGTATTTGGGGCATAGATGTTCAATATTGAGATGTCCTCTTGCTGGATATTTCCTTTAATGAGTCTGTAATGCCCTTCTCTGTCTTTTTTTTTATTAACTTCAATTGGAAGTCTATTTTGTTTGATATTAGGGTGGCTACTCCAGCTTGTTTCCTGGGTCCATTTGCTTGGAAAACCTTTTCCCAGCCCTTTACTCTGAGATAGTTTTTATCTTCATTAGTGAGATGTGTTTTTTGTATACAGCAAAAAGATGGGTCTTGTTTACGGATCCAGTCTGTAAGTCTGTGTCTTTTTATTGGCGAGTTGAGTCCATTGATGTTGATGGATATTAGTGACCAGGGGTTGTTATTTCCCATTATTTTGGTATAGCTGGATGTCTTGTGTTTCTTTTTGTTTAGTTGCTGTGGAGGTTTCTATTTCCTCTGTTTTCTTGGGTGTAGTTATCTTCTCTGTGTTGGAATTTTCCTTCTAGGATCTTCTGTAGGACTGGGTTTGTGAGGAGATATTGTTTGAGTTTGATTTTGTCATGGAATATCTTGTTTTCTCCCTCTATGTTGATAGAGGGTTTTTCTGGGTATAGTAGTCTGGCTGGGCACCTATGTTCTCTCAGGGCTTGTAGGACGTCTGTCCAGGCCCTTCTAGCTTTTAAAGTTTCTGAGGAGAAGTCAGGTGTGATTCTGATGGGTCTGCCATTGTATGTGACTTGGCCCTTTTCTCTTACAGCTTTTAATATCCTTTCTTTGTTCTCTACATTTGGAGTTTCTATTATTTTGTGGCGAGAGGAGTTTCTTTTCTGATCTAATCTGTTCAGTGTTCTGTAAGCCTCTTGGATTTTTACTGGCATCTCTTTCTTTAGGTTTGGGAAGTTTTCTTCTATGATTTTGTTGAAGATATTTCCTGGACCATGGAGTCGGGAGTCTTCTCTTTCCTCTATGCCTATAATTCTTAGGTTCCATCTTTTCATTGAGTCCTTGATTTCTTGGATGTTGTGGGTGAGAGATTTTTTAGCTTTCTCATTTTCTTTGGATGTTGTACTGATTTCTTCCATCGAATCTTCCATGCCTGAGATCCTGTCTTCCATCTCTTGCATCCTATTTTTGATACTCACATCTGTAGTTCCTGTTCTCTTCTCTTGATTCTCCATTTCCTCTTTTAACTCTGACTGTGTTTTCTTTATTGTTTCCATTTCTATTTTCATGTCTTGAATGGTATTGTTCGTTTTGTACATTTCCTTCTCCTCTTTGCTTGTTTTTGCCTGGAAATCTTTCATTGTTCTGTCCTTTTCCTGTTCAAGCTGAGTCACCTTGGCTTGGAGCTCTTTAATGGTGTTATGTGTTATTTTTGACTTGTAAAATTGTGGCTTCTTTGAATTCCTTCATAGATTTAAGTTCTTCTTGAAGGGACTCTATCACTTTCCATAATGTAGAATTGTCATCGTTTTCATGTGTTTCAGTTGCGGTGAGGTGGTTCGGGCTAGACTGAATAGTGTTGCTTTCTTTTGTTGGAGACATTTTGCTCTGTTTTTTTGTTTTTTTGTTTTTTTGTTTTTGGCTGGGGCCTCTGGCCATGTGGAATTTTTTTGCTGTCTTCTGGACTTGGGTCCAAAGTGGGCGCTTTGGTATAGGGTTTGAGTTGCCTTACTCCACCCCTATCAGGTGAGTCATTCAGCCCCGCCTCCCAGGTGGAGACCTAACTAATCCAGGTGGTGGATCTGTGTACAAGTAAGCTCTGGTTCCCCGCCGGAAGGGCCAGTACTAGTACAAAAGTCCGATATATGACAGTTTCAGATATCTTGCAGTTTGCCTAGGGTTGATTCCTGTAGCAGGTAAATCTGCCATTCAGCTCCAAATAGTCTTGCCGCTCCTGCGGCTTGTAAACTGGCCAGTTTCGTCACAGACTGCAATTTGCAGTCTGAAGGCACTTTGCAGCTGAGCTGAGCTCACTTCCAAGGGTGGCAACCTTTCGCCAGATAGTTTGATCATCTGTGTGAGACCTGGGGGTGCCTAGCAGGGTGGGGATTATCTCTGCGTGGGATCTGAATCTGCCCACTGGGTATTAGGTAGGAACTTACCAGGAGTCTCTCTTGGTGGGGGATGGGTGATCCTGATTCCCGGGTCCAGCGGCTTCCTAGCGTGTCCGAGATTTGGAAGGGGCGTCCTTCCCAGGGATCCTCCGTGGTCCCTGGGTAGCTGGGTGAGATTTAGAAGGGGTCGTGCCCTTTGTACAGCATCCTGCAACACTTGCCACCTTGTGACTGTTAACCCCGAAATCAAAATACGTCCACGCAGGCCGCCGCCATCTTGGATCACGATTAAGTTCTTAAGTTGGGTCTCAAAAGGCCTATTTTTTCCAAATTTTATACTTTGAATTTCAAAGTTGGAAAGGATTATAATGTAACTGGAATTGTGCACATTTACTGTGAAGAATAATAGAAAACAGAGTGTTTTGAGACTGCTAATGAAATGGCACAGAAAGACAATAGAGTTGAATAAGAAGTGCCTAATTTATTTTGCCATTATCTTGGATGCTGGCATTTGAGGAGAAGAGCTAATTAAGTAAGTTAGCAGTGGGAGCTTCCAGGCACTGAGCGATGGCAGGGCATTCCGGGACTTCTGCATTAGAGACCTCTGGTTCTTTTTCATTGTTGAGTTTCTACATTTGGTTTTAGACAAACAACTCTTATTTCACTTAATAGATTGTCAAGCTATTTCTGGCAATCTTGCATTCATTTATCTATCATAACTTATGATTCAATGGACTGAGAACCAGAAAAAGACAGTGTACATGTGTGCCTTAGTCAGAGAGATTTCTTGAGGGACTAAGCTAAGTTCTGAATAGGTGAACACAAACCAAAGTGCATCATGGGTCTGACACAATCCTCCTAAGATAGAAAGAAAAAAAAGAAGTACATATTGGTCTGAGAGCCTTAACATTGGCCACTGGTCAGATTTGGGGTGGATGAAGTAAGAAGAGAAAACTAGCACAAAATACACACACACATTGTTCAAAAATTAAAACTAGAATTACCATATGACCCAGTAATTCTAGTTCTGGATATATATCCAAGAAACATGAAATCGGGATCTTAAAGAGACATTTGTATGTTCATGACTGTAGCAGCATTATTCACCACAGCTAAGACATGGAAGCACCCCAGGGTCTGATGGTGAGTAAATAAATAATGGGACACACATGCAACTTCTTTAGCCTTAATAAGGAAATCCTGACACATCCAACAATGTGGATAGACTTTGAAAATATAACACTAAGTGAAATAAACCAGTCCAAGCAGACAAATATTGTATGACTCCACTTTAGTGAGGTACCTAGCCCACACAGAGGCAGAAAGCAGAGTGGGAAGTGCCAGGGAAATGCAAGTGGGAGCTATTCAATGGTAGAGAACTTCTGTTTTGAAAGATGAAAATCCTCCAGAGATCCATTTCAAAGCAGTGTGGATATGCCTTACACTGCCCACTGGTAGTGTGCAACTTAAATTTTTTACCCAACTAAAAATAAATATTTAAAATGAGCAAAGAATTGTAAACAGATTTTAATTGAAATGGAATTATATCACCTTCCCCCATCCCATCCCCTCTCTCTTTTCTCCCTCTCCCTCCCATGTTCCCCCAACTCTCAAGCTGATAGCCACTTTTCCTTTATTATTCGTGCATATATATGTATTTATGTATATGCTTATGCATGTATATATATGTAGGTATATACACATACATACATACATACATACATACATACATACATACACACACACAAATGATCTGTAGAGTCTGTTTTTGTTGTTTTCATGTATATTATTTCAGGGCTGACAATTCTGCACTGGAAAACCAACAAGGGAACCCACCCCTGGAAAGGCTAATTCTCCTTTTCCCAGTAGTCATTAGTTACCTATAGTTCTCTCTATGGGTGGGACCCTGTGAGATTATCATCCTTCCAGGTTAGCATGTCCATTGATGTTGTCATTGTTCCTGTAAGTCTATGCAGCCATTTCTAGGAGAGACTGTTTCACAGCAGACTTTCTGATATTCTGGATCTTACAGTATTTCCACTAATTCTTTCCCAATGTTCCCTAAGGCATGGATGCAGGAGCTGTGATGTAAATCTATTTATTGGAGCTGGGCTCCCACCATTTGTTGATTTCTGCATTGTATCTAGTTGTAGGTTTTCTGTGACGGTCTCCATTTGCTGTAAAGAGGGGCTTCTTTGATGAGTAGTGATGGCTACACTTATCTGTGGATATGAGAAAAAGACAGAGAATTCAGTAAGGAATTATGCTGGTCTATCAAAGTGATGGTAGTAGACTCTTTTCTAAGATCTATAGCCTCACTAACCTGGGGAAATTGGCTACATTTCCAGTACCAGACATGATCTCTCTCCTGCTGAATGGGCCTCAAGTCTAATTAGATAGCTGTTTACCACTGACATATGAGTACCACTTATCATGCCTTTGTGGATATCTTACCATGCAGGTGAATGTTGTGTTTCACAGCATCATGGCTCAGTAGGACTATTAATTGCTTCCTTCCCTTTGCATCTTGCAAAGTATTTTCTTTACCATGGAAGCTAGACTACAAAACAAAAGCTTTCAGGTCATATCCAGCCTGAATCACCCAAGTCTTGTGTCCTAGTTGCCTTCAACAGAAAGGGCCCACCCTCAACCCCTGAGAAGCCACCAAGGGCTACATCAATAATCTATATTGTTTTAGGAGTCTCTGGGACTACCTGGGCCAAACATTCCAAAGGTTGTTTTTCATGCCTGTTTCTGGAAGTTTTGTTACTCTATGGTTCTTTTGGTAAGTATTATCAGCACAAGTGGCTTAACTTCCTTTAAGATGTGAAGCTAGAGATACATATATATATCTGTGTGTGTACATGTATGTATATATACACATATGTACATACATGTACATATATATATTGTGTATAATTTCAGGTAAATATACAACAATATTATTCCTTGAGTCTTTATCAAACAACCTTGGTAACTGTGTTCCTAATCCCTCCTGAGCTGACTTCCTTTCCCATCCCAAACTAAAGCCCCTTCTCCAGTACTCTGTTTCCCACTTCATATCACCTATATCCTGTTGTTACCCTCCCACGCTATAGTCCCTTTATGGTCTCCTGGTTTCTGTGTTTACTCCCTGTTGTTGTATACTTGGATATGAGGATTTGGAGATAGGGACCTCAGATGAGAGAACACATGGCATTTGTCTTTCTAATTCTGGATCACCTCATTCAGTATAACCACTTCTGGGCCCATCCATTTACCTGCAAATCTTATTATTTTATTTTTCTTCACAGATGAAGAGTATTCCTCTGTGTATATGTACCAGATTTTTGTCATTCATTCATCAGATGAAGGACAATTAAGTTGTTTCCTAGCTATTGCTATGAACATGACCATGGCTGACAGGTGTCTGTGGAGTAGGATGCTGAGTTTTTGGCATAGGCCAAGTAGTGGTATAACTTGGTCATATGGTAGATTTGCTTTTAGTTTTTCTGAGGAGATCCATACTGATTTCCGGAGTGGCTGCACCAGTTTGCAGTCCCAACAGCTAATGAGGATACCTCTCTCTCCACAACCTTGCCAGCACTTACTCTCACTAGTTTTGCTGGTTTGCCCCTCTGACTGGGGTGAGATGGAATCTCAAAGTTTTTGTTTTAATTTGCATTTTTCTAATTGCTAAGGATGATGAAAGTTTTTTTAGGTATTTCTTAGCCATTTTTACTTCTTCTATTGGAAACTCTGTGTTTAGGTCCCTACCCACCCACCCCTTTTAGTTGCATCATTTGTTTCCTTGATACTTTGTATTTTTTTTTGAATTCTTAATTACATTTTGGATATAAATCCTTTGGTTTTGTGTAGCTAGTAAATATTTTCTCCCATTCTTTGGGATTTCATTAACTGTGCTGAAGCATATTTTTTAATATTTATTTATTACTTCAGATTACATCTCCATCTCAGTGTCCTCTTTCCCCCCCTCCCCGTCCTGCCCTCCCACCCTCTACCCCCCGATCCCTTCCATCCCACTCCTCTGGAGTGGAGTGTCCCTACATAACAGTCCCCCACCCCAGTTCAGCAGTCATATGAGGGCCATTTTACGAGGTCCCAGATGCCAGTTGTTGGCCTTAGGTCCAGGGCAATGGAGCCCTATTCATAAAGTCCTTTCCTACACTATATCTTGTAAGGTACTGAACATGTTTTCTTCTAGCAGTGTGGTGGTTGCATGAAAATGCCCTTCATAGGCTCTTATAGTTGAATGTCTAGTCCCTAGCTAGTGGATTGCTTAGGGAAGGATTAGAAAGAATGGTTTTTTGGAGGAAGTGTGTCACTGGTAGATGGGCTTTGAGGTTTCAAAAGCCCATTCCAGGCTCTCTCTCTCTCTCTCTCTCTCTCTCTCTCTCTCTCTCCCTCCCCTCTCTCTCCTCTCTCTCTTTCTCTCTAATTGCTGCATGCAGAAAGCTCTCATGGTCTCAGCTACTGCTCCAACACCAAGCCTTCCTGCATTGTACCAGGGAAAGATGGCCCCTACCCAATGGATCCATAGCTAGGCCAGACAAATAAGATTTACAAATAAAGAATGTTCATGGCCCCAGGTCTAGAACTAGGCTTCCAGGTTTGCAAATGGCATCAGGTTGTGGAAAGGGCAGGCTGAACAATGGATTTTTAAATGCACATTTCACTATAAGACAGGGGCCGGAAGAGTGGCCTCAAGAAAGATGAAAAATAGGGACTAGAAAGATGACTCACTCTTTAATGTGTTTACTTTACCAGCACAGATAACCCACATTCAATTCCAAGAACCTGTTTAAAAAAAAAAAAAAAAAACTGAGTATGGTAGTCACACTTGGAATCATAGCATTAAGGAGGGAGAGACTAACACATTCATAGGCCTCAAGAGCAACTACCCTAGCCTACTTATAGAGTAACAGGCCAATGAGAGAGTCTGTCTCAAAATAAGCTAGATGGAACCAGAGAAAAACACTCAGTGAATTCTCTGGCCTCAAGACACACCCACACAAACATAAGTACATGAACATGTACATACACAAACACACAAAGTGAGCCGGTGAATGAATAAACAGGAGAACAGGGGTTAGGGAGGATGGAGTTGGGAGCCAGAATCCTTTCTAGAGCTTCACCACTTCATCCTTGGGTCCTGTTGCCTCCTCTGATTAACACTTGATTCCTGGCGGTCAGATATTGCTGGCCCCAGCTCTCCTCTCTAAAGTGTTATATTCACTGAAGTAACGTGGACACTTAATGCTTGTGAGAATGAAGTATGCAAATAAATAAATGTGCAGCATCCTTAAAACTCAAATTACAATAAGGAAATCCATTTCAAGAAATAGAGCACAACTGGAGGCAAATGCTACAGATGATAAGACCCTCATGTTCTAAGGTCAGTGATGCTCTTGCAGCTTGGCCGTTTTGCACAGTT
This sequence comes from Lophiomys imhausi, assembly GCA_907164525.1. Lineage (NCBI taxonomy): Eukaryota > Metazoa > Chordata > Mammalia > Rodentia > Muridae > Lophiomys > Lophiomys imhausi. Next base: position 369,010 of record CAJQZJ010033828.1, on the reverse strand, counting down.
GAGGGAGATGAGTTGAGCTCTAATCCAGTTTCCATTCTACTTTGATATTATCAGCCAGCTACAATGTGAATACTTGTCTGTCACTCCACAATAAATATGACCCGCTTTCCAATAATTAATATTTTAGCACATGTTCAAGGTCTTTTGACTTTATTTCCAAGAATTTTCTTTTGTCCTATCATTCTATTATTGGACAAAGAATATGATTCATTCATATATTAAGCTCTCATCCTGCAAGTATTAATCTCTTAGAACTTCATCTACTTTCTCTTTAAAACTGTCTGTAGTCATTCTCCACTATGGAAGTGACTTTAATAAATAAATTTATTTTTAAAAAAGAAAAAAAAAAACTACCATGCCCCCAACATTAAATTTTCTTAGTATCCCAAATTTGACAAATACTTAATAAAACAAATTAAAACACTTATCAGGAAATGTGTGCATAATAAAAGTAAGGCCTTGAATTGAATTGAATTCTAAATGGTGTTTCACATATCTCCTACTGAGAGAGAGAGAGAATGATAACTTTCTTTGTGTATAAATAAATAGATACATGAGTATTAGAATCTTTGCCTACAGAACAAATAAAACAAGCAAAGAAAGATCTAGCGGCTTGCACAAGGTTATTCCAGAAGTCAGTCCTGGGGATGAGGAAGAGCTCAGGTTTCCAGGCCACTGGCTCAAGGCATCTTTCTGAGGACTGTAAATTACAGCACTGTCTAAGTCTCTAGATTCTCCAGATGTTGCTGTCTCCTCTGTGTCCTTGTGCTTCCACCCAATGCATTCACATTTTTTATTGAGTTAGATGAAAGTCTCCCTCCTCCTGACAGCTTTATTACCCCAAGAAACCATTATCTCCTTCTAACTTAGAAAGTTAGACTCAATTGTTGGTTCAGTAACCAAACAGGAGTCAAAGACATTTATATGATTCATATTCCCTTCAGAGGAAAACAGCTAAAAATATGACTGCCTGGATATTCCCATTTTTTTCCAGGTCTAAAGGTTAATAAGTTGACAATGTTATACAGAAAGACTATTTTAAAATTCCAACAACAAAGAGACTGTGTAAGTTGGATAACTCTTCTCATGCCAAGAACAATGAACCCAGAACTGTCCAGAAATATGAACAAATTGGGGGATGTAAGTGTTGTTATGTCATAGATGGTTTGGGAATCCTATCATACCCAAAAGACAGTTTTACAATAATATTTCCAACCTGAGACTGTAACAATCCTTTTGTTCCTTCTTCTGCATTGTCTCCTGAGGGAAAGGGGTATGAAAAAGATGTCATAATAGGGCTGACCACCCCACAAGTACTTCTCTGCACTCTGACCAGCTCAGTCATGAGTCTTTGAACTAACTACCGTCCACTGCAAAGAGAAGTTTCTCTGATGGGGGCTGAGAACTGGTCTGACCTGTGAATATAAAGACAGGTGTTCAGAAGGCAGTTCGATACTATGTTCATTTAGCAAAGTGGTAGTAGGTTCTCTCCTAGGGCTTTTACTATGAAAAACACAGTAGTCAACATATGATCTCCTTTCCTCCACCATGGGTTCTTGGCCAAGCTTACAGTAACTGGCATGAATTTCCTTCTTTGGAGCAGGCCTTAAGTCCAACTTTTAAAAGCGGTTGATTACACCCATAACATCCATGCCACTTTTGCACCAGTGAATATATCTTGCCAAGCTAGCTATTTTTGTAGCTCACAGAGATCACAGCTGGGTAAGAAGACTCTTGATTACTTTTCTTCCCCAGAAGCCTGCATAGCATTTTCTGGCATTATAAAAGCTAGTGAGGGTTTTTAATGGTTTCTACGTGCATCTTTTCATTTATTGCTCTAAAAGGTATGCACAGTAGGTAACATTGCCCCAACTTAAATGAGGTTCAAGTGCCAAAGTTCAGAAGATTATAAATATAAAGTAAATTCAAATATTTCCTACTGCCACTTCCACATTGGGCCTAAGGAAAACTGTACTGTACCATATCAAGGAAAATTATTTTATGGAAACTCCTAGTAACATGACATGAAGAATGCCAAAGACTTCAATTGAAAATTCTGTAATATTTCTACCTCCTCCAAGGAAAAAAAAGATGAAAGAAAAAAGGCAGGTATCTTGGTTAGGGTGTCTGCCACTGCGAAGAGATACTATGACCACAGCAACTTTGATAAGGAAACATTTCATTGAGGCTGGTTTACAGTTCAGAAGTTTAGTCCATCATTGTCATGGAAGGGCGCATGGTGGCACACAGGCTGGTGTTGAAAAGGATCTGAGAGTTCTACATCTGGATCAGCAGGTAGCAGGAAGAGAAAGAGAGACAAACTGTGTTATTAGCTTTGAAACTTCAATGCCCCCAATGACACACTTCCTCCAATAAAATCACACTTACTCCAACAATGCCACATCTCCTACTAGCACCAATCCTATGAACTTATGGTGGGCATTTTTATTCAAACCACCACATCAGGGGTGCCTAATCCTCATATGGGAAGAGAATATGTATATCTGTCTTCCTTTTCAAAAGAAAAGTCCTTGAAACATACTTAGGTAACCAATAACATCTATTATTAATAATGTTAATAGAAATAGAAAGTAAAATATGGTCAGCATATTTGTAAATAAATGATGAAGAATGGAACCTGGAAGACGACACTGGTTAACCCAGAGAGAGACAAAGATCCCAGGGGCAGTCTATGAGCCACATTAAAGAACAGAAATCTCATCCTCATGGCAGTTAGTTTCAGTTTAAAGATGGAAGTGCAGTTAAAAATGACATAATCAAAACTGGTTTGGAAAAAATAACCCTAGCAGCAATATGAGGGGAGAGGGAAGTGTCCATGGGACAAAACACAATATGAGATAAAAACTCAGACAAGGAAATATAAATATAGAGAAAAGGATCATGGTCAAGAGATTAAAACAGACTCAATAATATGGAATCCAGGAAAGGAGACATCAAACTAGGTAAATGGTGTTGGTATTCACAAGGCTGAGATGAAGCAGAGCCAGTGTGGTGGCTTTGTAGATAAAGATACCTGACAACCTAAGTTTAGTTCCCGGAACCTACATGATAGTAGGAGAAAAGCTACAACCTGTCCTCTGACCTCCACATGTGCATCATGACACACAACACAAATAAATATGCAATGGAAAATTTAAGACTGAAAAGAGAGCAACTGTAAAGCAAATTGAGTTTTGAGTAACTGTAAGCCTACCAGTACATACATCCAGTAAAAGGATACAAATATATCCCCAGAGATCAAGAGAAAGTTGGTGCTGTTTTCTTTCTATATGAACATATCTATAATAAAGTTAAACTTATAACTTAAGCACAGCAAAAGACCAAAATGATAACTAGTGAAATAGAACAACTATAACAATAAACTAGTAAGATTAGGTAAATATCCCTTTTACAGTAAAGATAAATGTTAATGTTTCTCACTGCAGTGAACTACAAGTAATGGAATCTATGGGAAGCAAGATGTGGCTAATGGGGCTTCTGTCCCTTCAACAACACTGTCTCAGTGTGTCCTAATCATCCCACTGTCAGCTAAAACCACTGAGGAAGTGAAAGCAAACCTCTTCCCTGACCCATTACACTGATGGCATCAAATTGAGGGGAAGGAACGTGTCCCCAGTACTGACCAGTTCTACTGTCCAGACACCAACTGAGTTTCCTGCCACTGAATTTAACTTTGGCAGTAAATGCTGAGTTGGCACCAAGCCCCCAGAATTAAGGACTTAGTCCTGTTAAATAAACACCCAGATTCAGAAGCCACTTTGCTAAAGTGAGCCATTCACTCTCTGGCCAGCCAGGTAAAAGCGGAGATTTCACTCTTCGTTCCTCCTGTTCAATGATTCTAGAATGACTCCCAGAAGTCAAGGAAACATTCCCTGACTTCTGCCAGTTCCTAACAAGAGACATTACACAAGATCTCAAATGAGCAGTCAGATGAAGGAGCATGCAGGGTGAGCTCTGGAAGGTGTCAAAACACAATAGCTTCACTCCCCACAGAGTTGGACTAGACTACCTCCCAGCACATGGTTGCTTTCACCACCCCAGAAGCACTCTGAACACTGTAGTTCAGAGATTCTGATGGAAGCTTTACCCTGGAAGTACCATAAAATATATGTAAATGAGTCTCTATCTACTCTCCAAAGTTTCAAGTTTCTAGTCCTTTTCTGATCTTCCTGGTGACCAGGGTCCATCCTGAGGATTTCCAGGACCCCAGAAATCAATCCTGCCATCCCCAGGAAACTTGTTAAATGGGAAAATTCTCAAGACTTTCCCCAGACCTCCTGAATCAGAACTCCTGACTGCTGTGCCTAGCAGCCTATGGCTTCCAACGCTCAGAGGCCTCCCTAAGAGCTCTGTGGGCTAGCAGGACGCAGCAGAGAGGAGCCATTAGAGATGCGCTGTGGAGCCAATCTGCCTGGTCCCCAGCTTCCGGTGTCACAGCCTGAGAGCTAGGCAACCGTGGCTGTATTGCTTTATCCTTTTGGACCTGATTGCCTTCATTTCTAGAATTAACTGTATGTGACGTGCTTAGAACAGAGCCTGGCGGATACTGAGTGCTGCCGAAGTGTGTAGTTGCATTAGGGTTTCCCCTGATGAACGCCAGGGCCGGTTCATGGGCGGCGCTGTCATTTGAGCAGCAGGCATGAGAGGAGCTGGGCGCAGCAAGAGCGCTATACAGATCCACAACGGCAGAGCGAGAGATATTTTGTACCCTGCAATTGCCACTTCCAAAAAAGAAAGTGTAGTTTTACTGACTCTTCCTCCCAAGAACAACTAAAATCCCCGGACATTTTACAAAAGAAGCCAAGAGAAGGCAGGTCAACAAGGACCTGAGAAATGATAGAGTGATAACAGGATAGTGTTTCCTCACTCATACCAGACATAGAGCAAATGCAACCAGCAAGCTACAAACACCAACAAGTGTAAAAACAAAGGCCGTTTGGGGCCCCAACCCAAATGGGAAAAATGATTAAAAATGTTAGTACAATCCTTTTATGTTCAGTCCTTCTGTTCTCAGCTGTTTAGATGACCTAAGGGGTTTGTAGGCAGAAGCTGATCTTGCAGGCTTCACTGAGGTTCCGGCCGGGGCATTGTGTAGAGCTGAACGGTCCCAGCAACACTGGATTGCAGTGGTGGTTGCAGGCCCCCGATGGAGACAGCTATTGAGGAAGTCTGCCAGGCAGAATCAACTGGGTCACTCATCCTCCTTGGTGCCTGATTCTGCTCTCTGCTGAGGATTCCGCTGTCCGCCGTCCCCGGGCTCCCCTAATGGACACTTCGATTCTCCTGGAACGATAAGAACAGAGCCCTGCCCCAATCCCAACCCTAGGACAATTGCCCTCTTTTTTTTTTTTCCTGGGGGGGGGATGGGGGGGGCTAGGTAGTACTTCTCCTGAAGCAAATTTGGCCTTCTGACAACATACAAAGCGTTATCTTTCAATCCGGGTTAAAGTAGAAATCATTCTGTCACCTTGGAGCTAAACCAGCTCTAGTGTATATATTTTGAGATCCCAAAGGACAATCTGCCTGCATCGAGAAGGCCTTTTGTAAGTAGCCTCCAAACCTAGGTCCCTCCAAATCCCATGTGTGTGTCTCTGAACTCTAATTATTGGGAACAGGGACCTGTGTTTCTCATCTGAAGGGATCAAAGATGTGTTCCACCACTCCTGGATCGAAGTCTTTCTCTATTTAGAGTTTACCCTGCATCAGGCTGACCCTGAGCTCCGGGATCTGCCTCTTTCTGTCTCCAGTGTGCTGGGAGCTGGGACCAAGGGTGTACTCTTCTTGAATGGTGGGACCAAGAGTATGCACCCTCACCACCCCGCTCCGTATGACTCCAGAGTACATAAGACCACCAACTCTAAGGTGCCCCCACCCACCCCCCCCGGTCTCCACTGAAGTCAAAGGCATGGGCCAATACCACAATTCTCTTGTATTTTACCTTAGCTCCACGTCTTCTCTACACCTGGAGGTCTGCAAATCCAGGCCGAATGGCTGTATCCTCTGTTCCATTCACAGTGTTTCAGCCCTGCCCCCTGCCTTTTTTTTTCTTTTTTTTTTTTAGTTAATAAATTTATTTGTTTGTTGCTTCAGGTTACATCCTTATCATATTGTCCTCTTTTCCCGCTTCCCAGCCCCACCCTCCCATGCTCTACCCCCTGACCCTTCCGTCTTGTTCAGGTCTACTACGACCCAAATCAGCAGGAAGTCACTTTAAGAGAGCGACGTCCCATTCCCAGAGGGTGGGGAGGGTGTTTCTCCGCCCATCTTTTTGGTTATTTGAAGGATAACTGAAAACTCTGTTATGTAGGGGAAGAGACTACAAGCTGATAAATGGTCCTGTCTTAATGGGTTTTGGAGGTTAGCCCCAGGGAATTCCTACTTTTCCTTTTCTGTATCCTTCTTCCTCTCCTATGTAGGAGTGCATGGGCTTGAGAAAAATGAGATATAGACAGCACAGGAAGGTCCAAGAAGAAGGGGCAGATTATTGAATATGCCCTTATACCTTTGTATATTGATACAAAATTAGTAGTTTATTTGGCTAAAGTGGTATTGACCATTGTTTATTGTGCAAAAATAAGATTGTATTGGATTACATCGGTATTGATCTTTGTATATTGATACAAAATTAAGAATATAGTTGGCCACAATGGTATTGACCCTTGCATATGGACGTAATATTAAGATTATATTGGGCTACATAGGCATTGATCTTGGTATATTGATACATAATTAAGAGTATATTTAACCACAATTGAATAGATCTTTGTATATTGATACAAATTTAAAGGTAATGTTTCCCAATGGTATCATACCTAGAGATACTTAAAAATAAAATGTGAAGCTCTGACCTCTTTATACCAACCGTCTAAAACGGTCTAGGATAGTTAAAACAAACTCCTAGTCATGCAAACATGTCTCTTTGTTAGCTACTATGACAGTCTATCACAGATATTCTCTAAACTACCCAGTAATCAAGTTGCTAAGAGACAAGCAACATTTGCTTATCTAAATACAAGAGATGGATAGGGCATCTTCAAAAACCCCTTGAGATCTGCAGAATATGGCATTCAAAGATGTTATCTTAAATCAAGATTTTTTTTTTATATCGAGACATATCAGCGCCTGACGGCAACCCTATTCTACTCCAAGTAGAGGATAAGCATCGAAGAACCTCCACAGTAAGATGGTTGAATTGGTGGCAAGCCTTTCTCTTGGCATGAAAAAACCCCTTGCACCAACTGCAGACAGACTGCTGTCCAAAAAGGACAAAACTTGGTAGCGGGGAAGTCGACAGCCTAACTCTGCCAAGACAGGGTAGGAAAAACCCCTTGCTTCAACTGTAGACAGACTGCTGTCCAAAAAGGACAAAACTTGGAAGCAGGTAAGTCGACAGCCTAGCTCTGCCAAGACAGGGTAGGCGAGTCCTTCATAACCCCTGCTCTACAATCAATGTCTGTCAGAGAAATGGGGCCAAATGACTGAAGATTGATGCGGTAATGTATGGAGAGAAAATGGGAGCTGTCCAGGCAGCCACTGGTATGTCATTTCTTAGTTTGGGAAGCTGCAGCCCTGCACTTCCTATATAATCAGATATATTTGTCCCTCTCAGGTCTCTGAGGTGGTTGAAGAATAGATAGCTAGAGTCTCATAGTTAAATTTTGAGTTGTTTGGGAATCAAGAGGGTGTTCTAAGAAGATGCTTTTTAAATTGTGATGAAAGTTGAGTTGGATATAGAACTTTAAACTCATGGAGATAGGTCGACAGTAGAATGTTGAAGTCAGGTGCCAAATACATATAGACTGGACATTGGGATTGTATGTCAAGCCATATAACTCTCATAATTTTGGCCTAATTACCAAAATTTATTTATTTTTATATTATATTTATTGTATTTATTATTATAAGAGCAAGAGCCATTTGTTGGACTGAAAGGGGGAGCTGTTGGGGGGAAAAGATATATCTTAAACTTATAAAAAAGGAAGGGGATGGGTGGGTTGAGGCGGAAGAGGGTGGGAGGGTGGGACTGGAGGCGGGGTAGGGAGGGGATTTCAATTGAGATGTAACTTGAAGAAATAAAAAATAAAGTAAAAAAAAAAAAAAAAAAAAAACAAAGGCCGGCAACTGCCACCACCCCATGAACAACCAGACAAACAAATGCTACTCCTAGCCTTAATCAGGGAAGCTTATCTTTGCAATAAACAGCCGTGAATGCAGAACCTCATAGCTGCTCTAGATACTGAGGAGTGCTCAGCCCTAAACATGACACTTAATGGGACTCATTCTACAGCCTGGGGAGCATTTGAAAAAAAATATTATGAGACTAACCAACCACTATTTGATTGGATGTAAGGTCCATTCCATGAACTGTGCAACTCATACTTAACACTGCTAAAGTGGCCAAGAATCTGAGACTAGATAGGTCATGGGCCTAAAGGAAAACCCACTACTATTATTCTACTAAAGAAGCATATCAATCAAATGACCCCTAATGGCACATTACTGTGCCCATAGATCATTCCCTAACTCTTCCCTCATTAGGGAAGCTTCTTTTTGAAGAAGATGGGACCTAACACAGACCCACACCTAGACAACCTGCAGAGACTGAGGGAACCTGGAGCACTCAGTGCTAAATGGAATGTCTTCATCAAGCCCTTCCCCTCAAGGTTCGTGGGGAAGAGGAGGCAGAAAGATTGTAAGAGCCAGAAGGGATGGATAGCTGCAAGGAAACAGCATCTTCTAGACACAAAAGGTCTGAGTCACATAAAAACTCACAGAGACTGGCGGCACGCTCAAGTCCTGCACAGGTTCAAGCCAGACAGGTTCCAGCACTGAGACAGGGACGTGAGTCACGCCTCTAATCAAGAAGCTATCTGCAATGGGCACTGGAAAAGGAAAAATTGGCTTTGACCTCTCGAGTGTCACTGGGTATACCAACCACACTCCAGGGCAGGCCCCATGCCCAGGAGTCGCTGGCCAACACGGAACAAACTCTAAAGTTTTATTTGGAGTGGGGGGCTCATTTTGTTCTAAAAGAGAGGAAACAGAAAATTGGGTGGGGTGAGGGTGGGGAGATTTAGGAGGAACTGGTAGAGGTAAAAATAAAGATCAATAATGTATTAAAAAACATTTTTTAAAATGCATTTATGCTCAAAACAAGACAAAATACACAAAGGCCCCATGAAAGCCTGCTTCGTCTAGCAAAATGACCATGAAATGGACAGTCTCGAAAGATAGTGAGAAAATAAACCAAAAGAAATCTAATTTTAAAAAGTGAAGTTACTAATTCAGGGCTGACTATAGCAAAGGACTCAGCCATGGTCTTTGCACTTTGGCAATGACTCAAAAGCAGGCAAAGAAGGGAGGAAGGGTGTGGCTTAAGGATGCCCTGACTGGGGGCTGCTGGCACGACACAGCAGAAACTGGTTTAGCTAGCAGTGAGCAGAGTCTCCTTTGTAAGAGGTTCACAAGTGGCTTTTCTGGATGATGCCATTGGTGTGAAGGACCAAAATTAAAGAAGCTGTTTGTTACTACTGAGGACCTAGCTATCTGGGGCAGACAAACAGATGTTATCATTCAGCTTTCTGAATTGTCACTAGGGGTGGGGATCTGGCTTCCTGCAAATCTAACTTGCAGCAGGTGCACATCCTGGGTTGCTTATTGGAAGTTAAGTGGTTTCTGGACAGGTTGCTGCAGGCCAGCGTTCTATTTTTATATATAGGCTGCTCTCTGTCAGTTCTTATACTTCGCTAACCATGCATGAAGCACAGTGTGAGCAGTATGTAAAAGGCCAGCAAGGCATAGATTACAGTTGCTCATGTTTGTAAAAGAGACAACCCCTAGAAATCTCCACTTTGAACATGAACAGTACACTTTCCTATTTCTCCAGCTGAGCCACCTAAAGTTTCATGATTGTCGTAAATGAGAAGACTTGAAAGTATTCAGAAGATGAGACAAAGAGGGTTATGGACCCAAGGACCCAACGAATGGCATGGCAAGGAGTCCTTGGATTTTCCTGTGGCCTCATGTGTCTCTGAGCTGCAGCTGATGTTCCTGGCAATCTAGAAATGCCAATGACAGTTACACAGAAGCCCAGAAAACTCAGTGATAGCCAAAAGTCAGGAGAGAGACAACCAAGAAATAAAACTTCAAGCAATTAACTGCTCTACCCAAACACCACACCATGGTAGCATTCGACCTCGTACATACACACACACACACACACACACACACACACACACACACACACACAGAGTCACGCAAGTACTCCTACCTATAAAGGCCAGTAAGGAATTCTGGATCCCACCATAGCCAGGTAACAGCAAAATGTTCCAAACCCTACACCAAGCAGGGCCAGAGAGGCCAGCAGGGAACCAGGACACTCAGCCCCATGCAGTGACAAGGAAAATTTTCTCCCCATCAGTGGCACCCATCGGGAAAGCCAGAATACCATGCTCATCCAGTGGTAATGAGAAATACCTCAGCCTCAAGAATTATGGAGACCAAGTAGGAGGCTTGGTGCCTGCATCCTCCCAGCCTACAACAGTTATAAATATCCAGTTCACAAGACTGTGCTCTTATTTTGCAATAATAGATACAAAGAAGGGGAGCAGGTTTTAGAAAGCAGTACTATGCCCGGGCTTTTGCTATATTATTTCTTAGCACTGCCCTTACATTTATAATTTTCCCAAAATAAAGGCTTTTGTTTGCAAGCAAACAAACAAACAAAAACTAAAAAGAAATCCAGGCTGAATCCTATGACAAAGGAGCGCTAGAGACTCTGGCAGAGTGACAAGATTAAATCTGTTCCACCATCCGCTATTGTGACTACAGTGTAGACAAAGGGCATGGTCATGGCAGCCACTGCAATTCACCCGAGGAGCCAGTGGCACACTGTAGGCTGCCTGCTCTTGACAAAGAATCTTCTCCTTGGCACAGTCAGAAATCTTTTAGCTCATCTTTACCATGAACTGCAGTAGACATCAGGGCAACCTGGAGAATTTGGACTATGTTGCTGGCGTGATAAGCTTAAAGCCTTGTGGGAAGTCCTGAGGACAGCAAGTAGGAGATTTATGGATAATATCATTTACAGAGAAAAAGGACTCTGATTCAAGAGGCTCTTGATTCTGACAAATATGCTTGTGAACCTCCTCTGCTAAATCTAAGAGGATCTGGAAATCTGGGGGCGGGGGGATAAAAAACAAGTCTGCATGATCAACAGGAGACTGCGAGGTTTTTGAAATAAAAACTGTAAATTGGCAGGGCAATGGTGGCACACGCCTTTAATGCCAGCACTTTGGAGGCACAGGCAGGTGCATCTCTGTGAGTTCAAGGCCAGCCTGATCTACATAAGTCCCTGGACAGCCAGGGCTACACATAGAAACCCTGTCTCAAAAAACAAAAACAAGACAAAACAAAACCCTGTAAGTTGTTTCCTGTGTAACCAACCTCTTTCCACGGGTACCACAGCAAGTTCAGCACGCCACCCACATCCATGTGTTGTTCTCCCAGCAATGGTGGCAGTGGTAATAGAGGGAGCAGCGGCATCTCCTCAGAGTGTTCACCCTGGCACACTCTCGTGGAATGTGTTTCAGGCTCTGTGCCATATTTCTTCCACACTCTCCAAAGCCAGCTCTCTTCAATCTCTTCACCCATGGCTTATCCAGCCCATGGCTGCTTCTTTTTCTCAGCCCTGTCAGTCTTCCTCCAGAGCACTATTCTTGGGGACAGCACCTCCCTGGCCGCCACCAATGAACCCAGCCTATCACAAGCAGCATGTGTGTAGCCAGGTACCAATTAGAAGGTTTTCCTGTCTACTTCTCAACAGACATTGTAGAGTGCACTTTGGCTTCCTTTTTCTTGAGCTCCTTCTCTCATAGAAATACTCTGTTATTTCTTACTTTGATGGTTCTCCTTCATAGGGTCAACATGCAGCTTCTAGTAATCATCTCGCCTGGTCACTACAAAGACCCGCCCAGATAATCTATGACAGTGTTTCTCCATAAGTGGTGACCAGAGATTTACATTATGATTCATAACAACAGCACAATTACAGTTATGAAATAGCAAATAAATAATTTTATAGTAGGAAATCACCACAACATAAGGAATTGTATTAAAGGGTCACAGCACTGGAGAGGTTGAGAGCCACTGCTCTAAGATAATCTCCCTGTGTAGAGATCCTTACTAAATCACACCTACAAAGTCTCTTTTACTGTGTAAGTCAATATAGTCACAAGTTCTAGGTCAACAATGTGGTCATCTTTGGGCATTATTCGACCTACTTCAGGCTCTTAACACAACTTACCATATATATTACTTTGCCTTTCTATTGTCTAAACCATGCAACAGACTAAATTCCATAGGTGAAAAAGAAACTATGATTGTCTTACAATGTAGTAGTCACAGTGCTCTTTAGATATTTAGCAAATGAATGAATAACAGCAAGTGTAAAAAGCGGGAGCATTACCAAAGAATTCTTCTTTAAAAGGTGTACATCGATATCCTGCCTATGCTGGATTTCGCTAGAAAGTAATAGAAAAGTAGGCCATCTTTGTCCAAGATGACCTTCTTCCTCTGCTCTTTGGTGTACATCAACCCTGGAGTAACACTCAATTGGTTGAGTTGGTTCCAGTTTCCAACTCATACAGTAACATTTAATGCTATAAAAAAAAAAAAATAAGATGATGTAACTGATAGAACCACCACCATTAATGGACTAGAGTGAAGAGGACTGCCCACAGAAATCAATAAGAATGGAATGGATGTGTTGCTGCCAGACAACAAGAACGCTGAGTAGATGAAGTCAAACCAGGCTCTGCCCAATGACATCCTAATACGTACTGTTAATAAAAGCTGTCACTTAAAACACCTCATGTCATTTATCTGTCTTTCTTTTCGTGTGTATGTCTGTAATTCTTATATTCTGTATTTAAATTAATCCAGTTCTCTCTAACTCTTATCTTTGCTATTTTTCTCTCTCCTCCCATACATGTCTGGCATAGATAACTAAATTACTTATTTAAAAGTATTATGCTGGTGCTGGAGAGATGGCTTAGTGATTAAGAGCACTGGCTGCTCTTCCAAAGGACCTGGGGTTCAAATCCCAGCATCCACATGGAAGTTCACAGCTGTCTGTAATTGCCAGGCATGGTGATGTATACCTTTAATCTCAGCACTTGGGAGGCAGAGTCAGGTAGATCTCTGTGAGTTCAAGGCCAGTCTGGTCTACAAAGAGAATCCAAGACAGTTGTGGCTACACAGAGAAACTTTATCTAGAGAAAAAAAAAAGTATTATGCCTATGAAATTATCCTTGGTATTCCTAGCTCTTAAGGTTAAAATGAAATGAATATTAGAATATTCTACACTGAAGGATGGAGGGAAGAGACTGGGTGGAGCTCTGAGATCTCTGTCAATTGGCAGAAGGAACTAGACAAGGCATTAGCCAATACTCAGTTTTAAATGTATTTCTGATAAATAAGAATTTGACCTAAGTGACTTCTAAAATTATCAACACTTCCAGGATTTTGATAAGTAAATGTGGAAAACATAACAAGAGGAAAATTGATCATAATCAGGAAGATGGTTCATATATAAATAGTTTTTGTTTTGTTCAGATCATTTAGCAATAAAATAATAATATATCATATTTATTATATTTAGTTATCTTAGCTACTACTTTGTAAGAAAGTCCAAGCTACTGTCCTATTGAGAAGGGTTACATGGAAAAGCATTTCAGGATGAGATATAAGAGGGCAGAGAGCTAGAGAAGAAGGGAGGAGCAGAGAAAAGTGGAAGAAGAAGGGAGCAGGGAAAACAAACAGAGGCAGATAGACAATGCCAGCCAACAAACTGTATCTAGCCCCTTAATATCTAGCTTCTGGAATCTTCCAGCCATTTTGTCAGAAAATTCTGTATAACTTTATGAAAGATCCCAAAGTAAACCAGAAAAAACTAGTCAACCTTTACAAACTCATGAAAAATAATAAATCCTTATTGTTTTAAGATATTCGGTTTGGGAGTAGTATTTTACACAGAATTATATAGGTGAAGTTGGGGGAATGAAATTTACTGCCCCTTTAGGCACAGTAGAAGCAAAAAAAGAAAAATGTAAATTACTTGATACATGTAGGAGATGCTGATCTAGGCAAAAACAAATGGATAGAACAGGAAGGTTTTGGTTCTACCAGAAACAAGGGAGTTCAGTGTGGAGTCAAATGGCTCTAACATTTGATCTTATCTAAGCATGCAAATTAGACAGACAGCAATAAAAATGTGTGGGTGCACTTAGCTGCCTCCACCATCCAAACATGGCATGTGGTCACTCAAATACAGTAATAGGACTCCATCACAAACATTGACCATTTACCTGTCCCAGATACAAGCTTAGTCATCTCCCCCTTTTATTCCATTAGGACTTCGGCATCTTCCATACCACAGGGCTGTAGGTGGCATATGGCACTCTCAGTTGCTGGTGTGTAGTGGAAGGAGGCAAGCCCAAGGGTTTGCCTTGCTAGGTTCATCTTCTACCTGCTCTCAAAACCTGGAACCTCTGGGTGCAGATCTGCTCTGACTTACACCCACTTATGTACCTACACTTACCTACCTACACAGAAAAGACTTTCCCTAACTTGGACATTTGTGTGACTTGTTCAGTTCCATCTACCTGATCTTTAAAGTTGAGCAACAATGTTCAGGCCTCTGGTTCCAACTCTACAGCTTCTGCATCCCTGTCCAAGCCAGCCCAATAGCATATAAACATTCTGAGTTCAATAAAGCTAAAAGGAAGCTTTAGATTTAGGACTACCATCAAGATCTTCCAAACTGAGGGAGTTCTTTTTTTCTACCTCTCTGCTTAAAGGGATTGGGACCCATTTCAAAAATCCTCTGTTTGGTAACTAGAAACTTACACCTCATACATGTTATCCAATTTGTGATGAATCAGAAAATCATAAAATATGCTTGGCACCAAAATTACACTGCACAGAAGTTGATTACTTTTTGAGAATTCATGAGGCCCTTCAGGATCTCACAGAGCCTCCAGAATTTCATTGTGAATATCAATTTTGCTGCTTACAGAGCAGATATTAGCAGAGATGTCCGATGGATAGAAAGCTAGCTAAGCCTATTCTCACTTGAAGGGAAATAAAAGTAATAGCAAAACAGAGAAATGAGCAAAAATCAGAAAACTGGGGGAGGGGGAAAGTAGCCATTTTAACAAATGCAAGCTTTGAACTGTCTCACTCTCCCACCAGCCCAGGAGCAAAGCTACAATAGACTACAGGGTGTTCCTAGAACATGGTGAGTCTTCATTGGAACCTCAAAAGTGGGACAGAGCTCCAACAGGACTCTTACTTTCTTGGCCTGGAACAAACACTGATTTATTTGGAAAACATCAAATCTTTCTCATATCTTAAGAGAGGTTGAAGAACAGTAATTACTGAAAAGAGATTACTCTTTTGATGTTAGAAATACAGAAGACACTCCAAAAAAAGAAGAGGTCACAATACAACCCACACCAAACTGTTAATGGCACCCAAATGAGTTCTGGAATTATATTTTAAAGAAATGTCCAAAAACTGCAGTGAGGAATTCATCTTGCGAAAGGATTATTAAAAGCCTCTAATTTGTTGAGGAAGGAATTACTGACTCGAGACTTCAAGAGGCTCCAGTAATTAAACTAACAAATTATAAGTATGTCTATCTGGATAAAAGCTATTCTTGACCCAGGGGTGTGTGACTGCCATACCCTACATTCTCAGCATCTGCAGTTTTTCTCATCAGTACCTATTTGCTCTACGCTGTGAGAACAGTTTGCTTAGAGAAGAAGGGCCCTCACTTAGTTCTACCTCTTTATATCTTGAGTGACAGGCCACAGAGGAAGTTTCAGGTTTCAGGGAAAGGGGAGGAAGAAAGGAGGTCTGACCCATTTTAATGCCTGAAACTGCAAGAAATTAAATCTTCTAGGCAAGGTTCTGTGAGCAGAATAGGATATGAGAGGAAATGCTAAGTGTGGGTATAGACAAGAAAGGTCAAAGACTTATTTTTCTTGTTCACCTTCATGCAATTTATTGTGAAACTGGCATATCATTACTCAAAAAGATAGAAATGAGACGATTACAGTTTCCTTTTCCTTTACTGGCTGAGTCAAACTTTGCATTTCAGAGCAGTTCTGCATGCCAAGGGTTAGGGCATTTATGCTGTCAGGTTTACCCAAGGGTGGTAATAAAAATGATTAAACCTGAGTGTCCTGTCTACACTCCTAGTTAATGATTTGCATATTATTTAATGACTATGTCCACAGTGTCACCAGAAAACCCGATAGGACCACTTACTAATCTATCATCCTGCTAACTAAGAAAATCTTAATCAGAGTTTTCACTTAATTCATCCTTTGTCTTGACCTAGAGCAGGTTGTTCTCAGTCTTCCTAATGCTTTGACCTTTTAGTAAAAATGTTTTATGTTGTGGTGACCGCCAAACCAAAAATTATTTTGTTGCTATCTCATAAGTGTAATTTTGTTACTGTTATAAATCATAATGTAAATATCTGATATGTAGGGTATCTGATATGCCACCCCATGAAAAGGTTGTTCCATCCCACATCCAAAGGGTTTGCAACCCACATGTTGAGAACTACTGACTTAAAGTCTTGGAAAGTTCATTTTTAGACGAAAAATTTGCCATTGGTTCTCTGATCTATCTTATGGTAGTTTAAGACCTGATGTTTTGGAAACAATAATGCAGTACAGAACCCATTCATCAGCATTGTAGTGGTTGCCATTTGTCTAATGTGTCCCAGTTTAGCTAATTAATAGGTATCTAGGTACCCAAGTCTTCTAATTCAGTCTTCCCACTCTGTGATTATAGCCTGCCATTACTACCACCAGGCATACACACACACACACACACACACACACACACACACACACACACACACAC
>CAJQZJ010033828.1:314773-352041 GCA_907164525.1 Lophiomys imhausi | reverse complement strand
CACACACACACACACACACACACACACACACACACACACACACACACCTCATATTGGTTAGCTAGGGTTACGTGAGTCCTGCAAAATTTGTATACCTAAGTTCTAATCCCCAGCACCTCATAAAGTACTACAGCTAGAAAGCACTATCTTTAGAAAGAATCTTTATAGAGGCAAAATTAAACTATTTAAGTGGGATCTAATCCCACTCTAATCTCTTCTAGTAGGAGATTAGGCACAGACATACATATAAGAAGTCAAGTGATGACACTGGAGAAGAAAGCTACCTGCCAATCAAGAAGGACAACATTAGAAGAAACCAACATATTATATCTTAATCTTGAACTTCCAGTTTCCAGAACTAAAAACAAAAACAAAAAATTATTTTCCTTAAGTGTAGTCTGTGGTACTTTGTAAAGGTTGACAGAGTGAACTCAGTTGGTTTGTCCCTCAATGTGTCTAGATGGGTCTGACTGGAATATATCTAATCTTAAAAAGTCACTCTTAGTTTCTGGTTCTGAAAGGAAGATTGGCCAAATCAAATGGCCTAGAGGGACAGAAGAAAATAACATTTTGCTATTATCTGAGAACCAAGATTTCCATGATTTGTCTGTGTGGCGACCCATCTGGATGCTCGTGGAATTAACAAGAGGTTCAGCAACTGAGAATTGTGACCAAGAAGGACATCTGAATTGAGCTGGTAAACTAAACACTAAAGGATGAGCAAACAGTGTCACAGCAGAAGCTGATCCACAGCAGAGTTAGTGGAGGATATCTGAGGAGACTGAAATTGCCATGGTTTGTGGTGAGTGTGCTGGATAACAGTTCCCTGACTCGAGCTGTGGACAACCATAGGGAAGGGCATGGGACCTAGGCAGAGAAATTTGAGCGTACTTTACACTGCCAGCCATAGTGAATAAACAACACAGAAGAATGAAGTCAAGTTGGTTATGTTTATAGAGACTCAAGCCCAAGGGCACACATGTTCCTTTTCCCTAAGGTTTGCTGAGTGGTAAGATATAGACCTGGAGCTTCGGGCAGCTTTTCATAACCAGAAAGACATTTTCAGTTCCTAGATATTCAATACTCTACCAACACATACTGTTCTCCTCATCTTTCTCTCTTCTCAGTCTCTTTGTCTCTGCCTCTCTCTGTCTCTCCTTCTTCATCCCTCCCTCCTTTCTCATACAACCTGTCTTGAGATAGATTTCTTTTCCCTTTAAATAAAGGAATCTTCACACATAGACACATGGATGCCTGTTAAACTAATAAAGCTGCTTCAACAGAAACAATGATGGAAAGACACACCTTTATGTTATAAGCTACAAAATGACTCGATTCCTTTTAGATTGGATAGACAGATGATAGATAGATAGATTAATAGATAGATAGATGATAGATAGATAGATAGATGATAAACAGTTTATGTATGGAGAATTAAGGGAAAAGAAAAATCATTCTACAAACTATAATGTGAGGGATATAGTGATAGAGTTTTTTTATAACTAATGCTTCTTAAACAGGGTTCAGATGGGCATGAGGTTAGGGGAGGAAGAGGGCCTAGTCCAAGGAATAACTCTGCAGCCTCTTGTTCCAGTCATGAAGTCCTGAACTAAGAGGGCCACGCACAGGAGAAACAGTTAAAGTAGGGTAAATGGCTTTCCTGATGTCTCTTATACACACATCAGTGTGTATAAGGACTTGCCAAGGAGTTGAGGTCACACAAACACCCAAAGTGTAGGACAAGGTGGCTTTCACTGTGGGTTCTTGAGCTTGGGCAGAAAAGGAACTTTGCTTCTTAGGTTGCTCCAGCTGCAAACAAGGGAATGCTCTGAATTGGACAAGGTATATAAAATATCCTGCCACTGTTGGGGAGTGTTAAGCATTCTAAATGTTAATTAATTGGTCCTGCTTGCTGTCTGTTACTTACATTGACTCTGATTGGTTAAATAAAATGCTGAGGCCTGAGATTGGGCAAAGACAGAGAAAGGTGGGACTTCCTGGGATTAGAACAGGAAGCCTACACTTTAGACAGAGAATTGATTCATTCCAGCCAGCCAGCAGCAGGAGGAAGGAGGAACACACCATGGGTTAGAGAAAAGAACCTCATTCCACATGGCCAGGAACATCAGCATATCATGGAGAATGGCAGTCCAAGGGGATGTATGCATATATGGGGTCATATTTGGGTAATAGAATTATGAGCTAGCTTAGACGGGCTAGGATTGCACAATTCAGGCCAAGGCTTGTTAAAATCCATGTGGTCTCTGTGTGCTCATTTATAATGGCTGCTTAAAAATTAACAACCGCCAGACCAACTAAATATAATATAAATACTAGTAAGTAATTTAATTAATTATTTCTCTACAAATGGCACCGAATGTAATTTAATTAATTTTTTTAACATGCCACCCCACTGTTTGTTGCATGTACCTTTCCTGGTCTCTCAGTAGCCAAAGAGATTGGTTACTGAAAATATCCAGTAACCTTTCCTGGGAATGAATAAAGAGAAGTAGTACCATTTTAGAATTACCTTCTGAGATCCAAGTGGATAAAGCACTATCACCAAAAATCCCAAGAAAATGCTGTTTGGAGACCATTGTTGGGCAAAGGAGCTGATTAAGAAAGAAATGTTTCTGTACCCAGCCATTTAATAAGAAAATATTGCCCATGTTCCCCTCTCAATGTCAAAGCCTGATAAGTATGTAGTCTTCACTCCTCATCAAGGGAATTTCTCATTGCAATAGATGGTGACCACTACAAAACCACAACCAATTAAATTGCAGAGTGAAGCCCAGTCCCAATGATACCAATTAAATTGCAGAGTGAAGCCCAGTCCCAATGATATATCTACGAAACAACTCCTAAACCTAAGGCTCTGGGAACATTGCAGGAGAGGAAAGATTGTAAGAGCCAGATCAGGATTTTTTCTGTAAGACTGTGTCTCCTAGCAATGTTCAAAGTTACACCCATAAAGTTTCACTGACATGATTCCCTATACATGAGATGAACAAGGACATCAGTGGATATGCCAAAGTGGACAAGGGAAAGACCATGAGGCTCCAACTCTACACAAAGAACTACAGGCAAAAAAAAAGGTAGAGGATGGGGGGGGATTGAGGGGGAAGAGGGGGGAAGGGGGGGACAGGAGTGGGGAGTAGGAAAGGTATTGTGACTGAGATGTAACTTGAAGAAATAAAAAATAAATTATTTTTAAAAAAGACATCATGCTGAGAAGTCAAATCAGCCTGTTTAATACCCCAAACAGCTCCTATATACAAGTCCACTAATTTGTCTGATACTTTATTCCCTTTATTTGCTATTCTGAGTTTTTATCTTACTACACCCCCTATTCTTCACTGTTTTCTTTCAACAGAAAATTCTTCCTTGCTGAAAAGTGTTGCTGTTACATATTTTGAGTGCCCCACTTAGATTATAAATCCATTTAGGGCTACTAAAGTCTCAGGAAGAAAACGTTTCTAATTTGTCTAAAATCATCACTACCAACTAAATTTCTCAAATGCTCTCCAACTCCAAAATTTGGAGCACTTAAATGTTGTTACAAATGATAAGTTCACAACTTGATATCAGATGATGAGCCATAGCCGCCACCCAAACATGGGTATCTACAAGAAAAATAAAATTGTATCTTTATACTAATTACTTTAAGTATGTGCACATATAAAACAGTGATACAAGCAGGGTGTGGTGACCCTCAGCTTTAAAACAGCACCTGGGAGGCCCAGGCAGAAACATCTGGTATTTCTGTAAGTTCAGTCAGGGATATATGGATAAATCTTTGTCTCAAAATAAAAGAACAAACAAACAAAAAACTACAGAAAAACATGCACTAGGATACATTAATACCATCTGCAAGGTATCTTACGAAATGAATACAATTACTGTAATATGTAAAAAATAAATAAAGCAAAAGCTTAAATCTGAAAAAAAGAGTAAGAGAAATAGTCTTCCAATTTGTTATCCAATACCAAATGGTTATTCCTGAAAACATTCATACAAGTAATATATAGACTGAGTAGCTTATATTTATGAACATATGTATATACATATATGCATGAAGTAAGTTAATGAAAAAGAGGCCATGAATTTGAAAGCGAGTAATAAGTGGTATATGGGAAAGTTTGGAGGGAGAAATGTTGTAAATATAATCCCGGGGGGAGGGGGAAAGGCATTTCTTTTAAGAAAGCATTTGTTGAAGACTTACAGTGAGTTACACTAAACTACAACAAAATATTGCAAAAGACAATTCAGCTTCCAAAGTGATTCAAGCAGTACGCTTGATTCAAGCATTTCATTAATACACTTAAAAAGCAAAGCTGTTGGGTCCACTCACCTCCTAGCCTTAACTTGAGACTGAAGAGTAGAGGGATTCCAGTATCTTCAGTGTAGACCCAGGCTTAGAATACTACTGTCCAGAAGCCATTCCAGAAGACTTCATGATGTGCCCAAAGGCTAGGGGGGGCAGGAACCAGGAATTGCTGCCTGCACTTGCTTTAGAACACACTCTCTAAGTGTACGAAGAACAGAAGAAGCAGGGCAGCCCTGCTCAACCAACTGTGTGAGTGAGAGTGAGGGAATTATGCTCCCTCGTCACTGGAAGAGAAGACAACAAAGCTGTACTAAAGCCACAGATAACAGAACTGAAGATGATGTGCATATCTGCCCCCCACTAATAGAGAACCAAGAGAAAATAAGGTTAAGTATTCCTCAGAAGCACAGCAGTACCAAGCCCCAAATGCCAAGGAGCCTTGTGGTGAATAATTATCTTAAAGAGAGTCTGCATAAAGACCTGTTGTGTATTTTATGAAGAGCCAGAAGAGGGGCAACTCAAAGCCTCTAAGAAAAAAGAAAATATAAGATGGAAATGTCACACCCTGGTTTGCTCAGTATCCTTTACATACGAGCATTGAAATACCATGCTATAGCTCACACATGTGTACAATTATTACATGTTGATTATTTTATAAAGGACAGTTTAAAGCTAAGGATGCCTGAGTATTGGAGGGAAGTGATGGTTTCATATTTCACCTCAACCTCAGAACATCATCTAACTCATGACTAAGTTCCAAAGTCATGTAAATCACCTGATAATCTTACCAGTGAGGACTGTGGAAGAGCTGAAAGGGCTGGCTTGGTCAAATCTTATAAGACAGTGAGTGGCCATGTGTTACTTTGGCAGGCTACTCAACTGCAAGCCTCTATTTTGAGTGGCTGTTCTGCATACCTTGTCAGAATGCTGGATTAAATGTAGGAATCAGAAAGCTGGGGGAAATGCCTGGCATGTGGTAACACAGTCTTATACATTCTTACATCTTAGGATATTGGTTATTAATATGGTTTCTCTGCATTAGTAGCACACTGACAAAATATGGTATAAAAGATCCTCTTAGATATCTCCACTAGAGAGCTCAGCTTCTGGCATAGCCAGTATCAATTTTTCACTAGTGGAGCATTCTTTCCAATGGAAAACCCATTCTGTGTGGCTAAGTAGGACCTCATCAACTACCTCCAGAGGCAGATAACCAGGTATGGCCAGTCAGAGCTTCCCATTCCTTGGTTATAGGAATGAGTTCCTAGAAAATATCCTCCAAATCCTTCATGATAGGTTCTAGAAGGGACAAGATTGTCCTTTCTCCAGACTGGGAACTAAAATTACAATACGATCTTGTAGATGCTCCAACAGCAAGTCTTCATGAAAAAGAAGGGACAAAAGCAAGAGTAGAAGAACTCAAGCCAAGGAGATACATGGCCCAGCTTGACTACGGGATAAGTACTTCCCATGAAGTAAGCCAATAATCTCCCTGTAATAATATAAGTGGCTAATTCTGATTTCTATCGCTCATACCCAGGAGTTCCCTCTACATCGGTTCGATAACGGCTGAAATGGAACTGACCTGGCAGCCAAGCACCAAGGCAGACACACTCTACCTGGAGCAAAGTCACAGGTCACTGGAAGGATAAGGGAAATGCTATATGCCACCCCCTTTCTGGCAGGATCTAAAATACAGACCAGCACAGCAAACTGGAGCGGAAGAAATAGGAAAATCCCACTGTTATTTGAAAGGAAAGAATTTAAAGTATACCTGGCTTTTCAAATATGTTTTTCCTCTAAAAGGAATCTGACTTTACCTACTCTTACATTTTTATACTTTAGATAAAGCAGTTTGATCTCCGCTTAGTCCAGGATGAAGAGAATGAAAGCATTTTCCCTCCCTCCTTCTCCAAGCCAGTGTAAAAAGCTTCAGGGCACCAAACCCTGAGCTGTTCATACCATGAAAGAAGAGACAAGCTTTCTGCTGAGATTCAGACTCTGCTAAGGGGCCATGATCCTCTCTATGCCTCCTCAAGAGCTGTGTGACAAAAACAAATGATCAGCAGTTTGGAAGAATAAAAGCTTTGGGCTAGAATCAACTAGAATAGGAAGTCACCAAATGAAAGAGGTCCAACATCAAAACCTAGAGTTTTTGCCTTTGTCTGATAATAAATAAATATATCCCCTATGAAATCAGGGTAATAGACAGGAAGGGGAGCTTCTGGGAAGGACACTACATAAAAACCATAAAGTCTTGATGCTGGTCACTGGCAAAGGTTCTGTGGTCTATTGTCCTTGGAAAAGTGAAGCATCACTTAGCCAGCCACAAGGAGCTCATCAGCAATCTCCATCCATCCACTATGAGCTCTGCGCACACCTTGAGTCTTCAGAGGCCATGGAACACAATGACAGTGATGACCACAATGCCTTAGCCCAAGGACACATTTACATACCTTTCATGGGGGAAAAAGGAGTCCCCATACCAGTCTTTGGGCCATGCTGGGAACCTCAAGCTGTGAAGAACAGGTACATTAGAGTGGGCAGATAATCATCAGATGGTTATTGCTAAGCAAAAACCATTTACAGGACATCCAGGAGGAAATCAGCAACCCTTAGCCCTGGTTACTCTTGTAGTTTGCTACCCAAAGCTGTATGCTCCAAACTTCTGTTAACTGAAAATCCACTCAACAAAAAATTAAAATAACCAGTCCCTAATGATTATATATTTGCCTAGTTATGAATTATGTACCTGAGTCATTGTTCTAACAATACTATGTATGTTATGAAATACATAAAAACAAATATCTTAAATGTCAGAGGTAAAGGTTGGTGTTAGGATGCTTGCCTAGCATGTATAGAGCCCTGTCTTCAATCCTTAGTACTCTTTTTTTTTTAACTTATTTTTAGAAAATGTAATAAAGAAGTAAATAATATTATCTACTAATTACCATGTATTATCCTATTTATACATTCAGGGTAAGATTTAGCATTAGTAAAAGGGGATATGAACTCACATTTAAAATAAAGACATTGATTTCAACGCTGTGACCACCCTCCTGCTGGATGATTGATTAGCTCACACTGTGTCTGCCTCGAGAGACACTTGACAAAAACTTGATGAAACGTGGTCCCTGCTTTGTTTCTTGTCTGTACTGTCACCTTCCATCCCAAGCTGCATCTCAGAACTTCTTAAGCCATTTGCCTATTTTTGTGCATGCTGAGTGAGATGTAACTGTGTTAATATAATCTGCAAATCCACTTAATCAGCCAAATGTACAGAAAACAACACACTAGAAACCAGCAGAGCAGGGCCCCTGCTGTTAGCCACTAGGACGTCTCTGTTCATGCCTCAGGGTACTTAAGTTCCATGTGATGAATGGAGTATGATTTGGACTGTGGGAGGCATAAACCCAGTTAGTGTACCTCCAGATAAACCCCAGTAAACGGCTTTTTTTTTTCACTTTTGGGCTATAAATAAATAAATGAAATTGTATGATTTTCTACCATCTGATAGTACATGTGACAGAATTCTACCCCCTTTAGAGACACTGCTACAGATACCACTGACCTATGTTTTGGCAGTAGTTGGCTCTCCTGGCACTTTTCCCCCTCCCATCTCCTCACAACTAGAGAAGCAGAGCTCCAGTCCCTCCACTGCCTGCGAGACAGAGTTTAGGCTGCTTAGCCTGGAACAGAGACCTTTGCACCACACACTTGCATCTTCACAGCTTTCTCCCTTTCTCTTTCCCTCCCAAAGTCCTCTCCCATCCCCACCTCCCCAACAAGCAAGCCCTGCTCCACGAGGTCAGTCTTCCCGGTCTTTGAAGTTTCTCTCTTCTCTGCTGGATTGTGTTGCTTCTACATTGCCTTCCTGAGAATCTACAAGTCAGCCTTCTAATCATCAACCAAACCCTCCCACTCTGTATCCCAAGGACTCACCTCCACCAACTCAAGATAAAATGACACTCACCTCCTCTCTCTCCAGTTAATTATTTCAACGCCCACCTTCCCCTTGAGACTTCACCACAACCTGGAAATATTTTCCAATGAATCAAATGGGCTTAGCACATGTTGGAAGGCTCTACCCACTGCCTAATCAAGCACAAAGAAATGAGTCAGTTTTCCCTACTGTTGTTACACCTCCGGCCTTGTTCTGGTGTCTGAAACCTTGAACATTTGCCCCTGAGTATTTCATTTCACAGCCCTGTGGAAAATTTACCTTCTGCTGAGATGCTGAGATCTGTCCAAGTGGCTCCACTTGGACTCAAAGTCCCCTTTTTTATGTTCACACACAGTTAGTTCCTTAAAGCCTTGTGGCCCTGAGAGATTTCCAAGTTTAATGACACCCTACATCAAACCAGATAACCATCAAAAATACTTGGTGCTTTTGGGTGAAACTCAGACAAAGGGACAGTGGTTTGATTTTAGGGGTTAATTACCTGTTCTTGCCAGCATTGCTACTTTCCTGACCACCATGGCTTCTTCAGCAGCTCCCCATGTTCAACTCCACTGAGTCCCCAAAGATTGATGGAGGCTTTTGACTTCATCAGCCTGGGCTTCCAAAACAAAACACACAGAGTGATCCACTTAACAACAGGAATGTGTTCCCTCAAAGTTCTGGAGGCTGGGAATTAAAGATTGTGGTGCTGGTGCAATAATTATCTAGGGGCCTCTTGTCCCTGTCTCTGGACAGTTGCCTTCTTTTTGTGTGTAAACAGGGCCTTGTCTCTGCACATATAGAGAGCAATCCATGGTATCTTGAGCAGTCCTGCCAGATTAGGGTTCTTCCCTGTTGATGTCAGTAAACTACTTTCCTAAACACGCCACTTGTATATATGCTCAGTTTTAACTGTTTATTTATTACTTCAATTTACATCTCCATCACAGTTTCCTCCCTTTATCCATCCCAGTCCCACCCTCTCACCTTCCCACCATCTCCCCCTCTCCCACTTATCCTACTCCTCTGGTGTGGGGTGTCCAACATATCAGCCTCTTTCAGTTCAGCAGCCATATGAGGGCAAAGAGCTTCCTCTTGCACTGGGGTCTACATGGCAGCTCCACTAAGGCAAAGCATCTCACTAACAGGTAACAAAGTCCATGTTCCTGTTCCTTTCAGTCTGTTGGTTGTAGGATAGTTATCCTGTACTATATAGCTAAAATCCAATTATAAGTGAATAGATGCCATGTGCATCTTTCTGGGTCTGGGTTAGCTCACTCAGGATGAGCTTTTCTAGTTCCATCCATTTGGCTGCAAACTGCATGATTTCCTTGTTTCTGATGGCTGAGTAGTATTTCATTGTGTGAATGTACCACAGGTTTTTTTTATCCATTCATCAGTTGAGGGACATATGCTTATTTCAAGGATTCAGATTTCAACATGTGAAGGGGGAATAATTCAATCCTAGCAGCCATCAATAGGTTCATCAAGTTATACTTGTGCTGAGGGCAGGTGTGGCTCACTAGACTGAGGACAAAGAGGAATTAGTCTTGAAGAGGTTAGCAGCCCCACCTCAACTGTGTAAACTCCCTGGGCACCCTCACCATGCACCCCATGAGGAATTAGATGCTCCATTTTCCACATGCTCAATGCATTTACTTCATGGTGAGGGCTGCACTGTGTCCCCACAAAAAGTGTTAATAAAAGTGAAATCTTGACCCAAAGACATCAAAGTGCAAATGATTTTTGGAAACGAGACCTTCATGAAGACGATCAAGTTATAGCAAGGTCATATGAGTTGGTCTTAGTCCAATATGACTAGTATCGCCAGAGAAGGAAGTAAGTTGTACAGAAGAAAAACAAGATGGTGGCCCCAGGAGAAGACAGTCATCTGCAGGCAAGAAGAGAGATGAAACCAACCCTGACAATACTTTGATCTCACATTTCATTCTTCCAAAGTGAGGAGGAAAAGTTGTACAGTTTAAGCCATGTGAACTTGGAGCATTCTTAAAATTGCAGCCTTAGCAAAGCCGATCAGTTCTACTAGGGAGTGGATCTTGTAATGATGGGTATTCCTTAGTGTTAGACTTATTCCTTGACTATCTAAGCGTTCCTGGCATCTGTTGATGAAGCAAGGGATGGGCAGAGAGGAGGAGAAATGACCACGCTCCCCCTTGTTCCTGGAACTCATCACCTTACAAGTCTGTCTTCCTAGTTTTTAAAGCCGCATTCAACTCTGGCTAGAAGAAATCTCCTGGAAATTTCTATCATCACGTTTCTTCTTCAGCTTCTTGTGATGCTTTAAATAAGGTGAGCAGAGCATACTGAAGACTTTCCCGGAGAACTGTGGCAGAGTGTGCAGAGGGCCAGCTACAGTCTAGGTCTGGCATCAGTGTGCTAAAAAAACACAGCACAACTTAATACTCCTGGCAGCCAGAGAAGAACCATTTCAAAGGAAATAGATGAAATTAATTTTAATAATGTATATTTATTTTTCAGCTTCAACATATTAAAATCTTAGATATTTTACAGCTTAGCACTCACTGTCTTCAAAGACAAATGTACATAACGTAGTTCTGACTGGCTACAGTCTAGTTGTTCACTGGTGACACGTCTGTAGTGGCTACAGTATTGAACAGTGCCAGTGCTGGTGTTTGGTGACTTTGGAAATGGAAGGACATGGTTTTGTGTCCTGACTCATCAAAGACTTGGTTAACCTTTACACTTCCAGTCTGCCTTTCTCAATTGGCAGCAATGCTATGGTCTCTCAAGGCTAACACAAAGGTCCAGTGAAATTTTCCAGGCAAAGTTTCTGACATTTTGGCAGCATAATCATCAGGTGCCAAGCTCTGTGTCATGTGACTCACATGGTAAATAGTAAATTTTAGCATGTGATTTTAATGATCAAAGCTGAAGCAGTTTCTGCCAGATAAATAATATCCTTCTAGGTCGGTTTTTCAAACTATAAAATGAGGAAATCTAAATGAATCTCCCACTAAAAATAAAAATAATCCTCCTGATCGAGCTGCCTAATGCCTCAGAATCATCAGGTCACTTTGAAATTTTTTGGCTTATAACACTAGAGAAAACTGTTGCCATCTCTTCTTCACATCTACTTTCTTAGTTATTGACTTCAGGACTCCCCTTGGCAGAGAAATCATTTGGAACATCCAAACTCCCAAACTACCCTGAGTCCTGTGCTGCCTTTTTGTTTTGGTTTGTTTTTTTAAGAGGGAGAAGTTTCTCTATATCCATTCAGTCACTATTTCTGAATTACAAGTTCATAAACAGAGATCTGCCTTCTATGCGAGATCTCATAACTCACCCTCATATAACACAGGCAACAAGCAAGAGTGGATGACTCCCTGTTAACATATGTGCAATAGATATATTACTGTATCTACTTCATATTTCCATTTTGTCATGCAATGAGTTCTCCTACACCTTCTGATAGTAAACTACATAACCTTAGCCATTTCATAACATTAAATAACAAGACACAAATCATTGCCATGACATTTGGTGGCCGATAACTATTTTTACTTTGGGATCTCGCAGCCCTTTGCAAACACAAATTGATTAGCTTAATAGTTACATGATTCTTTTCAATACATTGTTAGAAGCTATATGTGATGGTTAATTTTGAGGGTCAACTTGATAAGTTCTAGAACTCGCAGCCCTTTGCAAACACAAATTGATTAGCTTAATAGTTACATGATTCTTTTCAATACATTGTTAGAAGCTATATGTGCTGGTTAATTTTGAGGGTCAACTTGATAAGTTCTAGAACTCCAAAGAAATGAGCCTCTGAGCATGTCTATGAGAGATTATCTAAACTAGATTAACTGAGTGGAAAGGAAGATCCATCCTAAATGTGCTCAGGGATCATAGACAACAAGGATTCAATGGGCTGAGACCGCAGACAACCTAAAATGAGGCTACCTGAGTACCAGCCATCACCTCTCTCTGTTTTCTGACTACAGATGCAATTGGGTGAGCCACCTCAAGTCTCTGCTCTAGTGGAACTATGGATCAAAATCAGCTTTCTCTCTTAAGTTGCTTTTATTGGAGTATTTTATCATAGACGTGGGAAAAGTAACTAATACACTATAGTACAAATACCATATAACTGGTTATGCATAGTCATTTCCTTAAAGATTCAAAGAATGGTAAAAATGGCTCTTAACAGGAAATGACCAGGTTTGTCTGGAGACACGTCATCTAGAGATCTTCTTGATTGACACAACTGGAGAAGAAAGCAATTGTACTGGCCTCTTCTGGGTGTAGACCAGGGTTGCTGGTGAACATTCTCCAGTGACCAGGATAGCACTCTTGATGAAGAACTATATGTTACAAAAGGCCAACGGAAGAATTATATGTTTCAAAAGGCCAATATCAACAAATCCAAATCTAAAATGTTCCTCCTCCAAGGAGAGTTGGAGATCTCTGTTTCCCCAAGTGCATGAGCAAGGTAAGGAAAGGTGAGTTCCCAGTAAGAAACCAAGCCAGATTAAAATGTCAGCTCATTAACTATGAAATGATGATTGAAAAGAACTGACAAATGCAGATAGCATGTTCCTGGATAAAATGATCCCACAATCAGCAAGCAAAGGAGTGACTACTCCCTTTCCCCCCACCTTTCACCAATACCCAATAAAAGGAAAAAAATAATAAGTGACTCATTGGCTTCACATAGGAAATAACTTTCTCCCTACTTGTATGTGACATTCTTGATAACAGTCAGGTTAACAGTGACAAAACATGTGTCACTGCTTATGTGAAAAGTGAGTCACAGGAGCAGGTGGGGTTGAAGTGGGACAAGCCAAGCCTTTGCCAAAGTCCTGACCACAGGAAAGGCCTCTAGCTGGCACCGTGGGGAGTGCTGATGTGGGTGTGGATGTTGAAGCACACGTGTGAGTCTCTGATCCCTTCCTGTGTGGCATACTTTCTCAACATCCTGCTAGAGAATGTGCAAGTTTCTTTCTCATGTAGTTATAAATCACCCCCACACTTCCCAACATTCCTCATGGATTACATGGGGAAATGCACGATTTGCTTTGGAGGTAGACTGTAAAGAAAAAAAGAAAGTTGCAACAGGAGACCTCAGCTATTTGGAAAGTGGAGACCTTATTGAAATAAAAAACAGAATATGTGCCAGGCATGGTGGCACACACCTTTAATCCCAGCACTTGGAAGGCAGAGGCAGGCAAATCTCTATGAAGTTGAAGACAGCCTGGTCTACAAAGCAAGATCTAGGACCGTCAGGGCTATACAAAAAAAAAAAAAAAAAAACCCTGTCTAGAAAAAAGAAAGAAGAAACAATATCTGACAACTTGTGTAGCATTCATTTCCCCAAAGATAAAGGAAGCTGCTAAAGAAAACAACTATGCTGGATTAATTCTGGCCAATAAAAAGAAAGTAAGTGGAAGAACAAACGAACAGTACTGTAGGGGTGGGGGAATTATCCTACCATATATACATATACAGAATTAGAAGGTAGGATCCACATGTGAGAGAGAGTATATGCTCCCTCTTTCTGACCCTAGGTTTTCTTACTTAATCTATTTTCCAGCTCTATCCATTTTTCTGCAAATTTTATAATTTTATTTTCTGAATAAAATTACATTGTATAAAAATAATTTTAAATGTTTGCAAATGAAATAATACACATTTTTAATTTTTAATGTGTAAAAGTAACTGTTATTTGCCTGATGTTGGGTGCCAGATGCATAAGTAACTTATTCCCCTGATGTAATTGTAGTCTAGGAAGCTTACTACCTCCATCTGCTAGCCTAACCTAGTCCTAGATGCTTCTAGCCTCTACACAATCTCTCTCTCTCTTCTTGTAGTCAAAATTCTACATGCAGTTTTATTGCTTATTTATTTATTCATTTTTATTTTATGAGTATGGGTTTTTTTTCAAGTTATATCTTAGTCACAATCCCCTCCCTACTCTCCCCTCTGGTCCCACCCTCTCACTCTCTTTCCCCTCACACTCCCCCATCCACATCCTTTTTTTTTTAAATTTATATCTCTTTCCCTCCAACAACTCCCCCTTTCAGTCCAACAAATGGCTCTTTCTCTTACACCAACAAATACAATATAAAACAACAAGAATAATTAGGCCATAATTATGAAAATTATAAGGTTTAGCATATATTCCCAATGTCCACTCCATATGTATTTGGTAACTGACTTTAACATCCTACTGTGCATCCATCTCCATGAGTTTAAAGTTCTATATCCAACTCAGCTTCCATCCTAACTTGCATCACCACCTTAAAAACATCTTCTTAGATCCAGAACACCCTCTTAATTCCTAAACAACTCAAAATTTAACTATCAGATTATAACTATCTAGTCTTCAACCACATCAGAGACCTGAGAAGGATAAATATATCTGATTATAAAGGAAGTGCAGGGCCAGCAGCTTCTAAAACTAAGAAATGAGAGACACCTGCCTGCCTGGACAGTTCTCAATTTCTCTCCATACATTATAGCATCAATCTTCAGCCATTTGGCTCTGTTTCTCTGACAGACATTAATTGTAAAGCAGGAATTATGAAGGACTTGCCTATCCTGTCTTGGCAGAGCTAGGCTGTCGAGTTACCTACTTCCAAGTTTTGTCCTTTTTAGACAGCATTCTGTCTACAGTTGAAGCAAAGGCTTTTCTTGCCAGTGACAAGCTTGCCACTAATGCAACCATCTCCAATTGGAGCTTCTTCAATGCTCCTCATCTACTTGGAGTAGAATGGGAGTGGTGTCAATAGCTGACATGTTGCAATATCAAGAAATATCTTAAGTTAAGAAAACATCTTTGAGGCTGGAGAGATGGCTCAGTGGTTAAGAGCACTGGCTAGCCATCTTCCAGAGGTCCTGAGTTCAATTCCCAGCAACCACATGGTGGCTCACAACCATCCAGAATGTGATCTGATGCCCTCTTCTGGCTGTAGGTGTACATGCAGATAGAGTACTCATATATATATATATATATATATATATATATATATATATATATATATATATATATAAATAATAAGCCAGATGTGGGGTTGGTGAAGTTTTTTTTCCCCAATCTGTAGGCTGCTGTTTTGTTCGAAAGACAGTGTCTTTTGCCTTACAGAAGCTTTTCAGTTTCATGAAGTACCATTTATTGATTGTTGGTCTTAGATCCTGAGCTGTTGGTATGCTGTTCAGGAAATTGTCACCTGTGCCAATGAGTTCAAGGGTTTTCCCCACTTTCTCTTCTAGTAGATTCAGTGTGTCTGGCCTTATGTTAAGGTCTTTCATCCACATGGACTTAAGTTTTGTACAAGGTGATAAGTATGGGTCTAATTTTATTCTTTTACATGTAGACATTCAGTTGGACCAGCACCATTTGTTGAAGATGCTGTCCTTTTTCCATTGTATGGTTTTGGCTTCTTTGTCAAAAATTAAGTGACCATAGGTGTGTGGGTTCGTTTCTGGGTCTTCAATTCGATTCCATTCATCCACTGGTCTATTTCTATACTAGTACATGCTGTTTTTATTACTATTGCTCTGTAGTACAGCTTGAAATCTAGGATGTTGATACCTCCAGATGTTTTTTTATTGTACAAGATTGATTTAGCTATTCTGGGTTTTTTGTGATTCCATATGAAGTTGAAAATTGCTTTTTCCAGGTCTATAAAGAATTGTGGTGGTATTTTGATAGGAATTACATTGAATCTGTATATTGCTTTTGGTAGGATGGGCATTTTTATTATGTTGATCCTACCTATCCATGAGCATGGGAGATCTTTCTGTCTTCTGATGTCCTCTTTAATTTCTTTCTTCAAGGACTTGAAGTTCTTGTCATACAGGTCTTTCACTTGCTTGGTTAGAGTTATCCGCAGGTATTTTATATTGTTTGTGGCTATTGTGAAGGGTGTATCTTCACCAACCCCACATCTGACAGAGGGCTAATATCCATAATTTACAAAGAAATCAAGAAATTAAATGCTAAGAAACCAAATAATCCAATCAAAAAATGGGGAACAGAGCTAAACAGAGAATTCACAAAGGAGGAACCCCTAAGGGCTGAGAGACACTTGAAGAAATGCTCAGCATCCTTAATCATCAGAGAAATGAAACTCAAGACGACTCTGAGATTCTATCTCACACCTGTCAGAATGGCTAAGATCAAAAGCTCAAATGACAGCACATGCTGGCGAGGGTGTGGAGAAAGGGGAACACTCCTCCACTGCTGGTGGGAGTGCAGACTTGTGCAACCACTATGGAGGTCAGTCTGGCGATATCTTAGAAAACTTGGGCTGGAAGAGATGGCTCAGAGGTTAAGAGCACTGGCTGCTCTTCCAGAGGTCCTGAGTTCAATTCTCAGCAACCACATGGTGGCTCACAACCATCTATAATGAGATCTGGTGCCCTCTTCTGGCGTGCAGGCATACATACTTCAATTCCGAACATTGTATACATAATAATAAATAAAAATAAACCTTTAAAAAAAAGAAAACTTGGAATATTTCTACCTCAAGACCCAGCCATACCACTCCTGTATATACATCCAACAATTCCTCACCAAACCACAAGGACATCTCCTCAACTGTGTTCATAGCAGCTTTTTCTGTAATAGGTTGAAACTGGAAACAACCCAGATGTCCCTCAATCGATGAATGGATTAAAAAAAAAAACCTGTGGTACATTTACACAATTGAATACTACTCAGCTATCAGAAACAAGGAAATCATGCAATTTGCAGCCAAATTGATGGAACTAGAAAAGCTCATCCTGAGTGAGCTAACCCATACCCAGAAAGATGCACTTGGCATGTATTCACTTATAACTGGATTTTAGCCATATAATACAGGATAAATTATAATTACTAAGTTAGTAAAAACTAAACTACTATATTATAGCCCTTTATTACAGTTGGCCTACAACCAACAGACCGAAAGGAATAGGAACATAAACTTTGTTACCTGTTAGTGGGACACTTTGCCCTAGTGTAACTGCCATGTTGGCCCCCAGTGCAAGGGGAAGCTTTTAGCCCCCATAGGACTGCTGAACTGAGGGGGGCAGATTTGTAGGGGTACCCCACACCAGAGGAGTAGGATAGGTGGGAGAAGGGGGAGAGGGTAGGAGGGTGGGACTGGAAGGGGTGGAGGGGACTGTGATGGAGATGTAACCTGAAATAATAAATAAACTTTAGGGAAAAAACTGCTTTCTCTCCTCTCTCTCTCTCTCTCTGTGTGCTGCTCTCATGAGAGTTGGGCATATTCTGTCAAATCTATTCTGTCAAATCTTTCTCTGATTCATCACTTTGTCTGCCCCTCAATTAGACATCACTTTCAAACATGGGTGCTTCCCTCAACAAACTAACTCTACATTCATTGTTTGGAATTAAAGGTGTGTACTAAGGGCATGTCTGCATTCCAGCCAGATCACACAGACCTAGATGTGATCAGAGCAGCCATGTTGCTGGATTAAAGTTTCTCTGCATCTAATTAAATCAAGCTAAGTATATCTCAGAAACAATACTGAGAAAAAAAAGGAAAAAGTGAGTACATAAGATTTCATACAAATTAAAAAGCTTTGGGATCCAGCAATTCCTCTAATGTGTATATATCCAAAAGAAATAAAATTAATTTGTCAAATATCTGTATGCCCATAGTTAGAACAGTACAATTCACAAAATCCAAGATTCAGAATAAAATGACCACCAATGATGGGTGAATGGAGTTATATATGTATCATATTTCCATATACATATATTGAAGCTTCAACTAAGAAAATGCCTCTGACCCACAGCCAAACATGAGGCAAAAATCAGGGAGTCTTGAGGAAGAGTCAAGGGAATGTTTGAGGGAGCTGGAGAGATCAAGGACACCACTTGGAGACCCCCATAGCCAATTAACTGGGACACAAGGAGGCTTATAGAGTCTGAACCAAAAAACAAAGAACATGCATGGACCAGTCCTAGGCACACTACACATATAAACCAGATGAGCTGCTAGGTACTCAGGTAGATCCCCTAACAATTGGAGGGGGGACTCTCTCTGACTTGGACAAGGTTTCCCCCCCTCTACATCCTATTTTCCTAGCAGAACTTCTTTGTCTTGCCTCAGTGGAAGGAGTGATTAGTCCTGATGTGATTTCATATCCCAAAGTGGGTTGATACCAGGTTGGGGGCAGTATGGGGGAAGTAGGTGGGAAGGCAAGACTGGGAGGAGGGAGGGGAATGATGATTGGAATGTAAACAAACAAATTCATTTTGAAAAATCAAAAAAGAAGAGAAAATACCTCTGTATGATCGGGCTGCATGCAAGGTTGCAAGGCATTTTCAGGAAAACAAAAATCAAAGTTATAATGGCCTATCATTTCATATTCACTATAATGGCTCTAAAAAGAAGCCAGATACCAAATACTAGGATGGATGTTGAAAATTGAGCCCCTTCTACACTGTTGGTAAGAATATCATTTACAGTTCCTTCTGATAAACAAAACATTGAAGAGATCCAGTAATTCCACTCTTATATATGTACTAAAGAGTAGTAAAAACATACATTAGTTCAAAACCTGCACTGTGTGGCCCTAGGAATATTAATCACCACACCAAACACAGACACCACCATCTATCAACTGATAGAGTGACAAACACAATAAAGTACCACTCAATCATAAAAAGAAATGAATTATTAATCTATGATACAACATGGACGTGTCCTAAAAATATTGGGACAACTGAAGACAATTACAAAGGACCACATAGCATATGAGTCTCTCCATATGTAAAACTCTAAATAGGAAATCTGTTCAGGCACAGCCGTTGTACAGGGCAAGGAGAAAAATGGGATAGGAATGCCAATCAGAACAGAATATCTTTAGAGAGTAATAATATGCTCTAAAGTTGATTGTAAATACATAAGAACCACTGAGTCAAATGAAAAATATGTAATACATCTCAAAAGAGAGAGAGAGAAAAAAAGAGAGAGAGAGAATTTAGCTAAATACAATGTGGTTTATTTCTAGGTTGAATTCTAGAACAGAAAAGGGACTTTGCTGGGAAAACTAGCAACATGCAAATAAAACCTAAAGATCGGATAGTAATAATAGTTGGCGTCTTGATTTTAACAAATATGTACAATAATGTAAGTTAGAAACAATTAAAGGAAATCAGGTAAATTTCAAATGATTTCAAAATAAACATTTTAATGCTAAGTAATACAACATAACAATAAGTCCATCATACTAACATTCAAGTGATGCTTTTAAACACAGAAAACTATAATGCATTATTTGTGTCAGATACAAGGAATGGGGTATGAAAATATTTCTGAGCATGATAAGCCAAAATTGGGAAGTGACAATCTCTGGGAAGGACGACAATGGCAGGGGAATTAGAAACCACTGTAATATATTCCTTTCAAATTAAATTCCCAAGCAAATGCAACAAAATGTTAAGATAACCTAAACTAGGGATACATAGTCCAGGCCCTTACTAATGTTGTTATGTGTCTTAGTATGTTTGAAATCCCTTTATGCAATAGGACAGTGTGGATCAGGCAACATCTGAAGACATTTGTACCTCAAGTAGCAATGAGTACAGCACAGAAGGCCTGCTAACAGCTTTGGTTCCATTGTCAAGGCAACACACATGACTAGGGTTTGTTTAGCCAAGATGGAATAACACTGCTGCAGTGGTCACTCATTGACAGGAGAGCTTGGAACTTGTCATAGTAGACTGCTCAGCTGTGTGCTTAGTCCTCTCTCACTGTTTAAACTTCTATTACCTTGGCTAGCATAGCAAACCTCTTTACCTTTGGGCATTCATAGTGGCCAAGTGGAGATGATCAGAGTGTCTTATACCGTGGTTCAAACAAGGTAATCCATGTAGACTAATAGTAAGCAGAGACAAAGGGTCCTGCTGAACAATTTACAGCCCACCCTCCAAGAAAGAATTATCCCACCGTCCATCACTCTGGGGGTGAGAAGCTTTGACGGGAAGCCTTTAATACAAAGTGTGGTGCTCAGACAGTATAGTGATTTGATGTTACTGTCATCAAGGTTGTAACCTAACACCAGGAGAGACCAGACTACACTGGCCCCCAGATGGATCTCCTTTTGCCTTTTTATTTAAGAAGGTCCAACACAGTTTGTTGGTTCTTCAACCAACAGCTGGATGGTTGACGTGCTTTTAGAATAAAAGAGATGTCTTCGCTCCTTTGCTCCTGGCTCTGAGCAGCTAGCTGTTCTCTTCCTCTCTGCTGACATTTCTTATTTCTACTTTGTGGCTGTGTTAATTAACCTTGGAGAGGTTTCAGACACCTGTGATGGAATAGGGCATACACTTTCAAAGGTAAAGCTATATCCTTATCAAGCCTCCCTGCACAGCCCAGGAAAACAGTCTTCACAAGAAGCCGCTCTGGGAAAATGCAACAAATTATCCACTTTCAACCTTGGGATCCTTTTAAAAGAAAACATTTGAAAAGAAAAGCAGAGATAAAAACAACAGAAGCCAAGTAAATTCTGTACCCACTTGCAGGGTCAGTACATGTCAAGCTGATGAGCTAGTGCACAGTATGTCTGCCAACCATCACATTTAAATATGTAGGCAGGGGTTCAAAATCAAACATCTCCATTATTTTATAAAGAGAAGTCCTTCTGTATAAACCAATGAGTCTTACAAAACAAGTATTATAAAGAAACCTTTGTAAACCAAAAATGAACAAGCCAGGTGGCGTGGCACATGCCTGCAGTCCTATAGTGGTAATCCTGAACTCAGGTAGCGGAGACCTGTTCAAGGGCAGTGGGAGCTATGTAATCACATAGAGAAAGAAAGTTTTAGATAATAATAATGCAAAGCTGCACAGACTTAAGAGAAACTTTCTATCTCTTGCTCCCTACCTTCTCTTGCAGGCCAAACAAAAATCTGCCCACAGGGTTTGAGCCTATGAATTTTGAATTTTGATTAAGTAATTTTCCACTAAGATAGAAAACCTCACAAAATCTGCATTTAAAGACAAGCTGCAGGACCACCTTCATGTCAGGAGTCTTTGGGTTCTGTGACACACATTGTCACTCTCCATATGTCTCTCTTTTCATTTCCAGAGCTGGGAGCTAAGAAAGGATCCCTAAGAAAAGCCAAGTCAATTGTGACTCTTATGGACCAGGAGAACAGAATTTCCAACCCTTATGCACAAGGCAGAGGTTGGACAAAGAAAGAGGAACCAACAGTTCTATCCATGAATGAGAGAAGGAGGGAAGGCCAGCATAGGGGATCTGAATGGAGCTAGGCCAGGGAAATGTTTCTCTCCAGCTACAAGTTTGCATGTGCACTTTCACACTCTCTGAAGTGAAGGCCTGTTGGAAGACCCTGCTATTAAGGTTCCAGTCCAGCATTGTCTGGCTAGCTCTCCAAGCTCATTGAAAAATGGAAGATTCCCTTTCTCAGTGGGGCTTCCTCTACTCTACCTGACCTTATCTGGAGAGTGTCTCTAAGCATGACCCACACATTGTCCACCTCTGAGCAAAGTCACACAGTCCATGGCCAAATTACAGGTTCAACTTCCTTTCTCCTGATAAAGCTGCCCAGCATGCATCTGGAATTCCTGGAATTCCTCTTGCGTAATTGTAGAATTCCCAGCACTCTGTCTCATCCAATAATGTACACTCACCCTGGGAACCCCTACCCACTCCCCAAAAACCATATAGCCCCTATTCACCCTAAATAAAGTTGAGCTGACTCCTGGAAGCCCTTCCAACATGTTCATGGCTATCCAAACCCTGCCCCCAACTCTGCTCCCCTTGTCCTCATGGACTTGTGACCAATGCCACCAAGGACGGGGAGACCCACAAAGGCCAGCTGGCGATCCTGAAGTGCTTATTAGGTTTCATCATGACTGCCATCAAGGATGCTGGGGAACAGAGAGTCAGTTTTCTTCAGGGATGTGATGCCTGAGAGGCTACCTAGCTCCAGAAGAACTGCTACACCCATGCACATGCTGGGAGCACAAAGGTGATTCAATAGGTTTTTTTTTTTTTAAGTACATGAAATTGGGAGGGAAGGAATGGGAGTTGATAAGAAAAGACTGGCAAGAAGGAATAGTGATTTCATCAAAACATGTTATATGCATGTATGAAATTCTCACAGAAAAAAAATGCCATTAAATCAGTAGGTTTCTCCTTATTTCTGGAAGATTAGAATAAACTCATGACCACACACTATCTTGGTGCTTCCATTCCTCTCTCTACTGACTCATGAATATTCTTATATTTTTGGTTGTAAGCCCAGCCTTTAACAGCTGAGCCATCTCTCCAGCCCTCATGAATATTCTTATATCTATCTCAGGTCCCCAGATCTCCTGTCTGCTGTCCCCTCTGATCTCTCCCTCCTGGCTTTTCTCTTCCATGAAGCCTTTGAAACTATTAATACTTCAGCCAAGACCACCGAGCACTGCCTCTTTCCAATACCCAGGTTATAGTAACAGATTACACTGTAATTTTATTATATTAGATTTAGCAGTTAGCATATAATGACTAGTATTGTTCTCTGATTCTCTCTTATTGGTAGATTGGTCTTCCCACATACCTACAGGCCTTTCTAAATTTTCTTTTTATTCCTTAGAGTACAGTGCTACCTAAAGCTCTTTTAATCATACTGAATAAACTGAATGAAACTGACTATGCGAAGGTTCCATGTCCTAGCTTTGTCTCTCATTATGCACTTAGATTGACAATGTAGGTATGAATGTGTGGAGATGCAGACACCTTCAGATGCCATTAATTGTCAGTCAGTTCTTGTCATAATCCCAGAAACTATCACAGTGCCATATAAAGAATTTCTACCATGCAATCCCCTCTTTGTCCGTGTAGATGACAGTTGTTTCATGAGCTGACAGAGGGCAAATGGAGACAAGGGATGAACAGAGAGCATTCAGACAAGCTCCGCCCTTTTTCATGTCTTTCATAAGCTCCAACCTGCTGATCATTTTCTTTGTTATTATGGACAGAATAATAATAATAAAACATGTCAATATCCCTATGTGAAGAACCTAGAAACGGGTTATAGTACATGCAAAGATGAGTTAAGATTGCAGATTTAAATTGTTTGCTTTTCAGCTGACTTAGAATGAGTGTGTAGCTCATTCTGGGATGTAGCTTGGTGGTAAGAGTGCTTGCCCTACAAGCCCTGCTTGTCCTGAGACCCTGGCTCAATCTCAAAATAACGAGATTGTCCTGACCTATCCAGGTAAGCCTGTCAATGCCTTTAAGATAAGAGTAGCAGAAG
Organism: Lophiomys imhausi; assembly: GCA_907164525.1. NCBI lineage: Eukaryota > Metazoa > Chordata > Mammalia > Rodentia > Muridae > Lophiomys > Lophiomys imhausi. The sequence continues at coordinate 328,509 of CAJQZJ010033828.1, read as the reverse complement.
AGGGGACAAATCAGCACGGACCCTGAAGATGTCATGTGGGTGACACTGAAAACCAAGGAAGGGGCTGCAAGCCAAAGAACTCACTTAGCCTTGAGAAACCAGAAAAAGCACCAAAGGTGGATTTTCCCCTAGAGTAGTGGTTTTCAACCTGTGGGTTGTAACTTCTTTGGGGGGTCAAATGACTCTTTCACAGGGGTTTCCTAAGACCATTGGAAAACAGGGAGATTTACATTATGAATCATAACAACAGCAAAATTACAATTATGAAGTAGAAATGAAAATAATTTTATGTTTGGGGAGTCATCACAACATGAGGAACTCTATTAAAGGATTTCTGTAATAGGTGACTATTTTGTTTTATACACTCTATTTTATTTTATGGTTCTTAAACCTCTACCTCCCTTCCAACCCTTATTCCTTCCAACCCCCCAACACTGGTGGGAGAGAAAGGTGAGAGGGGAAAGGAACCTAAGTCTCTTTGAGCTACTTCCTGCTAAATAAGGCTGTCGAGTAGTTTGGGGACAATACCAAACTCAATCATCAGGTTATGAGGCAATCCAGCAAAAAGGCAAACACAGCAGCAAAACGAAGTCAGCAACAGTCTTGGGGAACAACAGCAGGGAGAGCAGCAGTCTCTTCCTTCTTCAACGTGATCCTCCCCAATCCATCCCTTTTGGGGCTCTGGCATTTATACTGTTCTCCAGAGTCCTCAGAATTAAACTTTCTGCAGCTGTCTAAACTCTGCCCCTGCTAGGGCATGAGACAATCATAGTTAACAGCGGTGGGCAAACTGAAGCTGTCCCATATCTCATATCTGGGATTATAACAAAAAACATAACTGAGTTTTTTAAGAAACAAAAACTCTTACCACAGGTCTTAGCATTAAAAAGGTTGACAACCACCGTCCTAGAGACTCCAGAGAAACCAGCCCTCCCTACTCCAGGATTACAGCCCAGAGAGATCCATTGAGAATTCTACCTCCTGGCCTGACATATGACTCTGTGTTGTTTCAAATGCCAAGCCCACCATAATTTGTAACAGCCGCAAACCCCCAAATTCATCATACCCACTTCTGAACTCAAGAAGGAAACTGTACAAGCGCAGGGTGTGACTCTAAATACAGGACCACCTGCCCTTCTGCACACTGGTCACTTGGTGCACCCAACTATTAGGCCTCATCTTAGGGCCCTTTGGATTAATTTCATTAAAATATCTAGAAGACGGTACCTCCAGTTGTCCCTCTGAGTTTTACTGGAGGCAAGAAACACGGGCTGGGAGAGAACCGGAAGACGGGAGAGCTGCCTCTAACCAGACATAGTTCTTATGTGAACCACTGCCTCTGTCAAGGTCTGCCATTTCTTCACAGTTCAAACAAGCTAATCCATGCTGTCCTCCCTCTCTTTAATTTTTTTTCTTTTTGTTGGGGGGAGTTTATTTTGACTTGGTTTGTTTTGATACAAAGTCTCCCTACATACACCAAGTTGACCTTGAACCCCAGGTCCTCCTGCCCCAAGCTCCTGAATGATAGAACTACAGTCAAAACATCAGTCTAGCATTAATTTTGATGCTTCTTAAGTGGCCTCTTCTTGGTCATGTTGTGAACAATAGTTCCAAATCTAGTAAAATGTAGACCACATAACACATACACACACACACACACAAAAATGTTCATTAAAATCATTGGGAGAATACAGATCAAAACCTCAGTGAGCTTAATTAACTTTGTGCCCAAGAGAATGGTATGATGACTATTCTTGGATCTCAATTTTAGCTACATCTGGAATTAACTCAAACCCAAATAACTGGGTAAACCTGTGTGGGATTTTTCTTCATTAAATCATTTGAAGTGAGAAGACCTGCTTCTAATCTGAATCTTTGAGGTGGAAAGATACACTTCATCCAGACCTAAAGGTGGGAAGATCCACCTTTAATCTTGGTCACACCTTCTGCTGGCAGCCTATATAAAGGACATAAAAGAAGAAAGATTCCTTTCTCTTTACCTCCTTGCTCTTGTTCTCACTAGCAAGTTCATTCCTTCACTAGCAATACAGACTAATTCGTTGGGATTTGGGTGCATAATGAAGACCAGTTGAGACATTCAGCCTCATGAACTGGACAACTACAGAATTCTTGGAACTTTGGTTGTTAGACAGCCATTGTTGGACCATAGACTGTAAGCCATTTTAATGAAATATATATGTATGTATGTATACATATATATATTCATTTCTAATTTCTATTCCTCCAAAGAACCCTTCCTAATAAAGATAGGGAAAGATGGAAAGAAAGGAAGGAGAAACAAAAAATATGTGATGTGGGAATGTGAAAAACTGGAACCCTGTATTCCATTAGTGGGACTATAAAACCATGAATCCCCTATGGAAACCTACAGTAAACAAACAAACAAAAACAGAGTTGTTATATTATCCAGAAATTTGTTTTCTAGATGTACACACAAGATAATTTAAAACAGGAAGAGAAACAAATATTGAATACCAATGTTCGTGGCAGCATTTACTCAAAATAACCAGTAACCCAAATGCCCATCAACAGACACATAAAACAATGTGTATGGATAGAATGGGGTATTGTTTTTAGCTCTAAAAATGGAGATTGTGATGTAAAGATATGGCATGGATGAACCATAGGATGATGTACCGAGTGAAACAAGCCATTAGCTAATGGGACAAAATCTGTATGGTTCTGCCAACAAGACTACATTCATGGTCTATACTGATCACATTCATGGGAACAGAGATAGAATGGTGGTTTCTAGAACTGGGAATTTTTGTTTAATGAGAAAAGACATTCAGCTTTGCAAGATGAAAGGAGCTTAAGTGTGAATAGTGTTAACAACAGCACAGTGGTGTGACTGTCCTTAGTGCCGTGAAACTTTGACTTGATGGTCAAAATGACAAAGCTCTTATCCTGTGTGCTTTATCATAATTGTAAAGACTTTTTATGGCTGGGGAGATGTTTCAGTGGGTAAAAACACTTACCACACTAGCCTGACCCCCAAGTTCCAAGGCCTAGCACCTGCATGTAAAATCTCAATGTAGCACAAGCAGCTATAATCCCTGAACCTAAACCTACAGGAAATGGGGAGGCATAGGCATGAGATCCAGGAGTTTCCAGATCAGCTAGCCTGGCATACACAGCGGCCAAAAGACTGTCTCAAACAAGATGGAAGGCAAAGACAAACACCCCGAGTATCCTCCAACCTCCACATGCGCACCACAGCAAGAAAGCACACATATGCTCACACACATTTTGAAATGTACACAGAGGAAAAGTTGTTAGTTGAGTAATCAAAGTAATATAAACTGCCACAAAATCCAAGTCATAGATCTTGTCCTCACATCATTCTCATGACCCAAAGCACAGAATCCAAATGGTTTGGGCATGGAAAGCCATTGAAAAGGGGGAAATAAAATATGTAAGCTACAGATCTATAAACAACCACTCTTCAGTTCAATCAGCAAAGCAGAGAGAGGACTGAGCAGGACAGCAGATGACTGAATGTCAGGGAAGCTGTTGCTGCCAGGTCATGCTGAGAAGTGACAGGGTTCATGACTATCATCTCCAGCGCACTCTTATGTTAACCTAGGCTGTCTGCCATGCTGCTGTATTCCTCAGGTTCTGAGTACTGACGCCAGTTGAAGCCCTCCTTAAACACTGTCACCTCCCACAGTCAGAAGGTCCCTTGCAGACACTATCTGCACTGGTGACACTGAAGCCCAGAAGCAGTCAGCCCCTTTCCAGAAGACCAGACACAGTTGTCACAGGATGGGGCCAGAATAGAGACTGGTCAATACCCCACATCTTCCTCTACTCCACAGTCCACTTCTCTCACCATGTCACACCCCTTCCCTGTGTACTGCCAAGAGCCTCTACTAACATATGGTGACATATGAAGCACTTCAAATGAATGCTCTATGGAAACCTAGGGTAAACAAACAAAAACAAAATTGTTGTATTTTACCAGTTCAAAACACTGGTATCCTCACTACCATCTTCACGACTTTCTTCTCATCGTTTGGCCTGGTTGCGTGTTTCTAGGTCTTGCTGGACTCACGAACAAGTCCCACCTCAAGCATGTCCCTTGAGTTCTAGAGTCACCCGAGAACCAGATCTCATAGATCCAAGGCTGTAGAATCAACAATGATTTATTTTCCCACTTTGATTATGAGAATGAATACAACCACCCTCAGTGTCATATATTTCTTTTTCACCATCACTAGACAGAAAACCTTCACGTGTTGCCCTCAATAGAGATGAAGAAATGGGTGGAGTCATGTGCTTCCCTCCCAATCAGGAAGCATCTCTCTCCAGAAGTGAACAGATACCTGAGTGAAAAGGAAGTGGGGTCATCAGAGGAGCCCACTGTTGCTGTGAGTCTGCGGCTTACCACTCATTAGCCCAAAATCAGACAGGCCAAGTAATTGCTCTTCTGGGGTTCATTTCAAAAGGGTTGAATTCTTAAATTAGTGAACAGTTAGAGAAAGCTAAACTTCTGAGAATAGAAAAGAGAATGGGGGAGGGAGGGAGTGGGAGAGACAGACAGAGAGAGGGAAAAAGAGAGTGGTAGGGAGCAAGAAAGGGAGAATTCCAAAAAAGCCCACACTGATTCCTAGCTCACTGGCCTGAACCAAATGCTAGTAATCAAAGAGAAAACCATTAATGAGTGAGCTCCACAGTTAATCAGAAACTTAGAACTTAAGGTCTGTATTACAGCCTTCACCCGCCACACATTTCATGCTTCATTTTCAATTATCTCTTAGTCAATTAGCTATGCAGCTTAAATGAGACGAGCGGAGCTTGGGAGATTAAACCTAATACAGCCAGCTAGCAAAGCTTTAGCATTCAGAAGCTTAATAGGATGACAATAGAAAAAAAAACTGCCCTAACTCTTCCTAAGCCAGTCTACACCAAGCCTGCATGGTCAAAAGTATGCAGCCATGTCAGACACCAGGGACACTGGTACATCTGCATCTTTCCCAGAGCCTTCTGTAGTTCTCCATGTGGGAGCCATGTGGCTACCATTCATTCATTGCTTTATTTTGGGGGAGCAACTTTCAAGGCTGTCTTTTCTTCTCTAAAATCATTTCACGTTTGGCTCATCTTTTTTTTTTTTCCCCTGAATTAGCAAACAGATAACCTTTGATGAGAGAACTAGTTTTTTCAAGTGAGCCATTTGTGAATGACCTTTAAGCAAAGAGTTTCCTGGAATGGGGTAGAGCACCAGTGTCAAGATATGGATTCTCTTCCAAGTATCCATCAAACAGGCTGAATGATCTTGTGGAAGTCACTTAATGATGTTGAGTTGTGCAGTCATTCATGCAACAAATGTTTACTGTACACCTGGACACCACAGAGGATGTGTTAGGTAGGTACCATGTCGGGAGACACACAGCTCTACAAAACAGGGTCCACGTGGAGACCAAAGTCTGGAACACTTAGTGTCTCATAAGTACCCATAGTCAAGGACAAGTAAAATACAACAGGAACTCAAAGAGAAATCCTTAGATGAAGGCATATCCTCAACAAAAGACATACTGAAGCCCGCACAATTTGATCAGGACTTTGAAGGATGCATGGATTATACTGGAAGCAAAGGAATGGAAGACCAAAGGGAAGTCTCCAGCAAGATGGTATAAAATAAAACCCCTTCAGGGAGTGCAGCTCCATCTGATGGGATAACAGCAAAGTGTGGAAGCCTCTCACAGTCAGGCTGACAAGCTGAGGGAGGCCCTTCTCCCAACAGGTCTCAGTTTTTCAGAACACAAAAACCCGGGCATGGTGGAGCATGCCTCTAATCCCAGCATTTAGAAGGCTGAGGCAGGAGGACTGTGAATTCAAAGCTAGCTTGACCTACAGCATGAGATGCTGTCTCAAATAAACAAACCAAAGCAAAACAAAACAAGGCAAAGAAGACAAAAGGAGGCCAGTTCGAAGGCTAACATGTGAACTAGCATTGTAAATAGAAGGAAGGAAAAAAACTGAAGCAAGAACATAACTATATGGAACACAAACAAAAGAAATATCTTACTTGGGATTAAAGAAGATATTAAAGATGCCTAACACCCAGGAAGGTATCAAGAATGACGATGATAAAGACCTTAAGAGTTCAAGGTCTGCCCTGCAAAGCAGGACATGTCTGTGATCCAGCACTTCGAAGATAAAGGCAGGAGAGTCAGGAGTTCAAGGTCATCCTTATACAAGTGTTAAGCCAGTCTCAGAACAAAAAGAAAAGGTAGGGGCAGGAAATGTGGATCTAACTCAGTAGGAGAGCACTGGTCTGAGAATCTAGATCCAATCTCCAGTGCTTCGAAATTTACAAATAAGTCTAAAATAAAAACTAAAACTATAAAATTTCTAGAGGTAAATAGTAGAAAAATGTTTTTAAAAGAAAAAATTTAAAGCCCAGCATGGTGATATGTAACCTATTTCCCAGCACTTCAGAGTCTGTCTGAACAAGTGATAACAAAAAGCCCAGGTGGATGTCAGCAAGGATGTAAATATAGGAGCTGTGTGGGAGAAACCATGTCTTTGTCTGCAGATTGAAGGTTCCAACAATATCAGTAAGTTCTGGCCTTGTGTGTGGATTAGATTTCCTCTGGAAACGGTCTGAAAACACACAGTTGGGGCAATTTGTCAGCACTCAGACAAACAAAGGTGGGCTCCCTGGGGTGAACTTCTGGTGCTAGAGTACACACTCTATCTCAAAAAATAAAATAAAATAAATGTTCTTAAGATAGAGAATCACCCTACTAAGTATTCCAGTGAAAGAAGCATGTTGTCTCACTCAGAGAGATCTGTGGAATAGAAAGGGTTAAGAGAAAAAGAGAAGCCCAGGTCTGGTATCTTGGAGTTCTTGTAACTCAGCAAGTTGAACCTTGTACTGCTGGATTGGAGGTCTGCTGGTATTCTTTATCCCTCATAGTTTCTCTCCATCTATTCTGCCAATGGATTCCACAGTCATCATGTGAATTACATGGGGCAGACATTACAAATGCTCTATTTCCAGATGAGGACACTCAAGCAAAACACAGGCAATAAGGCCTGCCCACATACCCAGCTAGCAAGATCCAGATGGGACAGGATACAGACTTCCTGCCAAAACTCTCCTCACCTTCTGTTGTGTCTGCAGAACAGACTCTGAAACCATCATGTAGGGACTCTGAGCTCTGTCTGGGTGAGGGAGCAGAGGTTAAATCTTAGGGAAATGTCTTGGTCAACCTACAAGCCATTTCTCCCATTGTATTTACAGTAGAAAAGACAGCAAGGCTGGCTGATTTTAATTTCTCCCTGTGTTTTACTTCATACTGTGTCAGAGCACCTAGGAGAACTAAAGTCTAAAAATTCAGCTGGAGAGCCCAGCGTGGTGGCGCACGCCTTTAATGCCAGTACTTGGGAGGCAGAGGCAGGTGGATCTTTGAGAGTTCAAGGCCAGCCTGGTCTACAAAGCGAGTCCAGGACAGCCAGAGCTGTTACACAGAGAAACCCTGTCTCAAAAAAAAAAAAATTCAGCTGGAGAAGTAAGCAATGTGTCACCTAGAGTTGCATAATTGTAGCTATTAATCAAACATTTGCTGTGTGAGAGGCTGTAAAAGACTGTCTATAGTAGGAAGTATTTGTCACTCGGCTAAACAGCAGTCCCACTTCTGAACAAGTGTTGATTCTTCGCTGAAGACTTCATGTGACACTATCAGGCCAAGAAAAAAATTTCTAGGCTACTAAAGAAAGTTCTAAATGGTATGTTATTTACATCGGTTGCAATACTAAATATAAATGAACATACACTCTCTCCCATTCAGAATCGTACATCAAAGCCATTCTTTCAGAGATCAATAGGTTTCAGAGATTAGAAATCCACTCAAGCAAAAAGATGTGTAATATCCAGAGACTCTCATTTTAGGATATAAGGGGAGTTAGTTTAATATAAATTAGATTTAGTAAATATCCAGGGGTTTCTGATACAGTCTCTTAATCCAGGGCATGAAGATCAACTTGGTTGTGGGCAATTAGCTTATCAGCTTATGGACTAAAAACAAGGATGAAGTCAGATGAAACAAGGAGAGATGCTATGGACTAAAAACAAGGTTTATTACCTGGCATTGTTTTCAGCTGCTAAGTGGGCAGATCACAGATTAAACTGAAGCCAGGTGGAACAAGGAGAGAACCTATTTAAGGACAAGGGGATGGACCCCAGGGTACTCCATGCTAGAGAGCTCTGATGCTAGGGAGTCCTCACACTAGAAACAAGTAGTTTGTATCCTCTGGTGGAGAAAGTGCTGGTGAATTGATGGCCAGATCTCCCTGAGGCAGAAAGAATCTGATGATCAGAGAAAGCCTCAGCAAGACAGCAAAAGGTCAAGGACTAAACCCTGTGGCTCAGCTTTTGCCTAGAAGGGTTTGACCTGTCCAAACAGTTGCTTGAATGGAATTGTGGCCAGCTTCAAAAATTGAGGCAGAGCGGCAGAGCTGCTGATACAAAGGGAATAAGTTGGTTTACAGAAGGCTGAGGTCTCCTAGAGAGAAGAAAGCCTCAAGCCTATTTAAGGTGAAGCCGCCATAGCCAATTTACCCTAATGGATCCACGTCTGAGATACTCTGGAAGAAAGACTGCTAACTATGTGCATTAAAGGGTCTACCCCTGAGGTGTTCCTGTCAGGTGAGGACCTTCCCCAGAGACTGTATCCTTCTAAAGGTTATGAAAATAGTTGTTATAGTTATCAATAGGTTTAGTGGTTAGGTAATAGGGGTTGTAGTCATTCATTGGGTTAGTAGTTAGGTAAGTATTTATAAGTGAATATAGTTATCAATAAATACATCTTGAATAATTAAAAAGGTTCGGGTTGACTAGGAGCTAGAGAGATGGTTCAGTGTGTAAACTATTTGCTGCACAACCACAAGGCCTAAGTTCAAATCCTCAGCACCCATATAAAAGCAGAGAAAAGCAGTACGTGGAGACAAGCAGAGACAAATGAATATCAGGAGCATGCAACCAATAAGTCTAGCCAGTTGGTGAGCTCTAGCTTCAGTAACAAGACTGTCTCAAAAAAGGTAAGGTAATGCATAGAGGAAGATGCCTGCCCTTGACTCTGGCCTTCTCGGGCCCCACAACACACACTGGAAACAGACTCAGTTCTTTCCAACATCACTATCCTCTGTTTCTCCTTGAGGTAGATTCCTGTTCATTGAAGACATGAGGCTGGGTCCTCCAGACCTCTATGGACTCATATGTTCTCTTGGAAAATTCTCAAATGGATCTGATTGGTTATTGATAAAATTAGCTGGACTGTGGTCACTATGGATTCAATCAAGGAAGCAGTCTGGGAGCCTAGTGCAAAGGTCACCTTCCCAGGGGTCATCTCTTCTTTCAAGATCAGCTGTTGGGGGGGGGGCAATTTTGTTTTATATGGTGTGTGTGTGTGTGTGTGTGTGTGTGTGTGTAGTATGTATGGTGGGTATGGTGGGTATGTGGTAGGTATTGTGTGTGTGTGTGTGTGTGTGTGTGTGTGTGTGTGTGTGTGTAGTATGTGTGGTGTGTATGGTATGTGTATATGTGTGTGATGTGTGGTGGGTAAGGTATGTGTGTGTTTGTTTTTAGAAAAGCAGGCTATGGGTGGGACAATTATCCTTTAAACTATCTGGATGATCACTCTATATAAGAGGTTGTTCTAAAGAAGCAAGCTAAAACAAACTGCATGTTCCAAACATTCAACATGTGTCTGCCGTTAAGTCCCAGAACGCATCAGCAGATGAGCTACGTTTAGAGCTGTCAGAGTATCTCAACTGATTCTTGCCTTAAGACTTTATTGCAGTGGGTAGATTTAACCTTTGGAAAAAAAATTTTTTTCTCTGAAATAAATCTGTTTATACTCACTGTGCTAATTGATGGAAATAACACCTAATTTACAGATTTGCTTTCCTGTCGGAGAGCAGTTTTTTTTTTCCTAACAGAGAGCTAGAAATGAGGTACAGAAAGAAAGCCTATGGCATCTATGTATCTGTTCCTTGCCAAGTACCTTGGGATAACTTTATCCTCACAACCACTTCCCAGAGGAAGATACTCTGATCTTCACTGAGCGACTTAAAACTGGGAAAGTCCTCATCTCTCACGGCCTTCATGTCCCTAAGTGTAAAACAAGATCATGTTACCAGAGAGGTTCCTCAGGAGAGGACTAAGGATGGTAGGAGTAAGGGTAGTCAGGATGAGTAAAGCAGGGGCCTCTAAAAACAAAGTTCCCATTTTCTGGGATATATCTGTGAATACACATGCACTGAGTGTCTGCAGAAGGACAGTGATACTACAGCAGGACTCCTGGGATCTGCTCCTCCACCACTGCCATACACTGCCAGCTGTGTATGAGCAGATGAAACTCAGCATGCTTCCATCTCTTCACTGTGCAAGGGAGAAACTGCCTACATCAAAAGGCTACTTAGGAGCTCAAGATGGTTTTCACATGGAGACTGAATGTAGACCTTGCTAGGATGAATTCTTTACAAAGTCAAGTTGGGAAAAAAATATAAACTCAAATTCTAATCGAACCTAGAAAATAAGTGCAATTTATTCATTCTTTAATTTCTCTGGAGAACCCTAATACAGAGGGCAAAGGGTGTGTCGGATGATAGAGCACCTGCCCAGCATGCATGAATACATTTCTAATAGTCATTATCACAAAAATAAATAACTAGTTTGGCAGTGACACGAAAATTTAAAAGAGAAGATGGTGTGTCTTTCAAAAAGATCTCTCTGAACTAACAGCAAGCTTACGCTGCTCACTGCTTTCAGGATTTTCAAACTGCTCAAAACTGAAAGTCACATGTTTCTGCCAAAGTGGACAGGGAAAGTTCACAAGGCCTCGACTCTACCCAAAGAATGACAGGCAACTAAGGAAGGCTGAAAGTGGGAGAAATAGCCTTCCCCAGGGAGGAGTACAGCATTGGTTGTCCAATACCAAACAGTCAGGCCAGAGGATGTGGGTGCAACTGACATTGTTCAGACTGATCAGGTTATGTTTGGGAATATATGTGCATAAACATATACATATGTGCATGTAGCAACAATTAAAAGAGATCCATGAATTTGAAAGAGAGTAAGGAGGGGTGTATGGAAGGGTCTTGGGGGGAAGGAAAGAGAGAGAAGAATGATGTAATTACATTATAAAAAGAAAATGGGAGTAAAAAGAAGTCATATGTCTCAGTGTTTTCTTGAAATTTTGATGTTTGCAAATACCACTGAAAGTCTGTGGACTATACAAGCTTGGGAAGAGCCCCTGTCCTTGAAAGATATCGTCAGGTAGTCAGTATTTGAAGTAATGCCCTGAGAGCAAGTGCTTAATAAACCTTACTTATCCTCTTGATTATTATTGCTATCATTACCTTTGTTATTGCAAATTCTTCTGGATTTCTTATATCTGAACATTCCAGTTCCTTGAAATATTGTGTACAGGCCAATGAGTTCTGTTTCATATATAAACAAACCATGCTTTCCTTACTTTTATGGAAAATACCTTTCTTTGATTTCTTACCAATTTACTCAAACATTTTAGAGAAATCATAGCATTTTACCAAAGCATTTGCTTGGTTTAAAAAAAAAAAAAGGATATGAAAGGCTGTCCCTCATGAACTGGCTCAAAACATTTTTATTACCAGTGGTTGCACTAAAATAGAAAGAAGTTTTATTGGGACTGAAAAGAAGATATGGGAAAATTAGAAGCAATACATTCAAGATCAACAAGTCAGTACCCCCAGGACAGAGTAACTAAATGAGGTCAATGGCTGACAGGCCAAAAGAATCCAACAGAATCATCCATCCCAAATCCCTGCTGCTTCAGGTAGTCTGTGGACCAGGAACACTAGTATAACCTGGGAACATGTTAGAAATGCAGAAGGAAACACTCAACCTTCACCTCTGATTTCACTCATGCATACACATGCATATATTCTCTCACTCCACATACATAAAATTAATTTTGAAATGCAGACTCTGAGCCCCCTGAAACCCATGGAATCACTATATGATTCCAATACACATCAAAGTTTGCAAAGCCCCAATTTAGACAATGTTTTAAGAACACCAATGCTTTTATCCTGATATACTGTGCTCACTCACCACACCAACTATCCAGTAAGCTGAAAAGGGACTCCTTGAGCTCAGGGGTTTGGAGACAGCCTACCCAACATAATGAGATCCTATCTTACAGAACAGAATTGATGCCTAGGGGTTGGAGAGATAGCTCCATGAGTAAAGCATTTGCCACATCAGCTTGAGAACCTGAGGTCGAATTCCAAGAGCCTACATAAACCCAGACATAGCAGTGTACATCTGTAACACCCTTGCTCCTATGAAAAAATGTGAGGCCAAGACTGGAGGCTCCCTGGAAACTCACAGGCCAGCTAATATACACAGCTGCAGAGACCCTGTCTCAAACAAGGTGGAAGGTGATGTCCAATGCTCAAATTTGTGCTGTCTGTCTGTCTGTCTGTCTGCCCCCCCCTCTCTCTCTCTCACACACACACACACACACACACACACACACACACACACACGTAAGATTTTTTTAATGCCCATAAATCACTACCTACGTGAATAAAATCAGATTCTCTGGAGATGTGGACAAGTGTCTGTCTATCCATGCCAGAGAGAGTAATGACTGACCAAAGACACAACTCCATCCAAGCCTAGCTTAGTGAGCAGTGAGTTTCCAGGGGCAATCTACAGAAGCATGAATGAGAGGTTACATGGAGAATCATTGTGTAACTCAAAGGCAGCTCCCTCACCATGTCAGCATGGATGACAACTTCCAACATTGCATCCTTGGAGTCCCCTGTGTAACTTGCAGACATCTCATTGGGCCACAGAGTTTTTTCTCCCAAGCAATTGTTACTATTTGGATAATCTTGAAGAAATACCTTTGGGAACTGTAAGTTTCAGGAGCTTCCTGGGCCTTTATTTACTTCCTGGGTCTCATGAGCCTCCCTCCTCTCTCCAGGAGGAACTGTTTCAATAGGGAGGAAAGAGCCACAGTGTGGGGGTCTGGAAACTGGCATCTTATAAAGCTTTCTTTAGTGCCTCTAACATACAGCAAGGGTTGAGAATCCTGGAGAAGAGAAAAAGACATGGTGATATGACAGGCATCAAAATGGTGAAGAAGGAAGAACATTCTATGCAGAGCCATGAGAATGGAAAGGCAAGATGCCAAGGACTGAAAAAGAACATAAACAGTGATAGGAGATCAAAGTGAAGCCATGTGCTTTGCTAAGGACCTTAACAAGTACTCTGCAGATGGGGTTTCAGCAGGATTTGAAAAAGCACTCCCGTCTGTATAAAAGTCTATTGTCTACTAACATGTCATGGTGATTGTTCTCCATCACCATCTTGTTGTCCTGTGACTTTCTCCTTCCTTATTGGTACAACATCTGATTTCAGGTGGTGGATTTGATGCAGTGTATTTTTAAACAGCAACCAGGGTTTGGTGACATGCAGAGATCAAAATATAACAGACAAAAATTTAAGACTTTGACTCCATGGGCAAAATAAAGTCTGATGTTCTGTCACATGGTATGGTAGCTGTAGGAAACATTTCAAAAGAGAGAAAAGGATTTTGAATGTTCTCACAACAAAGGAAAAATGAATGACCATCAGGTGTAGGGGTTAGATAAATTAGATTTAGAAAATATATAGGGGTTTCTGATACTGTCTCTTAATTCGGGGCATGAAGAGCATT
>CAJQZJ010033828.1:276194-305318 GCA_907164525.1 Lophiomys imhausi | reverse complement strand
CACACACACACACACACACACACACACACACACACACACACACACACCACATACCTCACCTGGACAGCACAGTAGATCTGGCCATGTAGTGGCAGCAGCAGGCAGCAGAGCCAACTCCAAGGACATGAGAGTGACAGAGCTGGCCCCACCCCTCACCTGAGCAAAGTGGGAGAACACTGGTGCAGGTGCAGGAGAGATGCTGGTCGGTTAACCAACTCAGTTTCCACCCAAGGCCAGACCCAGGACTCTGAGTTGACCCACCCCAGCATCTACCCTATCCATGAACTGCTGGAGCACATGGAGGGGCCCATCCTGCAGATCCAAAACTACAGGCTCTCCATGACACAGGGCAACAGCAGGAGATCAGAAAGGAGTCCCAGTGAGGGTCCAGTATTGATGTTGTAGCAGAAGCCAGAGGCCTCGAAGCAGACCAATGACTCGTTGCAATGAATATTTGCAAGTAAAACTGTTTGGGCAAAAGGGTATATTGTGTTACACACCACAGCTTCCAAAGCAAGATGTTTTGGGTGGTTTTTGTTTGTTTGTTTTCTTTGGTGGAGGAGGTTGCAAAGGCAGAAGGTGAATATGAAGGGATGGGAAGACAGGTGAGGTTGCGATACATGATGTGAAATTCACAAAGAATCAACAAAAAGGTTTTTTTTTTTAATTCAATGATGCTGAAAATATGTAAGACAAAAAGCCAAAGTGCCAGTCTTAAATTAGGAAAAGTTAGTTTGAAGTAAGGACTTCCCCCATGAGTTTAATGATGGCCATAATTAAATTGGATGCCTGAGGGAAATTCAAATATCAGGCTTTGTTAAATCTCTGAAGGTCAGCCCAAGGATAGAAAAAGTTAAGAACTTTTGACAGTAGTTCTCTGAGGGTCCTCAAGCCAGCAGCCCCACTACCACTTGGGAATATGTTCAAGATGCAAATTCTTGACCACCCACTCCAGATACACTTAATCAAATCCCTAGACTTTGACACCAGTGATCTGTGCTCTAAAAATCCTTCAAGTAATTAAGTGTGGCCACATCCCTCATGCTCAGGAGAGGTGGTTAAGAATGTACTGATCACACATGGATTGGTAAAATATTTTACAGCTTAGAAATATTACTTCTAGGATAAATATACATAATTAAAATATAATTCTATTGTGTTTTTCACCTTTCCTATAAAACACAGGCACACATTTTTTCCCTTCCATTGATGAAAACATGGTAGCTCTGAGGACTTTTCTGTTCACTTTTGGGTACCTTCTCTCAATCCAGAAGTTACAAGACACTTTCAAAGACAAGAGTCCTTGCCAGCACTCCCAAAGCTTTGGCTGATACTTGAAGACTGTGCTTGTTCTGGCAGGCTGACAAATGGGCAACGAAGAGCAAACGGGGGAGGCAGGGAAGCTTGTTTGTGACTGGCAACATCATCTCTTCTGGCTGATGGGTAGATGTTTGGAGTAAAGCTCCCCAGGGCCCTGTCTTGGGCTCTCTGGAGACCACAGGACAGGGCCTCTGATTAGCCACACTCGCAATACTGGCCCTGCCTTGCATTCTAGATGTAAGGGATTTGATTAAGTGTATCTGGAGGGGGTGGTCAAGAATTTGCATCTTGAACATATTCCCAAGTGGTAGTGGGGCTGCTGGCTTGAGGACCCTCAGAGAACTACTGTCAAAAGTTCTTACGGTCAGAGCCTCATTGCCATTCCCCCCCTTGCTTTCTATAAGGCAGGGAAAGATACAACAAGTCTCCATTTGAACATTTCTAGCTTTCTGGCCAACTACTAATCCCCAGGATACCTTCACTTACTCCTCCCTCAGGGTTAATGTGAGTGAGCATCAGGATCCTTGGATGTTCCAGTCCCTTTTGAAATTTGGGAAAGCATCTGAATATCAGCAGAGCACATCCTTCTATGTGCTTCAAATCATCTCTAGATCATAATCCCTAATACCACTTAACATGTAAATAGTTTTTTTTTTTTTTAGTAACTAAGAAAAGTCTATATGTGAACTGTATGGACAGAAGTATTTCCCACAAAATTTAAATTCAGTAGTGTTGAATCTACAGGCACAAAACTCATGGATGCTGAGGGCTGACTATACAATACTGGATGTTCAGACAATCTATTGTTCCCTAGATCTGTTTGTCATCCTCAGGCATCCTCAAGTCTGTGTCCCCAGGAGGAGGGACATACACAGGCTCACTGAATATACCCTTTCAAGCCTCCTGTTCCCACTGGATTTTCAGGGAGGATATACATCTGGGGATAGTTTTCTCCAAAAAAAGAAAGAAAGAATTTCCTTAAACACCTCCTAGGACCCTCTCTCTCTTCTCAACTCATTTGATTATGTTTAAATAAAAAGTTCAAAAATCCTTGAAACAGTTTATAGAAAATTTCTTTGTAAAGTTGCTATGGAATGGGAAAAGCACATGGTCCCTATATAAAGATTCTGTTTCTATATTCTGTTACATAAGGAGGTTCTGTGCTATTCTGAACAACCTAATGCAGTTACCATTATTGTCCAAAGCCAAGCGCATGAAACAGAGCAAGGCAGAGACTTGGGTCTTCCAAGTACATGCTGTGCTCTTTCAACTACCCCCCTGATATGGACTGAACAGTGTGAGCCTCTGAGACAGGGAACACAGGATAAAAGGGCCAGAACCAACCACCCACCTCAAGGTGGTCAGGAACCAGGAAGAGAACTTCCAGAAGCACAGTCAAAAGCCAAAAACTGCCAATAAAAATCTTATCTTAGGTCTCTTTTGTTTACAAATAATTAAAACTACCTGAAGCAAATGCATTCCCTCTCTTGACTGCAGTGATGGTCTCCAGGGTCTAAACATATGTCAAAATGGATCAAGTTGTCACTTTGAAATGTATGTTATTTTTGTTTATGCCAAGTCCACTTAATAAAGTTGTCTAAAAGAAACCAAGAAGCATACTATATACAAGGCCCTGAGTTCAAGCTCTATTATCACAGGGTATGAAGGGAAAAAGAATCAAAAGCAAAACCAAAATGAACTACTGAGTTATAGCGGAATTTCAAGAAAGTGTTATCAGAGGTAAAAAATGCTCTGAGATAATAGAAACGTTTAAAGGTCAGAGCAGAACGAGATAGAAGCACAAGAATGCGCAAGACCTTGGGTTCAATTCCAAGCACTGGCCCCCAAAAGCAAAAAAACAAGACCATGACAAAGCAAACAGAGAAGAAAGTACACTTGAAGGCTGGTGTTCCCGAGATATTAACATTCAGTGTCTGTGGACATTTTATTGTCCTTGTTAGGTGGTAATAAGAAAGTCATAAATATTTAAATATAGTCTATGAAATGGATTTCACAGTAAAATTCTTGTAAAGATCAAATGAAATGAAATACATATTATCAATTTGAAAGGCATACTTTGCTAGATCAATGTAAGTGGTCATTAATAATGGGAAATGTCATTTCTGATTAAGTCAGAGTTCCCCAGCACACACCTTCTTCCTTTCATGGGTACCATGTACTTAATTCTTATCTATAGATTAAAAGCTAGCATTTCAATGAGTTGAGATACACACATGGACCTATAAGTCTTCTTCCACAGGGTCCTTAGTCTTGACTCCCAGCTTGGGTGCCCCCAACATCTGTCAGAGCAAGATGCCTCTCTGAGGGAAATGGGAGCTCGTGGCAAATTTGTAACACACTGTTTCAGGGCTATGGAACTGGTCACATAGTCTGAAACATGGAGGGCAGGTTTCCACTGTGAAATCCTGTGGGCTACTAGAGGCCAGCTACACCACTGAACAGCCCTGCCCCAGTATATCTTTACGCCTTACATGGCATAACTGGATTCACTGGAAGAAGAAAAGTAGGCCTCTCTTGAGCCTCAGGGATCTACAGACCTTATGGCCCATCTCCCTCTATGAAAGAACGTTAGGAGCCAGGTGTGGTGGCACACGCCTTTAATCCCAGCACTCAGGAGACAGAGGCAGGAGGATCTCTGTGAGTTCAAGGTCAGCCTGGTCTACAAAATGAGTCCAGGATAGCCAGAGCTACACAGCTACACAGAGAAACCCTGTCTCTAAAAAAAAAAAAAAAAAAAAAAAAAAAGAATGTTAGGGGCCCTGTCTTCCTTTCATTTTTATTGCTGCAATAAAATACCCTGACAAAACCCAACATTTGTGAAAAGGTTTTATTTTCACCCCCAATCCCAGGTTACTGCCCATAACTGTGGTGAAGTCAAGGAAGGAACATGAAACACTGGTCACATCAAAAGACAAGAGCAGAGAGAGAGAGTGAATTGCAGGCATGCTTGGTATTCAGATAGCTTTCTCTGCTCTTATGGTCCAGGCCCCAAACCAGGGAATGATGACACCCACTTTCAGACAGGGTCTTCTCACATCAATGTAGACAGTCACTAACTGAGACTCCCTTCCCAGGATAAGGCCCAACCAGTTGGGGTCTTGTTTGGTCACCACAGCTGCTGTGTTCTGGGGCACTGGTGGCTACACTCATCCCAGAGGGATAGGCTTGTGGAATGGAGGGAGGGAAGGAACAGGGAAGAAGGAGAGAGGGGAGGGAGGGAGGAAGGAATAAACAAACACTAAAGGACAAGAAAGAACAGGAAAGGAAAGGAATGGAATGGAATTTTTTATATTTCTTACTGATCTTTTTCCTCTGCTTCCTGGGAACAAAATGAAACAGCCACTTTACAATCAAGAGGACAAAAGTTCTTTGTCATTCATGCAGGAAAAAAAAATGTTGAAGCCTCAATCCAAATACCACTATGGATACATTGCTTCACTTGTAAACTGTCTCCTTCCAGACTTCCTTTTGCATGAGAAAAAAGAAAGCTTTGCTTGACCCATCACAATCAGGTTTCTGTTTTGTCTGGCAGATATAATTATAACAGCTGACTTCAAAACACAACTGGATTGGTGCACACAAGCTCTCATGGGAACAAATACACTAAGAGGAAAACAACAGCAACGTATTCCTGAGGGTGCGCTCACAGGAGTTGGGGCTGTTGTTATGGATCATGGTTTCCCATACTCATGAGTAAGTGAGTTAAAAACTGAAGCCCGACAAGGCAGGCAGACATGCACTGCTATGGTGGCCCTAAAAGTGTGGTCATGGAGCCAGGCATGCATCTGCCTGACAAGTTGTCCATTTGGCGGGTGGAGCTGTTTGGCTATAAGTGAAATAGGAAGATATAGTTTCAAAAGAGACGTGAGAACAAAACACATATTAGAACCAGCAGACACCCAGCCAACTGGCAGCTATACTCCAGGCTCAATCAATGAGGCAAAATGATAAGATGATGGGAAGAGATAGTGGGCTGCATACCTCCATATTGCAGCAACAACTTCCAAAGTAGAGACAAAAGTCAGATGAGCAAGAGTTACTAAACTTGGAGGACAATGCTCTCAAAGGCACTGACTTGATGTTTGGAGAATCAGACACTAGGGAAATATGGCAGGTTCTCATTGTTGCCTACCAAATCCTCATGCTTCTTTGGTCCTTCTTCCTTGCAGAAGAGTGCATCACCCACTACAGAAGCAAAGTGTCAGTCTCCCCCTTTCTAGCCCTCCCTTCCCTTGCAGCTTGGGAATGAACACATAAACTAATGATTGCCTATGCAGAGTACTCTGAACATGGCATTGTTTGCTTGGTGGAGAAATATGAACAGACGGTACCTGGACTAGTCAGAATGTTGTTACTGTGAAACAATACAAAGGTCTGAAAGAAACAGTTTAAGGGGAGGAAAGATTTATGTTGGCTCAGTTCAGAGCCCATGGTCAATTGTGTCCATAACTTTGAGCCTGTAGTAAGGCAGAATACCATAGGGCTGAAGTGTGTGACAAGGGTCACTTCACTTCATGGTGGCTAAGAAGCTGAGAGAACAACAAATATGTGAGGGACAAAACACACCTTTCCAGGGCATGCCATGCTTCCAATAAACTGCTTCTTCCAACTAGCCCTCAACTCCTGAGGTGTCCATCACCACCCCAAATAACACCCCCATCTGGGGACCAAGCTTTCAACACATGAGCCTGTGGGGGACATTTTATATTCAAACCATAACAGTATCTCGAAGCATGCTGTGTGTGCATTGGTGATCTTAAAGGGAGACTGCCAAAATGTAGACGAGGAGATAATGGACAAATGGAGTGCCTTCGGGCCTTAATATGGCAGAACCACTGCGTCAACTCTGAAACTACCTGCCTCCCTCATAGTCTAAGTGAAATAATGAACGTCCTTAGGCTCATGTCACTTCCAGTTGTGTTTTTTATTACTCACAGCATCTGAAAGCATCATTGCCACTACAGAGGGGATGGGAGGGAGACCAGCAGGCCCCCACCCTCTTAGGAGGGAATGGAGATTTACTCTCACCTTTTTCTTCTCAGGATCACACACTTAGAAGCCTGGAAAGAGCCATCCGTGCTCAGAAATTGAAGGTTTTCTTTTTTTAATGACACACCATTGTAGAGCAATCTATCACCTTCCAGGTCCCTTCTCTGCAGCTGTCAAAAACACAAGTGATACAAGAATGAAAAAAAAAAAAGTGCTTCGGGCACAGTCACCAGAAAGAATTCACTCAGTTGCAGTGCCCAAAGGACTCTGAGACGATCTCCATGTGGGCAATCAGGGCAAAGGACATCAGCGGTGTGCCTGTGTTAAACATACATAGCAGATCTTAATAGGAAAAAGCATCCATTTGAAAAGTCATATTTTATAGGTAGATTAAATGTTTAAAGGAAGATGGAATGAACAGCAATAAAGATCTTTTTTTTCCAGACTATATTTAATGGGACATCACATATGTCAGTTCATTTCTTTTTGTCCTCACAAAATTCCGGTTGTAATGAGCTTTTCATTGCTGTGTCAAAATACTGAAGTAATCAACTTAAAAGTCAAAGATTTGTTTTGGGTCTCAGTTTCCAAGGTTTCAGTCCAGGGTCACTCAAGGGTTGCTTTGGACCTATGTACAGCGCATTATCACACGGAGGAAACATGTGGTAGAGGAAATATATCCACGTCACAGTGGCCAGGAAATGAGTAGAGAAAGAGTTGGGGTGGAGCTTATAATATCCACTTCAAGAGAACAGTCCCTGAGACTACCTAATTTTCTCCAACTAGGTCCCACTTCTGAAAGGTTCCTCCCCCAATGCTGTTTAAGATTAGTGACCAAGCCTTTAACACATGAGCTTTGAAGGACATTCAAGACCTAAAGCATAGAAAATCCTACAAAATTCTTTGCAGCAAGTTAGGAGAAGGTAAATTATAGGGAAACTGGTAGAAGCTAAGGACTAATTAGGAGTGTTCTGTAGACTCCTATCGGTTGGACTGTCTATGGGCTGAGACAGGTTCAGAGTCATCTCCAGTGATTAATTCCTATCCTACCTGATAAGAAAGGGAAAATGAACCACTGTGCAATTTTATGTCCTTCTTTTAGGCAAATAGTAGTGTGGGACAAAGAGACTTTTCTTTATCTGCTCTTTCTCAATTAACTTCAGTTCAAAATAATCCCTGCGTCACATGGTATATTTGGGTGCTACTGTTCTGAACCACTCAACCCCTGCAGTTCTTGGCAGCAGGCATCTACTGAGCATCTCTCTGCTCTTCCAGGAAAAAGGAAATGCAGAAAGAATATCCTAACTCATGTGTCTCCTCTCTATAAACCTCAAGTCGCTTTTGTGACAATACGACTTTCTACCTGAAAGGATAAAAGGGAAAGTGGGGGGGTGGGAGCTCATATTCAGAGAGCAGCTTGGGAGTGAGGGCCTGCCAAGCTTTCTCCCACCAAGTTTGGTAGACACTCTGAACTCCTAGACACCTGAATTTACTCACTGTCTGTGGTACTTGGTCTTAATCGTCGACTCGATGGGATTTAGGATAACCATAAGCACATGTCTCTAGGTGTGTCTCTGAGGGTATTTCCAGAAAGGTTTAACCCAGGAGAGAAGATTTGTCTTGAATTTGGGTGGCACCATTTTCATTGGTTTAAGTTCCTCAAATACTGATGGCCACTTAAATCTACTCCATGAGATGTGAGGCAGCAAAAAAATGTAGGAACTAATTCACCTTAGCAAAACAAGTTATTCACAAGGCCCTGTCTCAAAATTCAAAATAATGGTAAAAATGTTAATATGATTGCTAAAATAATTGTCTAGGCCTTTTGAAGATACTAATTCTAAATAAACCAGACACAAAGAGAAATGTAGTAAAAGTCTCCTTTTATAGGATACCTGGAATAGTCAATTATTTAAAAAGGAGACTATTAATAGAATGGTAATTGCTTGAGGCAGGAAGTGAGGAGAATGAAGTTTATGTTTAATGAGTTTAGAGGTTCAGCTTGGGGAGGTGAAAATTCTGGAGGTGAATGGTGAGGATGGTCTCAAGCAATGTGAATGTGCTTGATGCTACATAAACATCAAAATGGTGAAGGTGATGTTTCGTGTTAAAAATATTTTGCTCATAAAAAAATTGTGAAAGCCCATCCATGCCTACATAGAGATGTGTAAGAATCAGGTAACTTTTCTGGTGTCTGCCTCCAGTACTGCATACATGCAGGGCACAGACACACATGGAGGGCACAGACATGCAGGCAGGGTACAGACATGCAGGCAGGGCACAGACATACATGCAGCCAGGACACTCACCCAAAATAATAATAAATATTTCACCTTTAATCCCAGCACTTGGGAAGTAGAGGCAGGCAAAGCTCTGTCAGTTCAAGGCTGTCCTTGTCTACAAAGTGAGTCCAGGACAGCCAGGGATACACCGAGAAACCCTGTCTCAAAAAACCAAATAATAATAATAATAACATAAATATTTCAAGAGAGAGAGAGAATCAGGCAAGCCCATGGCCTAATACTTTTGTGAAAAGACATCCCTCACACTTTATGGACTCTAACATACACCTTGTGTGGACATTTCAATACTACGTAATTACAATGACTGTGATGGCAACAACAGCCAATCAGAGCTCTAGAGTTGGACTTAAAAGTCTTCAGAAAGCTTGACATACCTAGAAGTATTACAACACACAAGAAAGAGACCTCCTCTAGGCTTATGGGACACATCATAAGACTGGATAGTAAAAAAAATATGACTAATTAAATTGTTTAACCAGTATTTAGGTTATATTTAACCAGACATTATAAATGAATACACAGAGACACCACAGATTTCTAACAAGCCTTGGTCTGAGTTGTGCATTCCTGGCCCATCTAAGCTAGCTCGCAATTCAATTACCCAAATATGACCCCATATATACATACGTTCCCTTGGACTGCCATTCTCCACGATATGCCGATGTTCCTGGCCATGTGGAATGAGGTTCCCTTTTCTAACCCATGGTGTGTGCCTCTTTCCTGCTGCTCCTGCCTGGAATGCTTTCTTCTTCTTCCTGCTGCTGGCTGGAATGCTTGAATCCTCTGTCTAAAGCACAGGCTTCCTACTCTGATCCCAGGAAGTCCCACCTTTCTCTGTCTTTGCCCAATCTCAGGCCTCGGCATTTTATTTAACCAATCAGAGTCAATGTAGTAACAGACAGCAAGCAGGAACAATTAATTAACATTTAGAATGCTTAACACTACCCCAACAATTCCCTTCTTTTGTCTAAGGAAAAAAAGGCTAAATTTTTCTATCTTGCTGTATCTAAAGTTCAGAACCTGAGCAATTTCTATCATATCCTTTGAAATCCTAAACAACTCAAGTTCAATTGAAATTTTATAACTATTATGCCTTCAACCCCATCAAAGACATAAGAAGGGATAAAGTTATTATTTGAGTGAGTAGGAAGCCTAGGAGAGTAGCTTCCAAAAAGAAGTATGACAGTTTATTGCCTAGACAGTCCCAAATATCTCTTGATATCATTGGAGCATCATCTTCAGCCTTCTGGCCAAGCATTTTTCACAGACTAAATTGTGCAGCAGGAAATAAGGATTTTCCCATTCTGTCTCTGCAGAATTAGGACATCAACTTACCTGCATTTAAGCTCTGGTCCATCTTTGGACTATATATAGTGTGTCGAGAAAGTAGGGACATTTTTGCCCAATAGGAATCGTCTCCTGATGGGAGATTTCTTTTTGAGGAATTATCTCCTGATGGGAGATTTCTTTTTGGTGCTCATTGTCTTCTTCCAAGTCAAATGGGAGCTGTCAGGAGCTGATTGTCTTAAGTCAAACAATTCTTAAAATAATAAAAACATCTTTAAATGCCATTTTCTGTATGCCTCTGAGGGTTTTGAAGACATCTATCGATTTATTTATAAATCTATCTATCATCTATCTATGAACAAGCAAACTGTATATTTTTATCCATTTATTATCTGTTTAACCTAGTATTTGACATGACCAGGAGCTTGACTGGCCAGTCAATTTGTATTATCCAGACTCCTAAATAGATTGCAATAGCAACCCATAAAAGGATCGGAAGTAAACCTATACTTTTAAATGATTTGTACAGGCACAATACCTTATACAAGAGTTGAAATATACATATTATGTGTCAAAATATAAAATTCTATACTAATGAATCAAACTTAATGTTATTTTTGTATCAATATACAAAATTCTATACCAGTGTATCAAAAGAGAACCTTATCTAAAGAATAACAATAGTTTTGAGTTTCATAGCAGATTCAATAATCTATCCTTATATCTTATCATTTCTATATTATATACATATATTCCCCCTCTTTTTTTTTAAGTCTTTTCCCACTATATAGGAGAGAAAGAAGGATAGAGAAAAGAAAAAGAGATCTCTAAGTCTAACTTTCTATACCTTGCTTAACAAGACCATATAACAATTTGTAACCATTACCCCTAAACAACATCTATCATCCACCCCACTTTTTGGGAATGGGACATTGCTCTCTTAAAACTTCTTCCTGCTGAATTGGGTCACAGAAAACCTGTTTAGGGGCCCAAATAAAATGGAAAAAAAATGTTTAAGCAAGTTAAATGTAACATTTGTTGTCCAGTCTCTATGTGCTCAGCAATTTGAATGTCCTGAGCAGTTTGTACTTTGAAGCTGGACTTTGGTAGGAAAGTTCAGTCCTTGAGGCTGGGCCATCTCAGCAAGCTGTTTAAAGTTGTTCTGGATGCAGATTTTTGAGGAAACAGCAATTGAGGCAGTCTATGAGGCTGGATCATTTGGGTTACTTGTCTTATCATCTTTGGACTCTGGTCCTGTTGTTCTGAAAATATATAATTTCTCACAAGTAACATATAGTTCTGCAATTACCAAAATGCCTTGGATGTGCAGGATGCAAAAATCAATTAGGGATGCTTTTTTATTCTTTGAACAACAGAAAGACATTTGTAAGTTTCCATGCCATATAAAGGGATGGCATGTAATAGTATTACATATATATGCTATATATAATCTATTTTAAATAGAAAATACAGCATAAGACTGTATGGAGTTTAAATATTATCCTCTACAGTTGACATACATTTATTAATTGATTAAAACAGATTAATTCTGTGTTGCTCTGGCCTTTTGTAGATTAGTTTGACCTCAAACTCAAAAGGAACCAATCTGTCTCTGTCTTTGTCTCCCATGTTTTGGGAACAAAGATATGCATTTACATATTTTTTCTTTCCTTTTCTCCTTTCTTTGGAGATTTAATTTCTATGTGGATATATCTATCCTTATTGAGACAGGGTTTCTCTTTGTATCTTGGGCTGTCTTGATTTGCTCTGTAGATTTAGATTGGCCTTGAACACACAAGGAACCTGTTTTTTCCTTGTCTCCCAAATTTTGAGATCAAGGTATGAATTTAAATAATTAAATTATCCATATTATACAATAACATTAATTAAACCATTTTGTATTAGTTTGAGTTCCACTTCTCCCATGGAAACCCCATTCTTAAGGAGATTGGTGTAAAATATCATGATGTGCTATTTTATGTTAGTTTTTCTTAACTGTTGGCTGTGGGAGGCATGCAGCTTGCATGTTCTTCTCTAGCCTAACTCTGGATCCTTACATTGATTAACAGAATATATCTCTTTCTCGCTCTTTCCTTTCTTTTTGAGACAGGATTTATCTGTGTATGCTTGTCCTGGACTCACTTTGCATGAGGCTAGCCTTGAACTCACAGAGATTAGCCTGATTCTGCCTCCAAAATTCTGGGATTAAAGGCGTGCACCTTCATGCCCAGAGATTAGCATATCTCCTTCAGGGCAAAATGTCTCTTGAAACCAGTTCTCCAGTGGGAGCCCCACAACTAAGGAGACTGGCTTGTGACTGTAACCGAACTTTTAAATTATTATTTATTTAACTCTTATTTATTTATTACTAAATTCACTTATAACAAACACCAACAATTTCTTAACTATTAATCCTATAAATTCCTACAACCCCTTTAACCTATCCACTAAACCTATTGATAATCATAACAACTACTTTCATACCCTTTTAGAATGATACAGTCTCTGGGGCAGGTCCTCAGTCGTCAGGAAACCAGTCTCGGGGGTAGACTCTTTAACGCACTTAGCAGTCCTTTTTCTGGAATATCTCAGACGCAGGTTCGTCAGGGTAAATTGGCTATCGAAGTCTCACTTTAAATAAGGCTTGAGGCTTTCTTCTCTCTGGGAGACCTCAGCGTCTGTAGGCCACCTTACTTCCTTCGTATCAGCAACTCTGCAGTTCTGCCTCAGTCTTTAAAGCTGGCCACAGTTCCGTTCAGGCCACTGTTCGGACAGGTCAAACCCCTCTAGGCAAAAGCTGAGCCACAGGGTTTAGTCCTTGGCCTTTTGCTGTCTTGACGAGGCTTTCTCTGCTCACCAGCTTCCTTCTGCCTCAGGGAGATCTGGCCATTGGTCTACCAGAACTTTCTCCAACAGGACTCTCGGAGCTCTCTCATATCGGGGGCCCTTAGCACGCACCGCTCTGGCGTCATCCACTTGTCCTTAAATAGGATCACTCCTTGTTCCACCTGCTTCAGCTTAATTTGGGCTCTGCCCACTTAGCAGTTGAAAGCAATGCCAGGTCATAAAGTCTTTCCTTGTTTCACCTGGCTTCAACCTTGTTTTTCAGTCCAAAGAGACTCCCCTCATTTCACCTGACTTCTTCCATAAGCTGATAAGCTAATTGCTCACAGCAGTTGATCTTCATGCCCCGAATTAAGAGACTGTATCAGAAACTTAGGTATTCACTAAATCTAACTTATATTAACCTATCAGCCCCTACATGTGACCCTTTTCTCTTTACATAAATTTAAGATTATGTGCATTTATCCATTAGATAAGTAAGTACATTATTAAACTTAACTTCAAGGAAAAAATGTGTCATTTTTTAATTCTAGACTGTCTTTAGTAAGCAGCTTTATCTTCTCAGCAGAGTTCCCACCTTGCCTTCATTGTTTAAACCAGGCTGGTCTAGAATCCAGAGACCTGCTTGTTTCTTCCTCTAGTGTGATGGGATTAAGGGATTAAGGGGCGTGTGCCAGAACCACCCTGCCCAAATATTTCATTTAAATCCCAGATTTTAGTAACTCTGTAACCTTGAGAGCAACTTTGAACTGTAGTGAGAATTCGAAATCTGCCCAAAATCTTCAAAAATCTCTTATGTTTTAGCAATGCCAAACCAGAAAAATATCTATACTAATGAATCAAAATTTAACCTTATTCTTGTTTCTGAAACTGGCAAAACTTTTCAAAAATTGGTTTTCATGGTAACACCCTACCAGTAGCCAGGTTACAAAGGAGCTCCGCATCCTAGTTACCACAGGCTACAAGTCTCTGACTCAAAGAGCCTGACAATTACTGAACAGCCCAATTTGCCTAAGCCACTCATCAAGTTGAGAAAAAACTAGGGCTTGGCCCACAGCCCAGAATTCCAGCAGAAAGACAGTAGCTCAGGCCTCTGCCCTGGCCCAGAAAAGAGGACAGCTGCCCAAGGGCTAATGCACACATGGGATGGTTTTGACTCTGAGAAAAGCCACAGAATGAATAGAGTCCCTGCTTGGTCTCCACCCAGAACCAATAAAAGAAACTGTAGTCACATCAAACCAGCTGCTAGGGGTATAGAAAAAGGGAAAGTAAGAGCTGCTTAGGATTTGTATACAGAAAAGAGAAACACATACCACAGTATAAATCAATATATTCCTTAGAGACAAGAAAAATCATAAAGTTCATTCTCACATTTCTAGAGGATTGTCTCCTAAAAGAGCCAGGAGTGAAATTTCACTTGTCAACACAATTCCAATGGCTCAAATGCCCTCCAGATATTAGTTAGCTCTTTCTGCTTTCAGAAACAAAGTTTAATATATTCAATATACCAGACAATTCCAGGGGATACAAAGATGAGGGTGTCATGGTAATGCTGTGTCGCGCCCGCCTCGCCGATAAGGAAAGCGCCACACAATCAGGATTCTTCTGACAGCATTTATTGAACAGCTCTTTTAGATAGCATGGTGGAGAGGGACCCCGAGCTCCGGCAAGCGGCTGCTTATATAATACATATGGAGACTTGTTGAACCCTCATTGGCTCATACGGAATCACCTAATTAGCATGAGATCGCAGTGCCAAGAAACGCGCCTTGCGCATGCACACACCGGCACAGCACCTCCGTGAAGAACCAGGAAGCAGGAAGCCGGTGCCATCTTGTAATGGCGATTGCGGCTCCCGACAATGCTGCTGTTGTTGTTTCTCTGTAGAAGCTCATGACTACTAAAAGGATAGCAGAAACAAAAGACAACATAATGGCTGAAATGGGTTTTACCCAATAAAACAATAGACAGCAATTAGGAGAAATTCTCACCTTGACAGCAAATTCTCTGATGTCAACTAGGTATCCTACAGTTTGATGCAACTGTGGTGCTAATACTAGAGATAGCATCAGACACCAATACTAAGGGCTCAGTCCAACAGGATGCCTCTAACTCAGATGCAAGTTACAAATAAGTTTCCAGCTTACCTACATTTAGCTACAAAGTTGAAGGTTCTCACCTTCATTAGGTTCAATAATTTGCCAGAATAACAACAGAGGTCCTGTAGACAGAGCAAGGAAGTTTGGAGGCAGCGTAATAAAGAGACTGACAGTGTGGACTCCCGTGTCAGATTGCTATGGTCCAAGATCTTCCTCTTCTTATCTGAGAGAAATCATTTTGGTTCCCTGTGTCTGTTTTCCTCATGTAAGATGGGGACACTAAACAAAAACAGTGCTTATTTTGCAGGGTTACTGAAAGAATCACATGGGTTCCTTTGTGCAAAGAGACAATATAGTTTTTGCATATGGCATCCATATTAGAGTCTCTTCTTTTTCTAAAGAGAAAAGCAATGAGGGAGCAAGAGAGTAAAGAAACCAAGTTTCCCTTGGACTGAAAATCTGCAATGGGAAGTGAAGGAGCCACAGGGTAGACCTGACTAGCAGAGAGATTGTTTTAGTCCTTTATTCAGCAAACTTTAACAGCAGACAATGTGCCAGAGAGTGAGAAAGTGACTGCTACCACATGGGTCTGAGAACCATCCATTCAAATCTTCCCCTCCAAGAAGGGTGGCCCAATTCCAGGCCTGAGTCTTCCATAATTGTGTATTGGGTTGGAAAGTATCTGAAAATAATGCTTGCCACACGTTCCTAGTGACTACACAGAATTTCTACATATATACATAAAGAGAAAACTATAAAACCAAAAGTCAAAATCTTTCTCCCTCACTCTACCATATCTCTTTTTTCCAAAAGTAATACTTGTTAACAGATTATATTTCTTTAAAAGAAAAACTAATCTTGCACATATCTACACATTACATATGTATGTTTTTACATTTTTATACAATGAGATCACGGAGGTTTTTAAAGATACACCCTAAATTCTTTGACAGTCATCCTACCAAGACATAAAAGTCTAAATAACCTTTCCTTAGATCTGGGCTCCTTGACTATTTGATTCAAGTCCAAACTGAATATGAAATGGTGCTATGCCAAGTCCTTGGCCAGGACTTAAGAAACTGGAAGCTTCTACTTCCTGCTTCTTGAGATACGTGTCCTTGGAACCCTGCCACCACGCCATGAGGAAGCCAAACAGTCATATAAAGAGACCACATCCAAAGCAAATGTTAACATCAACTGCCAGACAGTTGTGGAAAACCTTCAAATGTGTCCAGCCCCAGACATCAGGTCACCTTCAGCCTTGAAGTAATCCCAAGTGACTCAGATGTGGCAGATACAAGCTGTCCCTGCCAAGCTTTTACATTGTTCAGCTGTGTGACAAAAATTAATGAGTGTCATAATTTGAAGCTACTGAATCTAAATAGCTCTTATACAGATGCAGGAATCTCTTATATCTTCAGGAAAATATTTTGAAGATTATCTATAGCATATTCAAATCTATTTTAAGAGCCTCGCTATCCAATGCACTAACATGTCATATTAAATCAATCAACAATCCAACAACCCGATGGACATTTAATAGTTTCCAGTTTTTTGCCAGTGCAAATAAGTCATTCACTTTAGCATGCTTTAGGGCTATATCTGTAGGTTACATTTATGACAGTTAAATGCTGGGTCAAAGGCAATAAGAATTTTAAATTTTGAAAGATAGTACAGAATTAGATATTGCTCACCAAAGCAATAAAGGTTGTGTCTGCCTGTTTCCTATATCTTCAATGCTGTGTTTGTTAAGAGTTACATATTTTTGGCAATCTGGTTGATTTTTTTTAAAGATCTATAATTAATGTTTTGTTATAGTCCTTCAATTATAATTAGGAGTGTTCCGGTTGAAATTCTCTGTAAAATGGACTAGTGAAGATGACTGAGTGGATACAGACACTCACCCCTGAGCCTGACGACTTGACTTCAATCCCCAGAATCCACATGGCAGAAAGAGAGAGCTGGCCTAGGAGAGTCATCCGCTGATGTTCACACATGCTCCATGGCACACGCATACTCCACACATACACATAGATCCAAGCAGAAAAGAAAAATAAGTGTTAAACAATTCAAATTCTCTATAAAAGCACAAAGCAAATTCAGTGTCAGATAATCATGGAAGATAATCATCATACAGACAGAGCGTAAAGACACAGTAAGATTTTCCCCCAATAATTGTGGATATTCTTCTCTGACACTACACTAAATCTTCATAAGAAATATATTCTTAGGGAAACCTGGCCCTTAAATCATGGACAACTTTCATATGCTGCTGTGTGGCACTGAAGACTAAATGCCGAGCCTCATCCATGCTAGGGAAGTACTCAGCCACTGAGTTACACTCCCAGCTCATACCAGTTTGTTCAGTCATACCAGTAGAGGCTGAAGGCCCAAGGTCAGGGTACGAGCGTGGCTGGTCTCTGGTGACTGGCGGCTCTTTCTGGTTGGTGAACCAGAAAGCACTTTCTCATTGTGCCATCACATAGGTTTCCCACTGAGCAAACCAGGAAGCAAACACGTGACAAAGGACATATCTTATAGATTGGTGCTGATGTCGAATCAGACATCCAAATCACTAAATGTTTCACAGCTGTTACATCAACATCCACTGATCTGTCATGAGCTTCAAAGGGATCCTTTAGGCACACATGATGTTGCAAGATTTACTTTGTCCATTCAAGACACTGGCTTACAAGTCTATGTGGGTAATTTAATGTTGACACATTTCATTACATACAGTCATATATGTGTGTGCACATGCGTGTGAACACACATTCATTTAGATCACTCCCATTCTAACCGCAAAAGTCTTTAAGTCTGTTGAGGCTGTCAATATCACTGTGGAATCTGTGAGGTTCTTGAAATTCTTTTTTTTTATTTTGGTTTTTCGGGACAGGGTTTCTCTGTGTAGCCCTGAACTCACTTTGTACATGAGGCTGGCCTTGAACTCACAGAGATCTGCATGCCTCTGCGTCCCAAGTGCTGGTATTAAAAGCATGAGCCACCAAGCCCGGCTTCAAATTCTAATTGTTGCTTGGGATTCAGATTTTATCATTGACCATAGATACTGCTTTCTTTCATCAGTAAATTTTACTGTGTGTATATGTAGGGCATACGCACACACATACACAGAGAAATGAGAGAGACAAAAAGAGAGAGAAAGAGAGTGTGTATGTGTATGAGTGTAACTGTGTGTGTGTGTTTATAGATACAACCTTACTAAAATAGTTGCTGTGGATAAAGAAATCAGCATATGCATCATCTCACATAGTTTCCTGTTGTATTTTTGATGTGTAGTAGAACCTAAAAGCCTGTGTTAAAGACTTTTTCCGCAGCTTGTCATTAGGACATGGTGGAAACTTTAAGAGCAGGGCCTAGTGAGAGCTCTTTGGATCATTGGGAGAGTGTTACAAAAGGAGA
Source organism: Lophiomys imhausi (assembly GCA_907164525.1). NCBI lineage: Eukaryota > Metazoa > Chordata > Mammalia > Rodentia > Muridae > Lophiomys > Lophiomys imhausi. The sequence goes on along the minus strand of CAJQZJ010033828.1, from coordinate 287,035 downwards.
CGATGGAGGTCTGCCTTCTTCCTCCTCTTCTCTTCCCCATTCCCATCTATGAGGTGAACAGTTTTGTTCTACCAAGTTCTCCCCATCATGGCCATGGGGCAGCCCAACACAGGAACTGAAAACAATGGATCCATCTGGTCATATTCTAGCGTCTCTCAAACCATGAGCCAAAATAAATCCTTTCTTTTTATAAGTAGCTTATCTCAAGATCTGTTATAATGATAGAAAGCTATGTAACATATACCTTTTATCCTTCCTGTACCAAGAGTAACTGTAATCATTTTGGGAAATGCCAGATACAAACCCCATCTTGTACATCATACTTTAAACTCCTTCATGCTATGTATCTGCTACTTTATATCCTTTGGCCTATGTCCTTCCCCATTCTCTACTCCCACCCAAGTCACCACCATTTTATGCTCTATCTCTGTATGCATGACGGTTTCAGATTCTGTGAAGTCATGCAGTTCTTCTTGTCTGGTTCATTTCATTCAGCAGAACTTCCTCTAAGCCCATCTGAGCTGTAGCAAAGGGCAGGATATCCTCCATTTTAGGCTGAATCGCACTTCCTTTACTCATTGGTTCCATCAATGGATGATACATTATTTCCACACCCTTCTTTTGTGAGTGTCACCACAACAGACAGGAAACCACAGATATCTTTATGAGACAGTGATTTTATTCCTTTGGTTATATTGGCATATCGAGAAGAGGAGTTGGTGAATTACATAGTAATTCTCTATTCTTATCTTCTTTAGGAACTCTCCATGCTGTTTTCTACTTGGCCACACCAACCTGCATTCCCACCAAGAGTATATGAATGTTCTTTTTCTCCCTGCCATTACCATCACTGTGCAGCTCTTGCCCTCGTAATAACTATCCTACTAAGTGCAAGACAGCTTCTCAAAGTGGTTTTGAATTTTGTTTTCCTGATGATTACTGTAATGAGCATCTTTTCATATATAGTTCACTGTATTTTCTTGCCATTGAGTTGCCCAAGTTCTTTATAAAATACAAATGCTAATCTCTCATTAGTTATCCACTTTGCAAATGTCTTTTCAATTTTCCTCCCTTTGTACATTGCTTTTTCATTTTGTTGATTGGTAATTGTCTTCCTTGAAGTAACAAACTTACTTTGTTCGTTTCATAGAAAATATGTGATGAATTATTATGTTTAACTGTTCTTCTTTCAAACAAAATTGATATTCCAAGAAAAAAACAAACAATGACAAGTTCCGCTTTCAACTCAAATAATTGTAAAAGATGATTTTCCTAGATTCAATCGTCAGAAATGCTTTATGTAGAATATTTAAAATATGGGCATTCCAGCCAGCAAGAGGGCTTAGCAATCAAGCCTTGATAACCTGAATTCAATCTATAAGACCCACTGTGAGATCAAATACCAATACTTTGAGCATGGTAAAGCAGAAGTAGTATAATGGGAGATCCTGGTTGAGATCCTAAACCTGTAGCTTCACTACATCCACGCCTACTAAGTAGTGTAACTAGATTTCTTTTTAAGAAATATTCAATGAGTGACTGTGTTACTTGTTACTGATAAAAAGAAGAAAATACCAAAAAGTTACACAAGAAGAGTTACTCCTTCAAATCACACTCATGAAAGGATTTGAGGAAATCATTTCACTGCTCCCCTGATATTCAAGGTAAGAGGGAGAAATCAGATGCTATTGAAAACCCTCCCTATGACTTTTAAGTACACCAGTGGCTTGGTGTACTGATGCAGTGTGCTTACTTAAGCTGACGTGCACTGTGCTGATGAGATTTATTCCTAGTGGATTCAATGGGTTTTCATCCTGCTGTTAACTTACCTTGAAACATCTCTGAGAACTGAACTGTTTTAAAAAATCTTGAGATGAAAGGTGTGACTACTACAAGAGGGAAGAGTAACTTAGATTATTGTGAAGTCTGTCATAAGAGGGAAGCAATGGAGGACTTCTGTCCACAAAAATTCTCAGAGCATGGGTGTTACAGCTCCTTCTCTCCTGGGCGAGTTCTCAAATCTAAAGAGTTGAACACCACATTATCACAATAGATACTAAAAGCAAGTCTGAGAGTGAGTTCTATGTTAGGTCTAGGCAATAGTAAAATGGTTAAAGGAGTAACATATCTTTAAAAATATTCTTTTTTGCCAGGCATTGGTGGCATACACCTTAATCCCAGCACTCAGAAGACAAAAGCAAGCAGATCTCTGTAAGTTCTAGGCCAGCGGTCTACAAAGTGAGTCTAGGACAGTCAGTAATATTACACAGAGAAACCCTGTCTCAAAAAACCAAACATAAAGCCGGGCAGTGGTGGCGCACGCCTTTAATCCCAGCACTTGGGAGGCAGAGGTAGGAGGATCTTTGCGAGTTCGAGGCCAGCCTGGTCTACAAAGCGAGTCCAGGACAGCCAGAGCTGTTAAACAGAGAAACCCTGTCTCGAAAAACCAAAAAAAAAAAAAAAAAAAAAACAAACATATATATATATATATATATATATTCTTTTTATTACTCTGATAAGGTATCCTAGCCAACGTCTTCTGAAATCACCATTGTTTATCAGTGAGAAATAAAGTTGCTTAGCATTGGGTACCTTTGGGTAATGTTATAATGAGCCTTTAACTTTTATCTTCCAAATAAGGTAAGACCTATGGAAATTTCATTGAAGGGGAAAAAAGGTACCTCTGTGGAACATTAGCTATCACTACTAAAATTCAATAAAAGGAAGTTTAATTGAAAAGATCATTTTTTAATTTTTGTAATATTTATTTATTACTTCAGGTTAGATCTCCATCACAGTGTCCTCTTTCCACCCCTCCCAGTCACACCCTTCCACCCTCTACCCCCTATCCCTTCCATCTCACTCCTCTGGAGTGGAGTTTCCCTACGTAACATTCCAACTCACCAGTTCAGCTGTCATATGAGGGCCACGAGCCTCCTCATACATTGGGGGCCTACAAGGCAGCACCATAAGGGCAAAGTGTCTCAGACAGGAAAAAAAAAGTCTATGTTCATGATCCCCTTAGTGCATTGGTTGTAGTATAGATATCCTGTACTATATGGCTAAAATCCGACTATAAGTGAATAGATGCCATGTGCATCCTTCTGAGTCTGGGTTAGCTCACTAAGGATGAGCTTCTCTAGTTCCATCCATTTGGCTGCAAATTGCATGATTTCATTGTTTCTGATAGCTGAGTAGTATTCCATTGTATAAATGTACCACAGTTTTTTAATCCATTCTTCGGTTGAGGGGCATCTGGGTTGTTTCCAGTTTCTAGCTATTACAAATGAGGCTGCTATAAACATAGATGAGGAAACTTCCTTGTGATTTGGTGAGGAATCATTTGGCTGTATACCCAGAAGTGGTATGACTGGGTCCCAAGGCAGAGCTATTCCAAGTTTTCTAAAATATTGCCAGACTGATTTCCATAGTAGTTGTACAAGTTTGCACTCCCACCAACAACAGAGTAGGGTTCCCCTTTCTCCACACCCTCGCCAGCATGTGCTGTCATTTGAGCTTTTGATCTTAGCCATTCTGACCGGTGTGAGATGGAATCTCAGAGTCGTCTTGAGTTGCATTTCTCTGATGATTAAGGATGCTGAGCATTTCTTCAAGTGTCTCTCAGCCATTAGGGATTCTTCCTTTGTGAATTCTCTGTTTAGCTCTGTTCCCCATTTTTTGATTGGATTATTTAGTTTCTTGGCATTTAATTTCTTGAGCTCTTTGTAAATTTTGGATATTAGCCCTCTGTCAGATGTGGGGTTGGTGAAGACTTTTTCCCAATCTGAAGACTGCCGTTTTGCTCAAATGACAGTGTCTTTTGCCTTACAGAAGCTTTTCAGTTTCATAAGGTCCCATTTATTGATTGTTGCTCTTAGGTCCTGAGCTGTTGGTGTTCTGTTCAGGAAGTTGTCACCTGTGCCAATGAGTTCAAGGCTTTTCCCCACTTTCTCTTCTAATAGATTTAGTGTGTCAGGCCTTATGTTAAGGTCTTTGGTCCATTTGGACTTAAGTTTTGTACAAGGTGATAAGTATGGGTCTAATTTCATTCTTTTACATGTTGACACCCAGTTAGACTAGCACCATTTGTTGAGGATGCTGTCCTTTTTCCATTGTGCAGTTTTGGCTTCTTTGTCAAAGATTAGGTGACCATAGGTGTGTGGGTCCATTTCTGGGTCTTTGATTCGATTCCATTGATCCAGATCAAGCACACAACTGCAGCACTATAAATGGTTCTTTGCTAACATGCATACCCTGACAGTCAACAGTTCTGTGTCTAATGCCTCAGTCAGAGCCGAGGTGGCAATGTTGCAGCACCTTTTTGAATCTTTTTGTCTTTATGTGATTTGTCTTATGACTTAATAAAGACAAAAGTTCTAATCCCCATGCTAAATAGAAACCATCTTACCAAGAATTTAAGGAGAAGGTTGTTGGATGTGCTTTGAATGATGCAAATATCAGGAAAAAAAGAATAAAATTAAAGAGAATCTACCCTATATTGCACCACTCTTGAGTGGCCATTGTGGCAGTCATAAAGACAAAGAATACAGCAAAAACAGGGGTAGTTGTTCCTATCTCATATCATAGTCTGGTGGTAGAAATAGAGATTAATGAAAGCAGAGCTAGAGAGAGATGGTTCAATAGTCAAGAGTGCTTGCCGCTCTTGAAGAAGACCCAGTATTGGTTCCCAGCACCCATATCAGGTAGCTCACAACTGCCTGTAATTCAGTTCCATAGAACTCTAATGCCTTTCTTTCTCTGGCTTCTGGAGGCACCTGCACTCAATGTGGTGCCCATACAGACACTAAAAGTGTGGATGCACACACATGCATGCGCCCCCACACACATACATTCACAAGCAGCACATTAAACAAATCAGTAAGTGAATAAATAAATGTTACTGAAAGAATCACACCGTAGCAGATGCTATAAATAAAGAACTATGATGCTACAAGTACTGATACCAAGGTCACGGGACCATCTCAGGGAGGTCTTCAGAAGCTTTCTGAAAGAGCAATGGTTGTTGTAAAATCTAAGAATGAGTAAGAATTATCAAGAGGAAGAAGGGATTCGTGATATGGTGGATATTACCAGCATTCTGCCAAGATTCCCTGCCACAGTGTTCCTGGGCAGTATAGTGGTGTTTTACTAAAGACACATGTGACTTTCTCCCCTCCTGCTTTCTCTGGCCATGTGAATTATCTGGGTTTGTGTACAGGACAGTGCAGGAGTAGTAGAGAGGTAAAAGTCCAGAAGAAACCCTCAGTCAATAATCAGAAGGAACTAGGGTACAAATACTTCTCCCCAAATTTCAACTGTGAGGACTACTCTGTGCTATCTTCTAGAAGCTCCCCAGGATCCCAGAGCACCCTGGCACTCAGAGAAAAGCTGTTTCTTAATGCATGTGCATTGTTTCCTTTCCCAGATCATCTCTCCTCTCCCACCCGTTCACATGGACTTCCTGGATCACTTCTCAAATACACTACCGAACAATCCAAACCTGCTTCCAGGAGGGCCCAACCAAAGACAACAGGGTAGGATAAAGGGTAGAAAGAACACACCAGGCTGGAAAACGGGTCTGTTCAAAGGCACTCCTGACATTTTTGTGAGAAATTTTTTGTGGGAATTCAGAACTACTCCAGTGATTACTGCATATGGGGATGCAGGGCTAGTCCACTGTGGGATGTTCACGGCATGACTATGCCAGATGACAGCACCATCTTCCTCACTGATGACAGCCAACAATGTTCTCAAATATTTCCAAATGTCTGAAGAAGGGCACAGTTGGTACCACTAAGAGCCACTCAAATGGTTAATTCTTTCCATTTTACAGATAAGAATACACATCTATAAAGGGAAGAATTTCCCAGTGCCATGCAGAATCAAGACAAGAATCTAGACATGTTCGCCAGGATTTAATTCCAGATGCCCTATATATTGCTCTATATATCTATCTTTATGACAGTGCTTGGATTAAATATACATTTTTCAGACAGATATACTCTTCAGTCCTCTTGGAACCCCAAGCTAGAAGCAGGCCTGTTCCTCTTTTGGAGCAGCTGATTGTTGTCTGCCTCCAACTGTTTCCTTTATTGGGTTCTTATTCTCTAGGTGACTATACACAAGCTAAATGATTCAATTAGCCAATGTATTAGTTACTTTTCCTGGCTATTATAAAATACCACAGCCGACTCCTTCCTCTGCTCCAAATCCAACCCCCAAGTCTAGTCCCTAGCTCTGCAGGGGTATACCAGTTACAGCCTCCCCACTCCACACACATCTCCTGTGGATTCCACAGACCATCCCTCCTGCCCTCCTGTCCTCCCTGCCCCACTCTTCTCTTTATCCTAGCTCCCAGCTCCAGCAGGCACCCCCTGCTAACCCACAGGCCGCACTTGCCAGAAAACCAGGAAGGCTGCCTGCAGATCCTCTCTTTTCTCTCTGTTCCCCCAGATTCTATCCCCTAGTCTCATCCCCAGCTCTGAGGCAAAACACCTTCTCCATTTCTAGTGGGAGTGCAAACTTACACAACCACTATGGAAATCAGTATTGTAGTTCCTCAGAAAGATGAGAATCAATTTCCTCAAGATTCAGCTATACAATTCTTGGGCACATACCTAAAGGACACTTCATCCTACCACGAGGTCACTTGTTCAACTGTGTTCATTGCTGCTGTATTCATAATAGCCAAAAATTGGAAACAACCCAGATGTTCCCCAACAAAAGAATGGATTTAAAAAAAAAAAAGTGTAGTATATTTACACAATGGAGTATTACTCAGCTCTTTAAAAAAACAAAAAAAGACAGCTGAATGTGGTGGTGTACGCCTTTAATCCCAGCACTTGGAGGCAGAAGCAGGCAGATTTCTGAGTTCGAGGTCAGCCAAGGCTATGCAGAGAAACCCTGTCTCAGAAAAAAAAAAAAAAAAGAAAGGAAAAAAAATTGCATCATGAAATTTTCAGGCAACTAGAAACTAGCTAGAACAAGAAAAAAAATCATCCTGAGTGAAGTAACCCAGACCCAGAAAGATAAAAATGGCATCTACTTGCTTATATCTGGATATTAGCCATTAAATAAATGATAATCAAGCTACTGTCCATAGATCCAGAGAGGTTGGGTACAGAGAAAAGGATTATGGAGGGATACATGGATCTCCCTGGGAGGAAAAAATAGAATAGATTTTATGAATGGACTAGAACAGGGTTGGGGAAGGAATGAGAATGGGGGGAGGGAAGATAAGATTGAGAGAAGGAATGAGGAGAGAGGCAGAATTGAAGGGCATTTGAGGGGTGGCATAAAAATATAGTGCACACAGGCAGGCGGATCTTTGTGAGTTCGAGGCCAGCCTGGTCTACAGAGTGAGTCCAGGACAGCCAGGGCTACACAGAGAAACCCTGTCTCAAAAAACCAAAAAAAAAAAAATACTGCAATGGAAACTTCCTATAATATATGAAGGCAATCCTAATGAAGTCTATAAATGAAGTCCTAATGAGTAATGAAGGAGACAGAACCCCAGCTGGCCATCTCTTGTATCCCAATGAAGTTTCCAGTACTGGGACTGAGTTTCATCCAATTTGAGTTGTTAGCAAAAAAAGGTCCCATGGAAATCCCCAACAACCCAAGCTGTTGCCAAGACAATAGGTTGCTCACCACAAACTGACAGCAAGGCCCCAATGCTGAAGACAACACCCACACAACTCATTGAACATGAAGAAGTTGAGCTGGTGCCTACATAGATCATTCACCACCATGTTCTAGTGTCTGTGACATGGAAAGGTACTCTGAAGGCTACCAAAAGAGAAATCTAAACACCAACCTAACCACAAAACATTTGACCTCCAATCTGTCCTGCCTGCAAGATATGCTAGGGTAATGATGTGACACAAGACTAATGAGAGTAACCAGCCAGTTTCGATGTGACTGTAGGCCCACACTCCACAAGACAGAACACATACCAAACATTCTTTGGGGGACCAAGAACCAGAGACTAGATAGCCTTGAGACCTAAGGTAAAAACCAAATATTACTTGTCTAAAAAAAAAAAAAAGGAACAATAAAATCACTCAATGATATTCTGCTATATTCATAGATCAGAGCCTTATTCAACCATTATCAGAGAAGCTTCCTTTTGTGACAGATGGCAACAAATACAGAGACCCACAGCTAGATATTACACATACATATACACAGAGAGAAAGAGAGAGAGAGAAAGGGGGAGGGAGGGAGAGAGAGAGAAAGGGGGAGGGGGGAGAGAGAAAGAGATCCATCTCACACCCTTTCACAGAGCTCAGGGAACCCTGCAGAAGAAGAAGCAAAAGTTGGGAGACAGGAGAGATTGAGGACACCAGGAGAACAAGGCCCTTTAAAACAACTGAGAAACATTCATATGAACTCATGGAGACTGAAGCAGTATTCACAGGGCCTACTCGAGTCTGCACCAAGTCTTCTGCATATATACTGTAACTTTTAGTTTATTGCTTTAATGGGACTCCTTAATGTATAAATGAGTGAGTCCCTGATTCTTGTGCCTTTTCTTGAGGCTCTTTTATTTTTTTTGTTGGATTATCTTGTCCAACTTAAGTATGATGATTTTTGTTTTCTCTTATATTTTATTTTTTATGTATTGTTGTTATCACTTGGAAGCCTGTTTGTTTCTAATGAGAGACAGAAAGGGAGTGGATCTGGATGAAAGAGGAAATGGGGAGGAACTGGAAGGAGTAGAGGGAGGAGAAACTGTGTTCAGATCATATTGTATGAGAAAAGAATCTGCTTAATAAAAGGGGAAAAATGGAAGTTACTATTGATGTAATCTTATAAAGCAGTCCTCACTAGTAATCTCAAATAAATTTCAAATAATGATGGTGAAAAATAACAAAATAAAATGCCACAGTCAAAGGTAACATAAGAAAAAATGAGTTTATTTGTACTTTTGGTTCTGTAGAGAGAATCTATAATGGTGGATAGACATGGTGGTAGTTGACTAGAGCAAGAAGCTGGAAGATCACATCTCAACCCTTCAAAGGAAGCAGAAAGAGAGAAACAGAAATGGTGTGAAGTTAAGAATTCCCAAAGCCCACCCCCAGGAGCACATTTCCTTCAGCATGTCTCCAAGTCCTAAAAGTTCTATAACCTCCCCAAACAGTGCCACCAACTGGGGAATACATGTGAGGTGTATTAACATATGGGGGACCATTCTTACTCAAACCACCATAGCCAGCTCTCAGGGGAGCTGGGAAAGACATAACTCAGTCTAGTTGGACATAAACTATCTTTGCAACTTGGGGTTGCTATTGACTGTCCTAATCCAACTTCTCTGGGGTCATGTCTGAGTTCTCTCCACCAAACTGTGAACAATAAGCAATTTTGCCTTTCATATGAAAGGAGAGATGACAGACAGACAGACAGACACACTGTGATTCTATTATTTTCTCTGAAGTAGCCAAGACTCATAGGAGCAAAATGAATGGTGTCTGGTGAGCTGTGGAGAATGCTTGGGAGGCCCCTGAGCTTCAGTTCTACAAGTTAAAAGCGTTCCCGAGATCGGCTGGACAATAACACACCTATAGTTAATGGGACTATACTGCACACTTTGAATTTTATTAATAGAGTAGACTTTATGTTCTGGCTTTCTTTTAATCACAGGAAAACTGCACATAAGTCAAGGACTGGTGCTCTGATATCTCTTTATTTTCTTCTCGCTAGTTTCTATCTGGAAAAGTTTCCAGTGTGTGATTGATGACAGCCTAGGAAATACTGGTCCCAAATCCCAGACCTCATTTATAAAGCTCAGGTAACCACAAAGTTGCTGAATACATAAATAACTTTTACATTCAATATTAATTATCATGAAAGACCCATATTTTTAAATAAAAGTACAAATCTGACTTCTTATAAAAACCTCAGTTTCAGGAATGCCATAGACCATCAATGCCTGGAGATCAAATTGACCTACTACTTCTTAGGGATAAGGACCAAGAAGCTGTGATTTGACCAAAGTCACCCAGCCAATGAGAAGAGAAAACACAGGCCTCTTAAACTCAAGGCCAAGGCCAAGGCTTCCTCTGATTCAACTCACTGCTTTCCTACACCCCAAGGACCTCAGTTCCCCAAGTGCTCACATGGGTCATTGTAACATCACTGCCATCCCAGAGCAAAGCAAACGGAACCTAGATAAGGAGACAGAAGACAGGTGTCAACTAAGACAAATGTGATGAAAACTGAAAAGGAAAAAAATAGAGAAAAGAAAACATTCAAAATAGACCCTCGAAGAGGTAAGCTTCCCTCTATTCTTAGTACCATGAGCAACAGTGCTTGGACAGCTTCCAAAATTGCTTTGGGGCTGGATGGAGAACAGAAACTATCTTCTTTATCTGTTGAAAGTAAAATCATGTTTCATGTTAGGAACCAATGATTTTTTAATAAGTTAGTTAAAATATTAAGAAATGTCTGGCATGGTGGTTCATTCCTTTAATACCAGCACTTGGGAGGCAGAAGCAGGTAGGTCTCTGTGATTCTGAGGCCAGCTTAGTCTACAAGGTGAGTTCAGGACAGCTAGGGCTGATACACAGAGAAACCTTGTCTCAAAAAAACGGAGAAGAAGAAGAAGAAGAAGAAGCCGGGCAGTGGTGGCACACGCCTTTAATCCCAGCACTTGGGAGGCAGAGGCAGGCGGATCTTTGCAAGTTCGAGGCCAGCCTGGCCTACAAATTGAGTCCAGGAGAGCCAGGGCTCCACAGAGAAACCCTGTCTCGAAAAACAAAAAAAAAAAAAACAAAACAAAAAAGAAGAAGAAGAAGAAGAAGAAGAAGAAGAAGAAGAAGAAGAAGAAGAAGAAGAAGAAG
>CAJQZJ010033828.1:207773-268014 GCA_907164525.1 Lophiomys imhausi | reverse complement strand
AGAAACTCCTATATATTTCCTAAATCTAATTTATCTAACTCCTACAGTCTTATCTCCCCTAGACCTATAGTGTCAGCTCAGGGAACCACAAACAGTATTGACTGTTGGTTTAGGGGTAACCTGAGGAAAGTGCTGCTCCTGAAAAAAAGTCAGATGGATGAGGAAGGGTAGTATGTGAGCTTCAATAGAAAACATATGAGACAGTGGGGATTTGAATGGAAATGGCCCTCATAGACTCTTGTGTTTGAATGCTTGCTCACACAGAGTGGCACTATTAGGAGGTGTGGCCTTGTTGGAGTGGGTGTGTCACTGTGGGGACAGGTTTTGAGGTCTTAAATGCTCAAGTCTGGCCAGTGTGTCAGTCTTCTTTTGCTTCCTGCTCATCAAGATGTAGAACTCTCAGCTCCTTCTCCAGCACCATGTCTGCCTGCATGCTGCCATGCTTCCTGCCATGATGATAATGGACTAAACCTCTGAAACTGTAAGCCAGACCCAATTAAATCTTTTCCTTTGTACGAGTTGCTGTGGTTATGGTGTCTCTTCACAGCAATAAAACCCTAAGATAGAGATCCTTCTCAGAAACCAGACACTGCAGGGACAGAAAGGATTGAGAACAGACTCCTTGTTCTCGAGCTTCTTTATACCATCTATCTCTCCCACAGCTCTCAGGCTCCTCTGAGCCTGTACTGTGACCTCATATCAATTTGTCTTCTCTTGGGGATGGCCTCAGAGGAGGCCCAGGTAGGTGGTTGTTTCATAAGTACACATGGGGTGTGAGGGTGGAAGTCAGCCCTACAACATGCCTGTGTCCCCTGAGCTGCCTCATGTTGTACTCTGAGAAGGAAAATGGTAACGTCAGCATGATTTCCTCCATCCACGCCTGCCTTTGTCAGTCATCCAGTTCCACAGAGGAGTTACATTCAACCTTAATGGTAAAGTTTGCTATGTGATTCATGTGCTATGTGGGAATGAAAATACTATAAGAGATGCAAGTCAAACATACATGAAGGGATTATCATTTGATCAAACATACATGAAGGGATTATCATTTGATCAAACATACATGAAGGGATTTTCATTTGATCATCCCATTGTTCCTTTTGCCCCCTTTTAGCATAAGTTTGAAATTCCCTCCTCATGGCCCGTAAGGAATTTCCTGGTCCTACCTCTATTCCAAATATTCCAAATGAAGCACACATGTCTGAAGATTCAAAGCTAACATCAACGAATGGGAGAATATATGTGATGTTTGTCTTTCTGGCTCTGGGTTACCTTACTCAGAATGATTGCTTCCAGATCCATCCATTTCCCTGCAAATTTCATTTTTTTAATAACTGGATAATACTGAATTATGCAAATATAATACATTTTAACTATCCGTTCATTAGTTGACAGATAACTGAGCTGTTTGTTTCTCGTTATTGTGAATACAGCAGCAATGACTATGAATTAGCAGGTATCTCTGTAATAGGATACAGAGGGCTTTTGGATATTTGAACAAGTGTGGTATAGCTAGATCATGTAATAGATTTATTTTCAGCTTATGGAGGAACTCCCACACTGAATTCCATAGTGGCTGCACCAGCTTGCCATCCCACAGGCAGTGAATAAGAGTTTCACTTTCTCCACATCCACATCAGCATTTGTTGTTTGTTTATTTGTTTTGTCTTACCCATTCTAACTGAGATAAGATGAAATTTCAAAGAAGCTAAAATTTTCATTTCCCTGATGGCTAAGGATGTTGAATATTTTTTCATGTTTCTCAGACATTTGTATTTCATCTTATGAGATATTAACTTCCATGCCCCATTTTTAACTGAGTTATTTGTTTTCTTGATATTTAGGTGTTTTTTTATTTCTTTGAATATTGTAGAAACTATATATTGCTGTCATACATAGAGCTGACAAATATTTTTCTAGTTTGTAGGCTATCTTTTCACTCAAGTGATAATGTTCTTTTCTGGACAGAAGTATTTTTGCTTCATGAAGCTCCATTTATTAAATGTTGGCCTGTGTTATTGGGGTCCTATGTAGAGGGATTTGAATCCAGCAACATGGCTACTCCAGCTGGAATATAGACATGCCCTTGGCACACACCTTTAATCCCTTTGGCTGGAATACAGACACACCCTTAGTTCTCACCTTTAATCCCATAGAAGGAAGCATCCATGCTTGAAAGTGATTGGCAGACAAAACGATGAATCAGAGAAGATAGACAGACTAGGATATGTCCAACTCTCACAAGATGTTGGTCCAACTGGATGTCCACGTGTAAAAGAATGAAATTAGACCCATACTTACCACCTTGTACAAAACTTAAGTCGAAGTGGGTCAAAGACCTTAACATAAGGCCGGACACATTAAATCTACTAGGAGAGAAAGTTGGAAAAACCCTTGAACTCTTTGGCACAGGTGACAACTGTTGGGGTAGTGTTAAGCATTCTAAATGTTAATTAATTGGTCCTTCTTGCTGTCTGTTACTTACATTGAATCTGATTGGTTAAATAAAATGCCGAGGCCTGAGATTGGGCAAAGACAGAGAAAGGTGGGACTTCCTGGGATTAGAGCAGGAAGCCTGCGCTTTAGACAGAGGATTAATTCATTCCAGCCAGGAGCAGCAGGAAGGAGGCACACACCATGGGTTAGAAAAAGGAACCTCATTCCACATGGCCAGGAACATCGGCATATTGTGGAGAATGGCAGTCCAAGGGGATGTATGTATATATGGGGTCATATTTGGGTAATAGAACTAAGAGCTAACTTAGATGGGCCAGGAATGCACAACTCAGGCCAAGGATTGTTAAAATCCATGTGGTGTCTCTGTGTGTGCTCATTTATAATGTCTGGTTAAAGAATTAACAGCTGCCGAATCAATTAAATATAATTTAAATACTGGTAAGTAATTTAATTATTTCTCTACAAATGTCGCCGAATGTAATTTGAATAATTTTTTTTTTTTTTTACAGACAACTTCCTGAACAGAACACCAACAGCTCAGGACCTAAGACCATCAATCAATAAATCAGACCTCATGAAACTGAAAAGCTTCTGTAAGGCAAAGGACACTGTCATTCGAACAAAACGGTTGCCTACAGATTGGGAAAAAATCTTCATCAACCCCACATCTGACAGAGGTCTAATACCCCAAATTTACAAAGAACTCAAGAAGTTAAATGCCAACAAACCAGATAATCCAATATTTTGGGTTAAATCGACATAGAGAGAGGAAGTATTTCTGTAATAAAATATAAAGTTCTTTGGGTGACCAAGTATGGTATAGATTTTAGAGGAACGCCCACACTGATTTCCATAGCAGCTGTACCACTTTGCATTCCCACAGGCAGTGAACTAATGTTTTGCTTTTTTAGTTCTTGGAATATTCTAGATAATAACATTCTGTCAGATGTATAAATGTCAAATATTTTTCTATTGTGTAGGCCATCTCTTCATTCAAGTGATGATATCCATTTTTTTGCATCTTTTTCTGTTATTTTTAGGTTAAATTGAGATTGAGGAAGGGATATCAGAGTAGAGGAAGAAATGTGGGAATGAACAGATAAATAACAGTAAAGACCTTTCCCAAAAAAGTCATGTGAAAACCTGCTATCATAGGAGTGTATGTGTGTGTGTGTGTGTGTACATATATGCATATGTGAGTTAAAATGAAGTTATCCTATGATAGGACAGCAATATCTCACTAGAGATCAGAGACTCAGAAATAAAAAGTGTAGTAGAGGAAATGAGTTTCTTATTTTAGAGATGTTGGCCCCTGAGGTTTCATAGACCCATAAACAATACAGGCTATTGTAAATGCTCTTAGTTACTTCCCCTCCAGAACTTGATGGTAAGTCCCTACTGCCAAAAACACCACACAGTTGAGTAATAGAACATGGAGAAATCAAGCCAATATTGACCTGGAAGCTTCTTCCCTATAAATGGTTTTTACAACACTGGAAGATCTTGTGAACAGTAACAAAGGAAAAAAGTATCATCAGTCTTACCCAGCTGTCTACCCTGTGAGCTACAATAATGACTGCCCTAGTAAGAAACATCCACTCGTGTGGTCGTGTAGTAGTGACATAAACATCATGGAAGTAACCAGTTGGTTTATGATTGGATTTAATTCCTGTTCCACAAGATGAAATTCATACCTAGCACCATTATCAGTCCAAGAACCTGTGTCTAAACTAGTCACAGGCCCTAAGAGAAAACTTACCAATATTATTTATGCTAAATGGACACAGTATTAAACTGGCTCCTTGTGGCTGACGTTATACCCATAGATTAATGCATCTCTCAACCGTTGTCAGAGTTCCTTATGTTTGCAGTAGATGGTGATTGACACGAAGACCTACAACTGGTCAAAGTGCAAAAAATAAAGCTCTGGAGAATTCTGAGAACATTCATGGAACATACATACCATGGCCCCTCCTCCCAAGGCTCAAAGACCATTGTGGAAGAGAGGGAGGAAAAACTGTAAGAGCCAGCAGTGGTAGTGGATGCACAAGGAGACCGTGTCTTCTGCACACAACAGGACAGTCACACATATGAATTCATAGCAGTGATGACATTATACACAAGACCTTTGTAAGATCAGGTCAAACCAATAACATTCATACCACTATTGCTTAGCATGGAAGGAGAGTTGGGTGTGAAATGTCACCCTTAGCCAGGAAGCTATTGCCAAACGTTAGCTGCTAGGAGAATAATTTTTCTTTAGTCCCCAGTAAGCCAACCACAGTGTGATGGAAGCCCATACATCCAAGAATATTTGGGCAGCACAAATGGGTCTTGAAAAAAAAAAACAAAAAAAGGCAAAAAAAAAAATCCATGGGTAGATGGGGAAGGACAAAGTTGGGGGTATATGAATATGATCAAAACACACTGTAAAAAATTAACAAAGAACTAATAAAAAATTTTAAATATTTTTGAAAAGAAAGATGGTGATACAGACATAGAAAAAACTAACATACCATGAAGCTTCTTCCCTGCAGTCTAGCTTCTATAACCAGAAGGTGCTATATAAGACATTGAAGGAAAAAAGTTACCTACAGTCTAACCCACCTGTGAATACTGTAACCTACATAATGACTGGCTTGGCAAAATATGCCCATAGGTATTGTGATGGCTATTCTTGGTTGTCAACTTGACTGCACCTAGAATTAACTCAAACCCAAGTGGCTGGAAATACCTGTAAGGATTTGGGGTTTTGTTGTTGTTTTTCTTAATGAAAACATTTAAAGTGACTCACTTTAAAAAAAGAAAAACAACTTTTTATTGATTGCTTGTGGATTTCACATCATACACCCTAATCCCATTGATCTCCCTTTCCCTATTTATGTGCCCTCTGCTCTTGCAACCTCCCACCCAGATGAAAAGAAAACATAAAAATAAAAAAAATCTCATTGTGGAAGCTGCAATGTCTGTCATGGTGTATCATACAGTATATCCTTTTGCCCAAACAGCTTCACTTGTAAATGTTCATTGCAGTGAGTTATTTCTCTGGTTTAAGGCCTCTGGCTTCTGCTCCACTATCAATACTGAATCGTCACCAGGACTCCTCTCATATATCCTGTTGTTGACCTGTGTCATGGAGATCCTGGAGTTTTGGTTCTGCAGGACCAACCTCTTCACATGATCCAGGTAGATGTTGTGGTGAGCCAACTCAAAGCCCTGGATCTAGATCTAGGTGGTAGCTGAACTGGTCAGCCAGCCATCTTTCCCACATTTAGACCACTAAGGCCAGCTCCACAACACTGCCCTAATGAGGGACAGCAACAGCACTCCCATTCTGATGCTCTTGGAGATTGCTAACCTCTGCCCATGGCACAGGAAGACCCACTTTTAATCTGGATATTTGAAGGAGGAAGATCCACCTTTAATCTGGGCCACACTTTCTTTTGGCAGCCTATGCAATGGACATGGAAGAAGGAAGCTTGCTCTCTTTACATGCTTATTCCTGCATGTCCATGCTTTTACTGGCATTAGAGCCTATATCTTTGGGATTCTGATGTGTATTGAAGACCACCTGAGACATTCAACTTCATGGACTGAACAACTGCTGGATTCTTGGACCAGCCATTAGTAAACAGACATCATTTGACTAGCTGAACCATACCTTGTAAGCCATTCTAATAAATCCCATGTGGGGGGAGGTGGGTGTGTGTGTGTGGGTATGTGTGGGGGGGTGTGGGGGTGTGGGGAGGTGTAGGGGGTGTTGTGTGGGTGTGTGTGGGTGTGAGTGTGCGTGGGTGTGGGTGTGTGGGGGTTTGTGTGTGTGGGTGTGGGGGGTGTGGGTGTGTGGGTATGTGGGTGTGGGGGTGTGTGGGGGTGGGGGTTTGTGGGGGTGGGGTGTGTGTGTGGGTGTGAGTGTGGGGGGTGTGTGGGGGTGTGGGGGTGTGGGGGTGTGAGTGTGGGGGGTGTGGGTGTGGGGGTGTGGGTGTGTGGGTGTGTGTGTGGGTGTGTGTGGATGTATGTGTGTGAGGGGGTGTGGGTATGTGGGTATGCAGGTGTGGGTGTGTGTGTGGGGGGGTGTGGGGGTGGGGGTTTGTGTGTGGGGGGGTGTGGGTGTGGGTGTGGGTATGTATGTGTGGGGGTGTGTGGGTGTGTGTGAGTGTGTGTGGGTGGGTGGGTGTGGGTGTGGGGGAGTGTAGGGCGGTGTGTGTGTATTGTGAATGAATGAATGAACATACAAGTTCTATTCCTCTAGAAAACCCTAATACATATTTTGGTACCAGAAGTGGTCCTAGACCAACAGCAGTATAAGGATGAATATTTTAAGTATCTGGAATAGGCTTTCTAATTTTTGTTTTGTTTTGTCTTTTTGGTTTGGTTTTTCGAGACAGGGTTTCCCTGTGTAATAGCCCTGGCTGTCCTGGACTTGCTTTGTAGACCAGGCTAGCCTCGAACTCACAGAGATCCTCCTGCCTCTGCCTCCCAAGTGTTGGGATTAAAGGAGTGTGCCACCATGCCTCGCTGGCTTTCTAATTTTTTAACACCTACAATTACTGAAACTTCTCCAGTTACTGAAGCCACTCCTAAAAGCTTGGAGATTACTGAAAGTCCATGATGTAAACTATTTTACAAACTTAAGGGCACAAATGCATTTGATTATCCTGATTCACTAATTGTGAGAGGCAACAGATTGATGATTCTATATATGAAACTTCTGAGAATTTGTGGAGGGTTGGAGACATTGCTCAGCTGTTAAAAGGCTAGGCTCACAACAAAAAATATACGAGAATTTATGGAAAATTATGATGCTGGTTTGTTGCTCCTAGCATCTCTAGATAAATTGACAAAAAAAAAAAAAGAATGAACTCGATGATAAAAATTACCCAATGTCTAGCATCTCAGAATACAGCACAGGACAACAATGAACTCAGTGATGAAACAGTCCAGTTGAACACAAATGTTCTAAGAGTTTCTAAGTGTGACCTGGAAGAGAATCATCTCTCCAGCAGCAACAGAGCTCAAGTTGTAGAAAATCAAACCTAAGCCCTCTTTATAAAACTGGCTAAAATATAAGAAAATTCAAGCCTCAGAGGATGTTAGCAGTTAAAGGGCATTAGTTGGTAAGGAATGGGATCCTGTAATTTGGGATAGAGATGGATGGGAAAACCCTATGGAGTTAATGACATTGAACCCTCAGATTCTCAAGGGTTTATATCATCTGAGGAAGTAGCTTCTCCACCCTCAGCAAAAGATATATTCCCACCTCCAAACCCTGAATTATTGCCTTTTATGCCTTTAAATGAGGAAATTGATCCTTCACTGTCTGCTAAACCAGTAGTGACATTCTCTAAAAAATACACCAGGCAAGACAAAATACTGATGTCTCTCAGGGACCACCACAAGTTTCTTCCAGATGTATAGCCAGACTGAAAGCTAAGCAGGCTCCTAAAGGGAAGATATAAAGTGTAGTCCATGAGGAAGTACTGTAACAAGCTCACTAATTCATTCAAGCAGAAGTCTGGGGAATGTTTGTGGAAATGGATTTTAAGTAAATGGGATAATGGTGGAAAGAGCATAAAACTGAATCAGGATAAGTTTATTAATATGAGCCCACTGAGTGGAGACTGTAGGTTTAATATGGAAGCTCACACAGCTTAAAAAAATAGGTATCTGGACATACTGGCCCACATGTTTAATCACAGCACTCGGGAGGCAGAGGCAGGTAGATCTCTGTGAGTTTGAGGCCAGTCTGATCTACAAAGCAAGTCCAGGACAGCCAGAGCTATTACACAGAGAAACCTTGTCTCAAAATAACAACAGGGACTGGAGAGGCTCAGCGGTTAAGAGCAGACGCTGTTCTTCCAAAGGACCCTGGTTCAAATTCCAGCACCCACATGGAAGTTCACAGCTGTCTGTAATGGGCGTGATGCCGCACGCCTTTAATCCCAGCACTCAGAAGGCAGGAACTGTTTGAGTTCAAGGCCAGCCTGGTGTACAGAGTGAGTTCCAGGACAGCTAGGACTGTTACACTGAGAAACCCTGTCTCAAAAACAAAACAAAAAAAACCCAACAACAACAAAAAGGTAGACATCAGAAGTGGATGGAGAGAGGGAACTAACTGGACAGGTATCTAGCATAACTGCCATCCGAGAGGCTATATCCAGGAGATGATAGAAATAGATGCATAGACCCACAGTCAAACATTACGCAAAAATCAAGGAATCTTGAGGAAGAGTTGGGGAAGGCTTGAGGGAGCTGGAGGGGGTCAAGGAAACTGCAAGAGAACCCACTTAGCCAATGAACTCAGACACGGGGGCGCTCATAGAGACTGAATCACCAACCAAAGAACATGCATGGATGGGTCTTAAGCCCACTAAATGTATGAAGCTAATGGGCTGCTTGGTCCTCAAATGGATTCCCTAAAAATTGGAGCAGTTGGACACTGATGCCTCCCTCTGGATCCCATTGTCCTACCAGAGTTGCCTTCTCTTACCCAGTGAAGAGGAGGCACTTATTCCTGATGCGATTTGATGTGCAAGAGTAGGTTGGTACCTGGTGGGACTGGGAGGAGAGGAGGGAAGAGGTGGTAATTGGGATGTAAAATAAACAAATAAAAAAATATTGCATGCATGTATGAAATTCTCAAATAATAAAACAATATGCATTATTTCTTTTTTTTTTTAAGTGTCAAAACTTTGTTTGTAGCCGGGCGGTGGTGGCGCACGCCTTTAATCCCAGCACTTGGGAGGCAGAGGCAGGCGGATCTTTGTGAGTTCGAGGCCAGCCTGGTCTATAAAGTGAGTCCAGGACAGCCAGGGCTACACAGAGAAACCTTGTCTCGAAAAACCAAAAAAAAAAGAAAAAAAAAAACTTTGTTTGTATGGTTGGGTAAAGCATCTATCACAAGATGGCCTACTCAAAAGGAGTTGGAGATGCCTGATATCCCTTGACCTAGTGTTAATGAAGAGATGTTAAGTCTCAAGGAAATTGCAATGCTAGCATGTGTATGCCCTGTAAAAACTAATCCTCCACGATGGGAAGGCCCAGAAGACATGCCCTTCACTAATCCTATAAGACATCAGCAAGGGAAATCTTCACAGTGGGCAGAACTTCTGGCATACAGTTTGGTTATCTATTTTGTTTGAAAGGAAAAATAACCACAAGTGTGATTATTCATGGATTCATGGACTGTAGCCAATGGACTGGCTGGATGATAAGGGATTTGGAAAGAATATAATTGAATAATTGGTAAGAACAACATTTGGGGAAGAAGTATGTGGATAGATCTCTCCAAATGGACAAAGGATGTGAAGATACTTGTGTCCCATGTAAATGCCCATCAAAAGGTAACTTCAGCAGAGGAGGAGTCCATTACTCAAGTAGATAAGATGGCTCATTTTTTTTTTTGACAGCCATCCTCCTTCCCCAGCCATCCCTGTCATTGCCCAGGGGACCCATGAACAAAGTGGCCACAGCGGCAGAGATGGAGGCTATGCCACTCAAGCCATCTCTGTCATTGCCCAGTGGACCCATGAACAAAGTGGTCATGGTGGCAGAGATGGACGTTATGCACGAGTAAGACAACATGGACTTTCACTCGCCGAGGCTGATCTAGATACATCTGTTGCTGAGTGCCAGATCTGCCCTCATGAGAGACTAACACTGAGCCTCAGATATGGCACAGTTTTCCAGGATGAAGAGATAGTGACCTGGTGGCAGGTTGACTACATTGGACCAATTCATCCATTAAAAAAAACAATGTTTTCTCCTTACTGGAGTAGATACTTATTCTGGGTACTGATTTTCCTTTCCTACATATAATGCTTCTGCCAACACTGCCATCCATGGACTTAGAGAATGCCTTATCTATTATCATAGTATTCCACACAGCATTGCTTCTGAACAAGGAACTCATTTCACAGCCAGAAAGGTACAACAATGGGCTCATGATCATGGAATTCACTGGTCTAACCATGCTCCTCACTACCCAGAGTCAGCTGGCCTGATAAAAGGATGGAATGGCCTAGTGAAGACATAGTTACAGCAACAGCCTGGAAGTTTAGGGAAGGGTCCTCCAAAAGGCAGTTTATGCTTTCAATCAGCATCCAATATATGGTACAGTTTCTCCCACAGCCAGGATCCAGGAATCGGGCTGGGGGGAGGGGAAGAGAATAGCTCCACTATGCTCATAGTGATCCATTAGGAAAATATTTGCTTCCTGATCCTTCAACCTTAGTTCTGATGGCCTAGAAGTTTTGGTTTCAGAGAGTGGAGCACTCCAGCTTGGAGACTCAACAAGTATTTCACTGAACTAGAAACTCAGACTTCCTCCTGGCCACTTTAGGGTTCTGATGCACTCAAACTCTTCTATAGTTAGTTACTCCTTATAGTCTAATAAAGGAGTAACAGTGTTAGGATAGGTGATTGATCCAAATTACCAAGGAAAAATGGATTGCTTCTCTACAATGTGGATAACAAGATTATGTCTGGAGTGCAGGAGATTCTTTAAGATGTCTCTTAATGCTACCATGTCATGTGATTAAAAGTAATTGGAAACTACAACAATCTAATCTAGGCAGGATAACAAAGGGCACAGACCTTTCAGGAATGACCTTTCAGGTATGAGTAAATCATCCAGGAAAAGAACCAAGACATACTGAGATGCTTGCTAATGGTGGAAAAAAATGCTGAATGGGTAGTAGAAGGTAGCTATAAGTACTAGCTACAGCCTTGTGATCCAATACAGAAATGAGAATTATAATTGATATTTATGTTTCTGTCATATTTTGTTTTAAAAGTGTTTGTACAGATATTTGTGTTTTCTTTCCTCAGTGGCTATTCTTGTTTTCCAACTTGACTAAATTTGGAATTAACACAAACCCAAGTGGCTGGATACACCTGTGAAAGATTTTTCTTAATAAATTATTTGAAATGAGACAAACTGTACAACCTATTTATTTATTTGTTTATTTATTTATTTATTTAATGCATATGAGTGCTCTATCTGCATGTACACCCTCATGCCAGAAGAGTGCATCAGATGCTATTATAGATGGTTGTGAGCCACTGTATGGTTGCTAGGAATTGAACTCAACTTCTTGAAGAGCAGCAAGTGCTTTTAACTGGTGAGCTATCTCTCCAGCCTGAGAAGACCCACTTTTAATCCGGTTCTTTTGAAGTAGAAAGATCTACCCTTAATTCTTTTGTTGTTGTTTTGTTTTGTTGTTTTTCAAGACAGGGTTTCTTTGTATATATCTGGCTGTCCTGGGACTTGCTTTGTAGACCAGGCTGGCCTCGAACTCACAGTGATCCTCCTCCCTCTGCCTCCCAAGTGCTGGGAGTAAAGGAATGCGCCACCATGCCAGATCTTAATCCATATTCTTTAAGGTGGGAAGATACACTTTAATCTGGGTCACATCTTCTTCTGGCAGCCTGAATAAAGGACATGGAAGAAGGAAACTTGATTTCTTTGCCTGCTTGCTCTCCTTCCTAACTAGCAAGTCCATTCCTTCACTGGCAGTAGAGCCTACCTCTTCAGGATTCTAGGGTATACTGAAGGTGAGCTGAGACATCCAGCCTTAGGGACAGAACAACTACTGGATCTGTTGGTACACAGCCATTGTTTGGATAGTTTGACCATTCCTTGTAAGCCATTCTAACAAAATTTATTTACATGTGTGCATACATATATATGGAAATTATTAGAATATATATATTCATTTGATATATATATATATATTCATTACATATATTGATGGACCAGCCTGACTCCATTTTAAGATTAAAAGCCATCTTGTTACAAGATCAAAATAAGTTCATTACTGTTTTCTGAAAACTTGGATTTGATCAGATCTTGGTCTGTTTTGTGGAATTTGACATGTTCCATATCCTATATCCTAACTTCCACCCTGATAAGCTTTTCTGACAAATAATTTTGAAATGTTCATCCAAGTTCTTACCTAATCAACCCTTGAACTATCCTAACCCTTAAAAACCCCCTTAGTCTTCCAGTTTGGGGGCTATACAAACCCCACTGTCTCCTATGTTCGATGATATTTTCTCCAACCCTGCTTGAGGAAGTAGGACTATCTGACAGAAAATAAAACTTGCATAATTTGTCCAAACAATTTGGGTAATGGCATTTAATCTCATTTGGTGAGATTAACAATATATATTCATGCTATAAGTTCTGTTTCTCTAGAGAGCAAATACTGAGTTCTTGAACTTTTTTAAAGATGTATTTATTTATGATGGATACAGTGCTTTGCCGGCATGTTTACCTGCAGAGAGAAACGGGCACCAGATCTCACTATAGTTGGTTATCAGAGATTCGTTATGTCGGTTCTGTTCCTCTAGAGAACCCTTACTAATACAGGCACATTACACACATGAATGTTATGGGAATAATGAGCTACTTTCTAATTGACTTTAAGGCCCACTCCATGGCAGAAAATGTATGTCTGGTACTATAAATTCTGGCCAAGAACCTATGACTTGGGAGCTCACCGGCCCCAGGAGTGAACCTCCTGCTATTTTTTTTTTAAATAGACATATTTTCAAACTTCCCTCTACAGTCATATCTCTTCAGAGCTTTCAATCATCAGAGAAGGTTCTGGTGGTTAACGCAGAAACTCACAACCACTCCAAGTGCATAGGATAAGTGTCAGTGGAGTGCTCAACCATAAATGGCACATCAGTATCTATCACCCTCCCCAAAGCTCAGGAACTGTCTCAGAAGAGGGGGCAGAAAGAGTGTAGGAGACAGAAGTTGAGGAGTACCACAGTGAAACAGTGTCTTCTGGACATGACAGGACCAGTGCCCTCATGATCTCGTGGCAGCCTACACAAGACCTACATAAAACCAAGCCAATCAACATTATAGCCTATAGAAGAGAGAAGGCCTACACCTCTAACTGAGGAGCCATTGGCAGTTAATAGCTTCTAGAGGCAGTGTTCTTTAAGGGCATGGCTCCTAGCTCAAACATTCCAGTGGATGTCCCCACTCCCATGAGTATACTACAAGCATATACTGGACATCATAGGCTATTTTTTAAAAAAAGAGAGAGGCCAGAAGTGGTGGTGTGCACATTTCATCCCAGCAGTAAGGAGGCAGAAGCAAGTGGATCTCCAGTTTGAAGCCAGCCTGGTCTACAAATTGAGTCCAGGACAGCCAGGGCTTGTTACACAGAGAAACCTTGTCTCAGATAAATAGATAGATAGATAGATAGATAGATAGATAGATAGATAGATAGATAGATAGATAGATAGATAAAGACAGGAAGTTGAGAGGGAGGCAAGAGGTGAGGATGGACCTTGGAAAATTTAGGAGAAAAAATAGGGATGAATAGTATCAAGATAATTGTCTGAATTCTCAAATAATTAAAAATATTTTTTGTTTTTAAGTTTATTAAGTTTATTCATTTTGCATCCTGGTCATAGCCCCTTCCTTCCCCTCCTGTAGGTCCTGCCCTCCCAACCCCATTTCCGTGTATCCTCCCTCCCCTTCTCCTCAGAAAAGTGGAGCCCATCCCTATATAATCCCACCCCAGCACATGGAGTCACATCAGCAGAACTGAGTGTATCCTCTTCCATTGAGGCTGTGCCCCTTTAGGGAGAAGTGGTGAAAAAGCAGGCATCAGAGTCCATGTCAGAGACAGCCTCTACTCCACTTGCTACCCAAGATACCCAATGGTTACATATGTGTTGGGGGCTTAAGTCCAGTTCATGCATGCTCTTTGATTGGTGCTTCGGTCTCTGTGGGCCCCCATGGACCTAGGTTTGTTGTCTCTATTAGTTTTCTTGTGGAGATCTTGTCCCTTCCAGGTCTTTCTATCCTCTCCCCCATCCCGTTCTTCCACCAGACATTCTGCACTCCTCCTAATGTTTGGTAGTGAGTCTCAGCCTCTGTTTGGATCCTCTGCAGCATGAATGTTCTCAGATGACAGTCATGCTATGCTCCTGTCTGTAAGGATGGCAAAGTATTGTTAATAGTGAT
The DNA here is from genome assembly GCA_907164525.1 of Lophiomys imhausi. Lineage (NCBI taxonomy): Eukaryota > Metazoa > Chordata > Mammalia > Rodentia > Muridae > Lophiomys > Lophiomys imhausi. The sequence continues at coordinate 253,565 of CAJQZJ010033828.1, read as the reverse complement.
AGGGGTTGGCTCTCTCCCTTAGGGTGGGTCTCAGTTTGGGCCCGTCATTGGTTGGACATCCCCTCAGTTTCTGGTATATCTTTATCCCTGCACTTCTTGTATACAGGGTAACTTTTGGGTTGAAGTTTTCTTTATTTTTCAAAATAAATAATAAAGCTGACATTTCAATTGGGATTAGGTTCACTACCTAGAAAACATATATGAATCATCTGACTTGCCGAGTCCATGAATATGATAATCCTCTCAATTTTGTTCCTTTTAATCTCCTCAGTTACATATTTTAGTTCTTCCATTGTTATAATATACATGTCTTAAATTAGAAATAAAGGCAGAAAGACAGTCATCCAGACTTAATAGAATAGGATCTAGGAGGACACCCATGCAATGTCCTCAATCCAGGTGCTGGCACTGCAAGAAAGGTTTTGTTTATGATCACAAACATACTGTACTGGCTCACCTAGCTCAGGCTAAAGTAACAAGAGGCATTAAGATGATGAGCTCATTTGCTCCAGTTAGTCCTCCAGTAAGAGACGGTACCCAGGAAGCACCTGGATCATCAATTCAATCAACAGACATTACAGCCCTCAGGCTTCAGCTTCTCTCTTGCTGCCCCTCCTCTCCAAGAGACCAGCTATGTTACTTATTTTTGTCATTGCTGTGAAAAAATACCTGACAAGAAACAAATGGCCTGGAGTTTGAGGGTTCATCACAGTGGGGAAGGCATAGCGGCAGGAGGCAGAGACGGCCACACTTCATCCACACTCAGGAAGAAGATAGGTGAATGGTGGTAGTCAGCTCACCTTCTCCTTCTTATGCAGTCTTTGACCATTGCCCATGAGGCAGTACTTCCCACACATATCTTCTCACCTCAGTTAACCCAACCTAGAAACTCCTTCACAGTCAAACTCAGAGATATGTCTCCTAGGAGACTATATTCTGTCCAGAGGACAAAAAAAAAAATATTAACTGTCACACTAGTCCAATATTTGGACCAGTATTTGGCTCTCACTTTCATGATGTTGACTTCTGTACCTAAATCTTGTCTTCTTTCCTGTTTGAGCATGAAGCACACTGTTCACTTTAAATGAATGTACTCACCAACTAGACTCTGAGCAGCCTGGGGGAAATCCCACATTAATACTTGTTATTGGCCAGGCATGGTGGCCATGCCTTTAATCCCAGCATGCAGGAGGCAGAGGCAGGTGAATCTCTGTGAGTTCGAGGCCACGTGGCCTACAAATTGAGTCCTGAACAGCCAGAGCTACCCAGAGAAATCCTATCTTGAAACCCAACTTCTCCCCCCAAAAAATACTTGTCATTGTCTCTTCAAAGCCACTGTAAAGATAGCTACTATATACATTCAGTCATAACTGTCTTGAGTATTCTGAAAGCACTTAGCATATTTTAACTTAATTACTCCTCAAAACAACCATTAAAATGATAATTACCTTTATTATCCCCATTTTATAAATGAGAAAGTTGCAGTTCATATGGAAAATTGGCCTATGCAGGCTGGCTTCAAAGTCTACTGTGCTTTAGGTGACACTTTAGTTAGTGCCCAGCTGGCTGCCCTCTTGAAGCATGCTCAATGAACTATTCTTCTTATTAAATAAGTGAAACACACACTCTCTTCACCCCAGCACTAGCTGTGCTTGATAGTTTTGTGCCAACTTGACATGAGCTGAAGACCTCTGAGGGGAAGAAACCTCCATTAAGAAAATGCCTCTGTAGGACTGGGTTGCAGGCAAGCCTGTAGATCATTTTCTTAATTAGTGATTGATAGGAGAGGGCCCAGCCCATTGTGAGTGGTGCCATCCTTGGGCTCATGGTCCTGGGTTATATAAGAAAGCAGGCTGAGCAAGCCATGGGGCCAAGTCAGTAAGCAGCACCCCTCCATGGCCTCTGCATCAGCTCCTGCCTCCAGGTTCCTTCCCTGCTTTAGTTCCTGTTTTGACTTCCTACAATGGTGAACAGTGATATAGAAGTGTGAGTCCAACAAACCCTTTCCTCCCCAGCTTGCTTTTTGGTCACAGTGGTTCACCATACCAATAGGAACCCTCACTAAAACAATAGTTAAAAAGTCTTCAATAAATAAATGAATCAATGAGATTGCAACTCAGTGAGAATATTAAGACGTACCAACTCTGTTTGTACCTTTAGAGGCCAAGAAGAAGGGCCTGAAGGAAGAGAATCTCTGCCTTTGCACTAGTCAGAATTCTCATGCAATAGACTACTAAGAGAGAAAGAATGAGAAAGAGATTAATCTTAATGAATGGACTCTCATGATTGCAGGAACTGGGAAGTCCAGAATCTTCAGGTTAGGCCCACACACTGGATGCCTAGGGAGGAGGTGATGTGGCAATCTTGAGTCTAGAGGCAGACTTTCTTCCTTCCTAGATCTCAGACTTTTAAGGCTCTTAAGGGCTTAAATGAGTCCTGTCCACATCCTAGATAATCTTCTTTATTGCAAGTGTACTGGTTTAAATGGTAATTGTATCTTTAAAATACCTTGACAGTAATTTCTAAACTATTGTTTGAACAAACAAATGAATTGCCTGCCCACATTAACACATCAAGGTAGCCATCACAGATGGCAAATTCAGGCCAATTAAGGACTGGCATACGCTATTGCTATCACTTCCTCTCTGCACCCAATAATAATAATTACTCCACCCATCTGAGAGAAGTTACACAGTGACCTGCTTTCTTGTTTAACTTTGATTTCCATGTGTCTATCTCACTACAGCCACAGTTCTATCAGGCAGGCAGCATGTTTTTTTTAAGCTCTTTTATTCCCTGTGCCTTACTCAGAAGGTAGCACTCAGCAGGTACAATGTGTGGAGTTAAAGAACAAGCATGAGAAATAATGATAAAATAAATAAAGTGGGAAAAGTATGGGGATAAATTACTCAATAGTGTTAGTGAACAAAATTTGTTCAACTAGCAGGGGTTCTGTATTTTATGCATAAAACTAAACAGGATCTGTTCTGTCTGGTTCTCAGGACCCCAAAGACCACCCAGGAGCCAACTCCGATGTAATTACATGAGGGTTGTTTATTCAGGCTCAGAGCTTGGACTCTCAATACTCACTGATACAGCAGTTCAAGTTGAGAGCCCCCAGACCCAAAAGTACAGAGTTTATATACAGACTCAGACAAAGAAGCAGGTTCTTTACCATATGATTGGATGACATTCGGGTAGCTAGTCATGTCCATTTCTGATTGGCTCGTTGTTACTGACTAACCAGCTGCAGTCAACTTGACCATCAGAAAGTTTGTTTAGACTTTTTGGGTGCTTTCTCAGAGTGAGCTGTGTGGTGATGATGAGGGAACAACCCTGGAATACAAGGTCGGGTACATTTTGTTGTTGTTCTGGAACTGGAGGTCAGCTCTGAGGCAAACTTAATACAAAATGGAATCTTTTTTCAAGATGGATTCAGTCAGGCTCCACATTTCCCTCTTTCTCTAGGTCATAGAGACCCAATCAGGGGTCTTTAAACATGTCAGTGGTCTATTCCTGACAAAAGTTCAAGGACTATAAGCAGTAATCATATAAGGGCCATAAAGCATAACCAGGAGAAACAGAACCAAGGACCTGTTGGGGGAGTGTTAAGCATTCTAAGTGTTAATTAATTGGTCCTGTTTGCTGTCTGTAACTTATATTGAGTCTGACTGGTTAAATGAAATGCTCAGGCCTGAGATTGGGCAAAGACAGAGAAAGGTGGGACTTTCTGAGATTAGAGCAGGAAGCCTGTGGTTTAGACAGAGAATTAAGGCATTCCAGCTAGCAGCAGGAAGGAGAAGGCATTCCAGCCAGGAGCAGCAGGAAGAGTCACACAACATGGGTTAGAGAGAAGAACCTCATTCCACATGGCCAGAAACATCGGCATATCGTGGAGAATGGCAGTCCAAGGGGACATACGTATATATGGGGTCATATTTGGGTAGTAGAATTAAGAGCTGGCTTAGATGTGCCAAGATTGCTCAATTCAGGCCAAGGCTTGTTAAAATCCATGTGGTCTCTGTGTGCTCATTTATAATGGCTGCTTAAAGATTAACAACCGCCAAACCAATTAATGATAATATAAATACAGGTTAAATAGCTTAATTAGCTATATTTCTTTTTACAAGGACCCAAGTAGGATATCAGTTGGCATTATAGAAATAGATATCCATTTGTAAACTATGTAAGGGAGTTCCTTTTGACATAGCATTTCAACCCATTAGGTGGGGCAATGGACGGTGCACTCTTTTCTGTAACTACTTCCAGCTGACATTAGGACGTTGTCATCGAGGCCCAGAGAGGCTGAAATGCTAGTCAAAGGCTGGGCAATGGGGCAGTTATTAAAAGCATCTGATTAGTTGATTGATCCAGATGAAGGACAGGGAGTAATCATATCATTTGAATTGGTTCACATCAGCTTTCAGAAAGTCCATGGCTTAGCAGTTTTCAGCCCACAGGTGAGAATCTGTTGAGTGAGACAAATATAGACTGGGAACAGAAGTTAAAATTGTTTACCCCATGACCAAGGGAAAAATCTCATTTTTAAGAACAGACAGTTGTACTTATCTGGAATCCTGTTTGATCCAAGGCTGGTGGACCCAGGCTTTATGACTAGATCTCAGAAAGATAAATTATAATATAACAGAAACTTGAAAAACAGCCTTGGGTTACTAGCATGAACAATCATTAAACCAAAGGAGATTTAAAATCTTAAATATTTAGTACTAACATCTTATTGGAACTTTAACAGTAACATAAAAAGGGAAAGAAGAAGCTAACTGTTTTTTTTTTTGAGTCTGGTAACAAGGTAGACTGAGAAAGCATCTGAAGCATTGGTTTTTGTTGTTAAACTGTTAAATCTTTTATTATTATAGTCTTTAGACTCATCAGGGATCTGAGAAAGATAAATATAAGCAAGATAAATCAGTTTTTAAATCTATAAAAAGTGACAGTCTTTACCATGACAGCCACCCCATTGTTCCTCTGTGTCTGTGGGGCATCCATCTTTGGCCACCAGTACCAAGGTATGACAGACTTTTTGTGAGACAGGAATTATGAAGGACCGCTTACCTTGTCATGGCAAAGTGCAGAGGTCAACTTCTCCATCTGTGTACAGTACATTCAGCTTGAACAGCATGCTCTCTACTGTTGAGGCAAAGGGCAGTCTAGCCCAGTGGCCAGCTTTGTCATATTTAAAGCAAGTCTCAGTTGGAGTTCCTCTGTGTCCATTGTCTTCTTTGAAGGAGACTAGGAATGTTGTCAGGAGCTGACATGTCTATCATAAAAAGCTTTTGTATTAAATATTTAAATGTCGTGTTCTGCAGATCTCTGAGGTGTCTGAGGACCATCATATCCAAGATGGATCTTGTTTTTACTTAGTTACTTTCTCTTTGAGAAAGTCTGTATAAAGCTTAATCTCGTAACTAACTGCATAACTTCTTGGCATAATTACAAATAAGGTGACTATCAGCTTGTAAAACATGAGATTTGTTGGTTTCTTAGTCTAAAAAGAGGATACAGTAATGAACAGAGACCATTGAAACCAAGAAGCTCCATAATTGTAACAAACCATAACTTTGACTATCATCCTGCAAACCTGCATCTGTAACATATCTGTAACCATTTTTGTCATCTTTTAACCTTTATCCAACTTTAGTAACTTGCATTTAACAAACCTTAACATCTTTTCATAGTAACTTGCATTTACCAAACATTAACATCATTTTATATTCCTAGACATCTTCTTAGAAGCTTTTTTTTATAACTTGCATTTACATCCTCAGACCCTCATAACTTGCTTAAGCTTTTTAGCCTTTTTTCCAGTGGGGACGCCAGTGATTCCTGACTTCTTTTTCTCTCTCCTTTTCTTATATCTGTTTCTGTACAAATAACTAACTATCCGAGTGTCCTCAGACAACAGACATTTTGAACAAATTTTTTATTTCTATTTACAAACCATAATTAAATCCAAGCCATGTTTTCTCTGACATACATATATTTTCATGGCCAAATCTTTATTTGTATCAACATCCTCCAGCAAACTTTCTTTTTATCTTTGTTATATTTTTCAACAGGCAAACGGGTAGGACTCAACCTTGCAGCTCTTGTCCTTATGGATCCCTCCCTACTCCTCATTTCCCTGTTTCCCTTACCCCGGTCATTTCATGGGGGTTGCTGGAGCTTTGAAGTCACCCCACCAAGGAGGTGGGGGGGAGATGAAAGGGGCGGTCATCTCAGTCAAGTAAAGGGTCATAAAGAAACAAAGAAACACAAAAAGAACAAACATAGTCAGACACAAACATCCTTCAACCTAGCAGTGGCAAAACTGAAGGTGGAACTCCACAGGAGAGACCATCAGACATGCATGGGCATTCAGCGTGCATGTAAACTCATTCTTTTGTGTGGATTCAGAGAAAGACATAGACAAAAACATATAAACAAGAAGACAAACATAAAACCAGCACACAACAACTTGCCAGGCAGAACCTGAACAAGCCTGGAATGTCAGCCCAAATCAGTCTGACACCAAAACAAGGAAACAGTCACATAGATTGTATACAATGTATAGCACAACAGTGAGACAGTGCCAAGCTCCATCCAACAACCACCTAGGCAAGACCAGTTCCTATTCCCCCATTGCCACAGGGGATCCAGGCAAGAAGGAAGACACCTCTTCCGCCTTCTTTCTCAGAGAGAGCTGGCACGTCTGCCCTACTGCTCGGAAGTTGCCTGCATTATCTGACACACAGAAACCAGAAACTGTGCATATTATCTGATGCATACAAACCCAGAACACACACCACATACATTCCAATTGTGTGTTATCTGACACGCATAAACCACAGTATTTCTGGACTCAGGCAAACGAAGAAGAAAACCAAAAGTGAGGCAACAGAAGCCAAACCATAGAACACGAACAAAAACAAATGGTCTCACAAACAATAAATCAGTCCAGACAGACTTTCATGCAGATCCTAAAAACAAGCCAAACTTGATTTTTCCACAAAACGAAAACAGAGACAAGCAGTCTCACAGACAGCATAGACAGAGAGTTAGACTAGACAAAAAAATGAGCTCATACCTCCATCTCGGGGTCTTTTCTGGTAACTCAGGGTCCCCAAGATCTTGGTGGGACCTCCAAATGTACAGGTCAATACCAGTCTACTGGAAATTCAGGAATGGTGCCCTGGTTTTCACAAGTTCATACAGAGACAGGCACATATAGAGACACAGCAGCTTACCGGCCGGTTTGAACCCTCTGGGCAGGAGTCCTGGTGACCCTGGGGATCCCAGATGAGCCCCCAAATGTTCTTTCCAATTTTCGGGACCCCAAAGACCACCCAGGAGCCAACTCCGATGTAATTACATGAGGGTTGTTTATTCAGGCTCAGAGCATGGACTCTCAATACTCACTGACACAGCAGTTCAAGTTGAGAGCCCCCAGACCCAAAAGTACAGAGTTTATATACAGACTCAGACAAAGAAGCAGGCTCTTTACCATATGATTGGGTGACATTTGGGTAGCTAGTCATGTCCATTTCTGATTGGCTCGTTGTTACTGACTAACCAGCTGCAGTCAGCTTGACCATCAGAAAGTTTGTTTAGACTTTTTGGGTGCTTTCTCAGAGTGAGCTGTGTGGTGATGATGAGGGAACACCCCTGGAACACAAGGTTGGATACATTTTGTTTTTGTTCTGGAACTGGAGGTCAGCTCTGAGGCAAACTTAATACATGATGGAATCTTTTTTCAAGATGGATTCAGTCAGGCTCCACAGATCATCTCCTGCCCCCATCCTGGGTATAAACTTCCATTTCTGCTTAGGAGTTTGAACACTGGCAAAGGGATCTGTGCTTCTAGAAGGTCTGAGAAAGGAGCCATTTTGAAGCCCATATGAAGCAGTGAACTGCAAGGAAGTTTACAGGCCAGAACACAGCAAACAATAAGGAACTTGACAGAGAATAGAAAAGAGGACATAGGCCTGTAACTGCAGAGTTCTCAGTTCATCACGAGCTCCCTGAGAATGAGAACATTTTTAAGCAGCCATGATGAACATAAAACATTCAAGGAATAATTCAAAGAATGGCAAACCTGAACAGAACCCTCCTCACCTGGCCTCCACATCCAAAATTCCCAATCTTCATACTGAGTACCCTTCTTCCTAATTTTTTTTTCCTGTCCCTTTACATCTTCATACCATATGGCAGTTATTTTTATTTGTCTGGGTCTCTTACTAGACCTCAGATGAAACTTGTTCATCTTCAAATCTCCTAACACAGTGGTTCTCAACCTTCCTAATGCTACAACCCTTTAATACAGCGCTCGTGTTGTGGTGATCACCCCTCCAGCCATAAATTTATTATTATTTAATAACTGTAATTTTGCTACTGTTGTGAATCATAATGTAAATATCTGATATGCAACACCTGTGAAAGTGTAGTTCGACCCCCAAAGCGTCCTATCTAATAGGCTGAGAACCAATATTCAATGTTCTCAGGCAGTAACTTGCACATTCTTGACATTTAACCTGTGTGGAAGAAAAATCTTGGAAGAGAAGAACAGGATGCATGAGCCTTGAGAACCAAGAGAGGGAAGCAGTGCTGGGCTGCAAAGATCTGCAGGGCTGACTCCTGCAAAATGGAGTAAGCAAGAAATAGGCATTGCTCCATTTCAATTTCAGAAGAAAATGAATATGAGCTTTAGAATTATATGAACCTTCAAGGACAATACCTAGCTTAGGCTTCAAAGCTGTATGTGTGTGTGTGTGTGTGTGTATGTGTGTGTTTATTTAAGCATACTTAAGCAATAAACTGAGGACTGATTGTGTATTTATGTGTTTAAGCATACTTCTGCAATAAATTGAAGGCTGTTTGTTTGTTTTAGCATACTTATGCAATATAAACTGAGGGCTGACTGTGTGTTTGTCTGTTTGTTTGTTTAGGCATACTTATGCAATAAACTGAGGGCTGACTGTGCAAGTAGGTAACAGATGCCATGCCTATGGTGTGTAACACTCTGCCATCAATCCTCAGCACTGTGCAAAACAAATTTATTTTTTGCAAAAAGATGTCTAGACCAAAGTGATCAAAAATTACTTAATGAGGCCGGGCGGTGGTGGTGCAGGTCGGGCGGTGGTGGCGCACGCCTTTAATCCCAGCACTTGGGAGGCAGAGGCAGGCGGATCTTTGCGAGTTCGAAGCCAGCTTGGTCTACAAAGCGAGTCCAGGACAGCCAGAGCTGTTAAACAGAGAAACCCTGTCTCCAAAAACCAAAAAAAAAAAAAAAAAATTACTTAATGAGAAGGAAAGAAACTAAAGAGGGAGGAAGGGAAGAGGAGCCACAGCAATGTCCTTATGGTTTGGATCTGCAATGTCCCCTGAAGGCCACGTGTTAAAAGTTTGGTTGCCAACTGATAGACTTTTGATAAGTGACTGGGTCAGGAGAGTTCCAATGGCATCGTTTTCATCAATGGGTTAATCTATTGATGGGTTTATAATGTAATGGTCCACTGGGAGACAGAAGAAACTTAGGGGCGTGACTTTCTGACGGTGTTCCTCATTACGGGTGTGCTCTTAGAGACTGAATCTTGTCTCCGCCCTCTCCCTCTGTGCTTCTCTCCTTCCCTCCGTCTCTTTTTCCTTCCTTCCCTCCCTTCCTCTCTCCTTCCCAGCCACCATGATGTGAGTAGCCTTCCTCTTTCATAGCCTTTGCCATGATGTTTCTCACTCACACAAGCCTGAAAGCAATGGGGCCAGCTGACCATGAGTGGATCCTCTGAGACTACATGCAAAATAAATGTTTCCACGTTTTGTTTGATTTGTTCAAGTATTTTGACACATCCTGGAAAGCCAGAATGAATGTTAACTCAGCCTCATTAATAGACATTTGGAGTAACAGAATATATGATGTAGAAAATGTTTTTCTTAAGTACAAAATACTCATAATACTAAGCATATGAAAATATGAAATTTAAAGGCCCAGATATAATAATCATGAGAATTCATAAGCTACTGTACTTCCAAAAAGAAGCCAATGATTTTGGAACTGTTCCAGAACATTTTTTAAGTGTATGTGGGGGGTGAGGGGAGTTCTCAATTATTCTTTGAAGTTAATGTTACCAGTGATAACAAAGGCTCTGGTAGGTCCACCACACTCCACTGGAAGGCCACACTTCTAAGACTATGTGAGCAGCATACACTGATACAGCATAAAGTGGAGTGAGCAAGCAAGGAAGGAGAGAAGGTCTGGAAGGAGTTGGGGAGTTGAGGAAAGGAGTGAATATGATCAAAATACATTGTATAAAATTCTCAAAAAAAATAATAAAAAATAGTGAATTTAGTTTTATAATTTATAAAAAAACACAGGTGTAGCTATGTTTTTCCCTGTTAAGAAATTTAACAGGCTGGGCATGATGGTGCAAGCCCAAGCTGGCCTTGAATTAATGGAAATCCCCGAGCCGCAGCCTCTCCTATGCTGGAATGATAGCCATAAGCCACCATTGTCCAGCTTCATGAATAGTGTTAAACTGAGTGGTTAGGGTAGGCTCAAAGAGTAGGTAGGAAGGTGATATTGGGCCAGTGGTGGAAGGAGATGAGGGAAAGCAATACACAGATATCCGCGGGAAGGGTGTTCTGACAGAAGAGGCCAGCATAACTGCAATTTGTTTAGGACAAGGCATGGCATTTTAGGTTCTGGCAAGCACAGCCTCGCAGAACCACGTCAGAAAGCAGAAATGGCAGCTCTTCTACCAAGCTTCAAGGCAGGAGGAATGGCTGAAGCTGTACACGAGTTCATAAACCCATTAAAGCTTTCACAAATTAGTCCGCATTCGATACAGTTCCTTTTTCTAACAAAGAACAAAATTTGCTTTTGATATATTTTCTGACTCTCAAAATCACAGAGAAAAAAGAAGTAAAATAAACACAAAAATACCACCAGAGAACCATAAACAAAGGAAAGACACCTCATGGGCTGTGTTAGATCCCTACCTCCCACCTTAAACTTAAATTAATTCTAGGTTGGCAAAAAGGAAAGAGACTTAAGTGGTTGGAGGCAGCTATGGATAGGAGACTAACTTTTCACTGTAAACCTTTTGTGTATTACAGTATTACAGCTTTACACAAGCAACAGAGTACAGGGAAAGGCCAGTAACCTGAGAATCTAACTTCCTACTACCAACTTTGCACAGCTGTAATTACTCTGCAACCTCCAACAACCCATTCCATCCTCTTCATCTCCAAAGATAAAGAAATGCTAGTATCAGTTTAGATGGATTTTAGGATCTCTTGAGTACATGAAGAAAAAGTATATACTTAAGTTTATACACTGGTTCACAAATGTTATAGACTTTAACTAGTTTTGATGGTTATTCTAATAAATATAAGAAAGTGTGTTATAGAATTTAACTAGAGTATCATTTCATGCCTATTCCACTCTCACCATCATGGTGGGATTAAGACAACAGAATGCATTTCCAGGCCCAGCCAAGAGTTTCTGAGTTGTTATCCATGGAGACAGATGGATCTCTACATCATACAAGAAAAGAAGAGAAGGATTGGCTCCAGGGATGGGATGCCCAGGATGCAGAGGCCTGTGAGTCATGTTAGGGCTAGCCAGAGACTCTACAGTACAAATCAGCAGCCCATGATTCAAAGGCACATTTTCTGTTTGGGGAATCTATTCAGATATTTGAGCTCTTCTATGCCCCATTAACAAATATCTCCAGGAAAAAAAGGGGGGGGACATAATCTGACATCTTGCTAATGAACAAACAGTAATATTGGTTACTTAACCAATATGTAAATGGCTAAGGTTTGTAGCAAGGTAAAAACCAGTCACTGCACAAACAGAAAACTGAGGCTTAGCAGAATCTTAAGGTAGATAGCCAAATCCTGACAAATCCAAGCTAAAAGTCAGGTGTTCCAGCACTGGGTTGGAAGCTATTTCTGTCTGTCATCTTTAGCCATGAAATGATTTTTCCAAGTTCTGATGTCATTTATGTGTCAGAATATTGCTAATTTACTATGGTGGTGATGACAGCAGGGGTTTCTGATCATATTTTGCCGTAATATATTCTGCCTGGGTCTTGATACTCTTCAGATCTATGACTTGAGGCTCAGAGCTCCTGAGTAGGAAACTGAAAATGGAAACTCTTCTTGGCATTTCCCCTGAGAAGCTGCTTCTGACCCAGCCTTCCTGGTACCATCACCTCCCCAAGATCACTTTGCAGTCTAACACTTCTTTCTTAATGATTCTGCCTCCACTTTTACATATCCATCTCCAGCCAAAACAATTCTTAGCGATCACAGGCTTCTCTCTAACACATACCCAACCTATTTCTACCCAGGAAATAACTGCCATAACATTTACTTGGGGGTTTGTATTTCCCTTTAGCTCAAGTAGGTCACTGTACTAAAGAAAGCACAGAGACAAAATGAATGAAAGTAAGCCCCTGGATTTGGCTTGTCTTTGATCTACAAAAAATGAGGAAGGGCAGAGTGGCCAGAATGGGAGTGCCAGGGAAGATCCCATGATCCATCTGATGACTCAGACCTCACAGAGTTAGTAGTCAGACAGGCAGAGTAAGCACTGGAAAGATTTTAGCTCTAAAAATGTGAAGCCACTGTTGGCCTGTGTCTGTGTGTGTCCTTCCAGTGAAGAAAGGAACCCAGTAGACAACAAAAGACAAACTACAGGGAAGAATTGTATGTCACACATTGACGGGGGTGCTCGAACATGAAGAGGCAGATATGGGTGACCTGAAATGAAGCTCTCTTATTGACGTGGTAGACTTTCCACAAAAATAAAATAATTAGATCAGGCATGGTAGCACAGCAGTTACTATCAGTTCTAGAGAGTGAAGCAGAAGGTTCATAAGCTAGCCAGTCTGTCAGGGGTAAGAAAAAAGGATTTTTTTTCTCATTGTAACCAAAAGTTCAAATGGCAAAGGCAACCTTGTGGAGCCAAAAGCGGGGCTGGGTCACCAAGAGGAAAGATAGACACCATGTGGAATAAACACTGCTAGTAGGTAGTGTCATAGTCCAATCTTGGTGGAACCTCCAAATGGTAGAGTCCAAGAATAGCCACACAAACCACTCAGTCACCAATCTCAGTCAGATATTGATGGTTTATTGAACACACACCCCAAAACAGGTCATAGCCACCATAACGACGGTCACAGAGGTCTCAGAGCCTAACTGTGACATCGGTCTGATTCCAAGGCAGGCTTTTTATAAGAAAAACCATATCCAGGTAACAACCAAGTAACCAGGTCTAGGAAACAAACTGCATCCAGGTAGCAACCAGGTTTGTGTATGAAACAAACCATTATCTGGGAACAATCAGGTAGGAAGCAAGGGGATGGCAGTACTACATCATTCTGATTAGCTAGAAAAAGCATTTCTTTTTTTTTTCTTTTCTTTCACTTTTCTTTTTGTTTTTGGAGACAGGGGTTTTCTGTGTTACAAAGCCCTGGCTGTCCTAGACTCACTTTGTAGACCAGGCTGGCCTCAAACTCAGAGATCCACCTGCCTCTGCCTCCTGAGTGCTGCGATTGACAAAGCATTTCTTTTTTGTTTGTTTGTTTTGTTTTTACATTTATTTATTACTTCAAGTTACATCTCTATCTCAGCCCCCTCCCTCCACCCTTCTCCATCCCACCCACTCTCCAACCCCCACTATCCCCTCTCCAACCTATCCTATTCTTCCGGTGTGAGGTGCCCCCACATCTCACCCCCCCCCCTCAGTTCATCAGTCATATGAGGGCTAAGAGCTTCCTCTTGCACTGGGGGCCTACATGGTAGCTCCACTAGGACAAAGTATCCCACTAACAAATGAACAAAGTCTATGTTCCTGTTCCTTTCAGTCTATCGGTTGTAGGATAGTTATCCTGTACTATATGGCTAAAATCCAGTTATAAGTGAATACATGTAGGTGCATCTTTCTGAGTCTGGGTTAGCTCACTCTGGATGAGCTTCTCTAATTCCATCCATTTGGTTGCAAATTGCATGATTTCCTTGTTTCTGATAGCTGAGTATTATTCCATTGTATAAATGTACCACAGTTTTTAAAAATGGCAGGCTACAGACTGGGAAAATATCTTCACCAACCCCACATATGACAGAGGGCTAATATCCAAATTTATAAAGAACTCAAGAAATTAAACACCAAGAAACCAAATAATCCAATCAAAAAAATGGGGTACAGAGCTGAACCAAGAATTCACAAAAGAGGAATCTCTAATGGTGAAGAGACACTTGAAGAAATGCTCAAAATCCTTAATCATCAGAGAAATGCAACTCAAGATGACTTTGAGATTCTATCTAACACCTGTCAGAATGGCTAAGATCAAAAGCTTAAATGACAGCACATGCTGGCCAGGTTGTGGAGAAAGGGGAACCCTCCTCCATTGCTGGTGGGAGTGCAAACTTGTACAAAGCATTTCTAACTGACCTTTAATTTGATTGGTTCAAAGTGGAGCTGTAGTTGGGGCTCTGCAGAGTGTCAAGGTAACAAGGTAACAAAGTATGAGTAATTTTATCTTTTTTTTTTTTTTTTTTGGTTTCTCCAGACAGGGTTTCTCTGTGTATCCTTGGCTGTTCTGGACTCACTTTGTAGACCAGACTGGCCTTGAACTCACAGAGATCCACCTGCCTCTGCCTCTAAGTGTTGGGATTAAAGGAGGGTGCCACCAAGCTCGGCTAGTAATTTTGTAACTAAAATGGAGACTGAAGACAAAAATAGCTGCAGTTATATTAAAGAAGCAGGCCCCAACAGTAGCAACGTAGTATACTTTTATATGATGACATTGTTGATCTTCATCTCTCAAAAACATGTAAAAGTCTAGCATAGCTAGCTGTCTTCTGAGAGCTTCATCCAGCAGCTGATGGAAACAGATGCAGGGAACCACAACCTAACAATAGGTGGAGTTCAGGGAGGCTTGTGGAAGACAGTGGGGTGAGGGATCCGGAGAGGTCAAGGACACCACAAGAAGACCTACAGAGTAAACTTAACAGCGGCCCATGGGGCTCACAGAGACTGAACCACCAACCAAAGAGCACGCATGGGCTGGACCTAGGCCCATATGTAGCAGATGTGCAACTTGTTCTTTATGTGGATCCCCTAACGATTAGATCAGGGGCTGTCTCTGACTCTGTTGCCTGCCTTTGCATCCCTTTCCCATAGCTGGGCTGTCTTGTCTGGCCTCAGTGGGAGAGGATGAGCTTAGTCCTGCTGATGTACCAGGGTGGGTTGGTACCCATGGGCATCCTCCTCTTCTCTGAGGAGAAGGGGAAAGGGAAAGGGGTGTGTGTGAGGGTGGTACTGGGAGGAAAGGAGGGAGAGGGTCTTTGATCAGTCTGGAAAGTAAATAAATTAACTAATGAAAAAATAAATAAATAAAAATAAACTGATTATTTTTTTAAAAATCCAGAGCTGGGCATGGTGGCTCACACCTTTAATCCCAGCCTTTGGGAAGCAGAGGCAGGTGGATCTCTGTGAGTTCTAGACCAGCCTGGTCTACAAAGCAAGTCCAGGACAGCCAGAACTGTTACACAGAGAAACCCTGTCCTGAAAAACCAAAACAAAACAAACAAGACAAAAAATCCAATATTTTGTGTTGAAAAAAATTAGTTAAATTACATTGGGTGCCATTTGTAGAAATAATTAGTTAAATTGTTTGACAGTATTTATATTATTATTAATTGGTTTAGCAGTTGTTAATCTTTAAGCAGCCATTATAAATGAATACACAGACACCATGTGGATTTTATCAAGCCTAGGCCTGAGTTGAGGAATCTTGGCCCATCTAAGTTAGCTCTTATTTCTATTACCCAAATATGACCCTATATATACATGTGTCCCCTTGGACTGCCATTCTCCACAATATGCCGATGTTCCTGGCCATGTGGAATGAGGTTCTTTTTTCTAACCCATGATGTGTGTCTCTTTCCTCCTGCTTCTCCTGGCTGGAATGTATTAATCCTCTGTCTAAAGCACAGGCTTCCTGTTCTAATCTCAGGAAGTCCCATCTTTCTCTGTTTTTGCCCAATCTCTGGCCTCGGCATTTTATTTAACCAGTCAGAGTCAATGTAAGTAACAGACAGCAAACAGGACCAATTAATTAACATTTAGAATGCTTAACACTACACCATCAATGTTGCCCCATACCCATAAGGAAAGATCTGCTCTTTTGTGGTTAGTACATACATTCTCAGCCCATCACAGGATATGGTCATTGTTTAGGCATGACTACCAGATCTACCAAGCTTAAGTGTTTTAACTTCCAGGATATGAAACTACATTGGAATCTCAATTAACCTCACTGCTTTATCATTATTGCCCCTGAAATTCTTACACTAAACACAGATTGGTCTAGGTATGTGGTAATATGATAGAAAACTTGCCTAGCAAGAACAAGACTCTGGGTTTGATCCCCACCACTGAAGAAAAAAAAAAGATATAAATACACCAATACAAGGTGTCTCTCTAGGCAAAGCTGCTCCTAAGACTGCTCTGATCTGTCAAAATTCATTCTGCTATCCAGTCACTGGTGTTCTAAACATTTATGGGCACCTAGTAAGCAGTGGGCACCGTGGGGAAAGACACCGGATGAAAAAAGTGCCGTCTTGCATCCTCAACTCTGAAGGCACACTGATCAAGAGAGAGGGGACAATGTGGCCCACACATGGAATTCTAGGTTTTTCTTGTGGTCATGTTTTAAAAGGTAAAACTGACCCTAGAAACGTATTTTATCTAATTTGGTAATCCCGAACATTATTGTCTCAACGTGTAATCAACATTTTTTTAGAATACTTTTATGTATTCTTTGCCAATTTGATGTATTGTGATCATACCCACCCTCCAAACATCCCTTCCGTTTCCCTAGGACCTCCCAACATTCCCCCTCACATCTTCATCACCTCTTCCTTTATTTTTTTTATAACCCACTGAATCCAGTGAATGATGTTCTCATGTGCAATCATGTAGACACATGCACCAGAGTGTGGGCAACCTACCAACACCCACACCCCTGAAGAAAAATGACAACCCTCCCACCACCGCAAGTAGCCAACTGTTATCAATAGCTCCTTAGCTAGGGGTGGGACTTTATAGTCCCTTCTCCATCTACCCTGGAATGTTGACTGGCTTGATCTTGTGTAGATAACAAGTTCATCCGTGCAACAGACATGTCACATCAAGACATCTCCCAGCTCTCTTTCCAGCTCCTCCATTATTTCTACCACCTCTTCTGGGTGTTCACTAAGCCTTACAGGAGTACTATAGATGTTCCAACACTCAAAAAATCACTTACTCTAAGCACTTTGACCAGGTATGAACCTCTGTAATGACTGGTCCTCACTGCAAAAAGAAGCTTCTCTGCCCAAAGTTGGCAGTAGCACTAGCTAACATACAGATAGAAGCATAACTTTTGAGAGGACAGTTATTGTCTGCTTAGCCAGACAATAGTCACTTCCTCTCTAGAGCCTGTTCTCCTGAGCCAGAGACCTTTGGGCATGTTTCAGAGCCAGTGCCCTTCCTTGTAATTAGGATCCTTGACTCCACCCCTTATTCTACTCTGGGCTTTGAGTGACAAACCTCCTGTTACATGCTCTGTGGTGGTGTACTGTGCCACCGGAGGCCCAAAGCAATGGACCTGAGCAACTGTAGACTGAAACCTCAACTAAATCAAACAAGTCTCTCCTCCTTTTATGTTAGTTTGGACTTGGAGGGAGTGTTTGTTTGTTTTGGGGTTTTTTTGGTTTTTCAAGACAGGGTTTCTCTGTGTATCCATGGCTGTCCTGGACTCTGTAAACCAGGCTAGCCTTGAACTCACAGAGATCCACCTGCCTCTGCCTAAAGGCATGTACCACCACGCCCAACAATTACAGGCAGCTGTGAACTGCTATGTGGGTCCTGGGATTTGAAGCCAGGTCCTTTAGAAGAGCAGCCAGCGCTCTTAACTGCTGAGTCATCTCTCCAGCCCCCTATGTTGGGTATTTTGTCCCAGAGAGCTAACATAGACACTAAATATCATCAGAAAGGGATAAAAAGGAAGAAAGAAAAAGTAATTTTTTAGAGTAAATAAACTTCAGCACTAGTGTTTGGTCTATATAGAAATTTATATATTTTGTAGTCAGCAGAGCAGAGTTACCACATGCCCAAGTAATTTCAACCATTGTTACAAATTTACCAGCAACCTTGTCCTTAGTTCTTAAATTGGTATTCAGTTAAAAACAATTTTTTTAATGTGTAACTTAGTTCCTTGATTAGGTTATATTGAATCAATGTGTCCAGCTGTCATGTGTGGCCAGTGGCTGCTGATAGATAAAGAAGCTTCAAAAGGAAAATTAAGCAAATGAACTCAAAAATTTCCATTTTGGGGCTCAGCGTTTAATACCACTTGCTGTTCTTGCAAAGGACCTAGGTTAGGTTCCTAGCACCCACACGACAGCTCTCAATAGTTTATAACTCCATTTCCAGAATATCTAACTTCCGGCCTCCAAGGGTACTTCACACATGTGGTGCACTTACATATACAAACAAAACACTCATATAATAAAAGTTTTAAATCATTTTTAAATAGGAGAAAAGCTCTATTGTGGTATGTGAGAAATAATACTGTATAATACGAATTTGTCTAAGAGAAGGGCAGTCTCTTGAGGAAGTGTTTTCTAAGCCTTTTGAATATTCATATAAGAACAGCGATCCTAAAAGGGCTTTCTCAGCTAAGAAGCCAATGTACAAAGGTCCTGAGGCAGAAGGAAATCCACAAGGTCTGTATTGTTAGCATCCTGTGGAGAAGGAAATGGTCTTTTCTCACTGGGTAGTTTTAGAAGTGTTCAGTAAAAGGGCTCTAACAAAAAGAGATGTGGCTATAAGGGAAGTAGTAGAGAATAGGGCTGTGCCTTTGGTTAGCAAGAGCAGATGCCATTCACTACCATCCTCACCCCAGCTTAAAGCAAAGAAGGGATCAAGCAGTTATCAGAAGCTAGAACAAGAAGAGCAAGGACCACCTGACAGGAACTGTGGCCTTCAGTAGGGAGAAGCAACCAGGCAATGGGTTCCATTGGGATGGTGGATGGCAGAGGAAGAAATAACTCAGCTTCATTTTTCTTCCACCTGTTGAGTGACACTAGTCCTGTGGAGAGGTGAACAAACATCTAATCACCTCAGATAGGGAACAGACAACAGACCAAAGTACAGATACCTCCAAAGTCCAACTTGGAGAACCAATGTGTTTTATTTTGTTGCTAATATGGATAGGGGTGAGAAGTTACTTAAAGAACAGATATGACTCAAAACAGCTACATCCCCAAAGCCCACCCCAGCATGGGTGGGCAGCTCAGCAGGTAAGAGAGTGTCTTACCTATCCAGGTGCCACAGTTGCTCTGAGCCTCTTCCCAGCAGTTTCTGGTCTCTGCTTACTTTAGGCAATCTGTGTGATCTGTCTCTTCCAGGCATCTCAGCTGGTCTGAGCCTCTTCTAGGCAGCTTGCCTTGGCTAAGAATGTCTTTCAGCCTTTACTATTTGTATGTTCTTGGGGAGGGAGGAGCTAGTGAACCTGGTCAGTTTCAGGGATTTCCTAAAGTTACTTTGAGTTGTTTGCTTCCTGTCTTAATGAGCTTCTGGGAAGGATGGACTGTTCCACTTCCCAATGGAATGCCCTGTTGTTTCACCTCCCTGTAAACATCCTGTGTTTTAATCTACACCAAAACTGCTATAGACACCACCCTTCCATACCCTGTGTGTTTCCCATTGGCACCAAGAAGAACCAGGCAGTAAAAGAAGTCAATGATGTAACCAGCCTGAAAGCATAGTGCAGTATAAACATGGTGTGGAGTAAATCTGGAAAGGCTAAGTGTGGCATCCTATCTTAATAGTTCATTCATTTGTTCCCTGTTGTCACCACACACACACACACACACACACGCACACACACACACACACACACACATGTGCAAGTGCACGAGCACACACACATATTTGGGGGCTTAAAATAATAGAAATGTATTATCTTCCTTTTCTGAAGTTTTAAAATTGAGGCATTGGCAGGGCTGGTTTCCTAGAAGCTCAAAAACAAGTATTTCCTTGCCTTTCTCAGCTATTAGAAGTTTCTGAGCCAGGCATGGTGGCACACACCTTTAATCCTAGCACTCGGGAGGCAGAGGCAGGCGGATCACTGTGAGTTCGAGGCCAGCCTGGTCTACAAAGCGAGTCCAGGACAGCCAGAGCTGTTACACAGAGAAACCCTATCCTGAAAAACCAAAAAAAAAAAAAAAAAAAAAGAAGAAGAAGTTTCTGTATGCCACGTCACAGCCCTGCCCCCACATCACTCTGGTCCCTGGTTCCTTCATTATAACTTATTCTCTGCCTTTAACCTCCCTGTCTTCCTCTTAAGAGAACTCTAATGATTGCATTAGGCTCCCAGATGATGCAGGATTGTCTCAAATCTCCATCTCAACATCTCTAACTGAATCATGTCTGCAGTGTCCTTTTCACGATATAAGAAGACCTATTCAGAGGCTTCACTGCCACCCATGGAGGTAGGAGGTGGGACGTGCAGGGAAAAGGGGATAATTATGTTGGTGATGGGATAGGTAGGGGGCCTGGCAGCAGTGTTGCAGAAGACACAACAAAGATTTTGTTCTGCATCATAAAGACAATAAAGAAAAATACTATACAAAATGAAAACTGTATCAGGAAGAAGTGTGAACATACTGAAAAGGAGTTGAGAAGTTGCATAGTAATCAGATCCTTGACAAAAGTAGCTTGGGCTAAAGAGGTAGGTTGGTATCATAACGATGGAGTGAATTGGAAGATCTTGGGAAATGCTAACGAACTCTTTTAGGATGAGTAGCAGGAGTGAGGATAAAGACATATTAAAGGTGACGCATAGGTACAATAGAAGTACCCCACACTCAAGTTTATGGTGGCACTCTTTTCAAGAGCCAAGTTATACTGGCCCTGGATCCACAGACTTTGGTCCCTCCTACCAGTCAGCTATGAAGGAAAAAGGAATCCACAGAGCCCTACAACCTACTGCTGACCTGTTGGGACAGGGGTTGGCATGGTGTGCTTTGGTGGTTAGCTACAAACTCAGAATGGCCCAGATAGCCCTGTTAAATTCTGTAGGACACTTAGTAAAACTAAAACTAACTAGTAAGGAAAAACAATTTATGAGAGGGGACCTGGTAGAAGGACAAGGAGAAAAAAAGGACCAAAATACACAATGTACATGTATGAAAGTGTGGAAAAACAAATGTTGTTAATAAAAAATTAATAAAAATAAGTAATTACTCTAGGTGCACATCAGCAGATGAGTGGATAAATAAAGGGTGGTATATATTCACAATGGAATATTATTCACCCATAAAAGAGAATGAAATGGCATCATTTGCAATGAATGGAACTTAATAAGAGTCCATCTTATTACGAGAAACAGGCCATATTCAGAACAACAAGGGTCCCATATGAACCTCACATACAGAATGCACAAGTATGTTTATATGTATGAAGAAATGAACGTAGAACAGGAAGGGGGAGAAGCAGTGGAACCAGTACGATCTGCTGAATGAGGTTGAAACAAACAATCAGGTGTGTATTAATTACCTTTTTATTGAAATGACAAAATGTATAACAAGAAGCAACTCATGGGAAAGGGTGTGTTTTGTTCATGGTTTGGGGGTACAATCCATCACAATGGGAACAGAACAGTGGCGGCAGGAGCAGCTCTCGGCTGTGAGGCAGGAGGTTCATGTTGCATGGGACATCCAGAAGCAGAGAGGTATGAATGCTGGCACTCAGCCCAATTTCTATGCCCACTTTATTCTGCCCAGGACCTCAGTCCATAGAACGGTACTATGCTCATTAAGGGTGGCTCTTCCCTCAGTAAATCTCTTTGGAAGTTATCTCAGAGGCATGCCAACAGGTACATCTCTGAGGCGATTCCAAGCCCAGCCAAGTTGACAATGAAAATTACAGTGATGATAGCAATACATTTAAATCAGCTTGTCTGGAGGACAGAGGGTACGATTTTAAACATGACGACTCTGAAGTGACTCTAAGACAACTGAGTAAAAATGACAAAAGAGCGTTTGGAGAAACATATATTTTTAAAATGCAGCCTTGCTCCATAGTTTCAGAGAGTATCTGAAGCCAGGCAATGTGTGGCAGGATCAGAATCCTTGCAAGGGGGTCTTGAGATGCCATTGCATGAGGCTGTAAGGGCAAAACCAAGGTTTCAGTGGAAACCCCAAGATTTTGGAGTTGCCAGGACCATCGGATATCCACCAAGACGATCTGTGGGCATGGAGTGAAGCTGGTTCAAGAGAGATGTGTGCTGTAGGCAGCAGAATCAAAGAATGGAAGTCAACCTAGTAAGCAGGAACCCAAAAACAAACTGGTGTAATTAATCTTTTTTTTTCTGAGACAGGGTTTCTCTCTTTGTAGCCCTGGCTGTTCTGGAACTCACTCCGTAGACCACACTGGCCTTGAACTAACAGAGATCCACCTGCCAATGCCTGCCTAGTGCTGGGATTAAAGGCATGTGCCACCACACCTGGTTTGTTTCGTTGTGATGGTGGTGGTGGTTGTTTTGGTTTGGTATTGTTTTGGTTATGGTTTTGGTTTTCTTCAAGACAGAGTTTCTCTGTGTAACCTTGGCTGTCCTGGAACTTGTTCTGTAAACCAGGCTGCCCTTGAACTCGTAGAGATCTGCCTGCCTCTGCCTCCCAAGTGCTGGAATTAAAGGTGTGTGCCACCACTGCCCAGCATTGTTAATCTTATAAAACAGACTTCAAATTAACATTAATCAGAAGCGATAACAGGGCTGGAGAGATGACTCAGCGGTTAAGAGCACTGGCTGCTCTTCTAACGGACCTGGGTGAGTCCAGGACAACCAGGGATACACAGAGAAACCCTATCTTGAAAAAACTATTTTACAGGGAGAACCTACTACTATTGTTTTTCTCAGTGGACCTGTGGTCAAACTGCCTTCTAAATGCTTATCTGTATATTTATATATCAGTGCTGATTCCAATTTTCCTGGGAGATGCCTCTTACTGCAACAGGCAGCAATTAATGAAGAAACTCTCTACTGGCCAAAGGAACAAGAACAAGTGATGGAAGGGTATTTATCCCTAAATGGGACATCTGCACAATCGATCTCATTTCTTAAGGCTCCACTCTCCCAGATGTGGAGACTACATCAGCAATAACTGAGAAACTTTCTGTTCTAGCTGAGCAATTGCCCCCAAAGAAACCCCAAGTGGTGCTTTGAATGAGAATGCCCCCCATAGGCTCATGTATTTGAACACTCTGTGTCCAGCTAGTGCTGTTTGAGGAGGTGGAAGAGTTGCAGCCTTGTGGGAAGCACAGAACTGGTGGTGAGAGTTGAGGTTGAAAAGCCTAGCACCATTTGAGAACCCTTATCCAGCATATAGTGAAAACAAATACAGAGACCCACAGCCTAACATTAGGCAAAAATCAGGGAGTCTTGAGGAAAAGTTAGGGGAAGGTTTGAGGAAGCTGGAGGGATCAAGGACACAAGAAGACCCACGTAGCCAATTATAACTTGGACACAAAGGAGGTCACAGAGACTGAACCACCTACCAAACAACTTACATGGACTGGTCCTAGGTCCACTACACGTATGAAGCTGATGGGCTGTTTGGTCCTCAAGTGGATCCCCTAACAATTGAAACAGTGTCTATCTCAGACTTAGACACTGTTGTCTCCTTCTGGAGTTCATTTTCCTAGCAGAGCTGCCTTATCTTGCCTCAGTGAAAGAGGCACTTAGTCCTGATGTGATTTGATGTGCCAGAGTAGGTTGGTACTAGGTGGAAGGGGGGAGTATCAGGGAAGTGGGTGGGAGAGTAGGACTAGGAGGAGGGAAAGGAGGGGAATGGTGACTGGAATGTAAAATAAACAAACAAAAAGCCTATGCCTTTAATCCCAGCACTAGGGAAGCAGAGGCAGGCAGATTTCTGAGAATTCAAGGCCAGCCTGGTCTACCTACAGTGAGTTCCAGGATAGCCAGGGCTACACAGAGAAATCCTGTCTCAGAAAAAAAAAAATAGCTTAGCACGATTGCCAGTCCCTCTCTCTCTCTCTCTGTCTCTCTGTCTCTCTGTCTCTCTCTCTCTCTCTCTCTCTCTCTCTCTCTCGTGTGTGTGTATGTGTGCTTCATACTCATGATAGTGATTGAGGTGCCATGTCTGCTACCTGCTGCTACACTGTCCCCACCATTATTGACTCTAACTCTCTAGAACTGTAAGCCCCACTCCAAAACAAAAACAAATATATATATATATATTTCTTCTCTAAGTTGCCTTAGTCATCTTACTCATGGTGTTTTATTAAAGCAACAGAAAAGTGACTAATACACTCCACAAGAATAAAATAACTACTAATCTCTCTCCACATGCACAGTCATGCATGCACACGCACACTTCTAATGTGCTTTATCAACAGTTACAAGGCAACCCTGCTCCTGGCCTCTGTTTCTTGGTGGACTCTAAGCACACAGCTACTTGCTGTTTGCTTCAACTCTTCAGAATACCAATAACTAGCACAAGACTTGGAATGCACCGAACATGACCGCAGTATCACATTTAGGAGTTGAGCCAAAAGACCTCCTAGCAACTTCCATTCTCGCCTGTCCTGAGCATTCTGTCCCCACCAGGACCTTACATGGAGCTCTTATGATTGTAGTTTCCCTCTGGTCTGTCATTATCTTTTAGAGTCTTCACTCTAAGGGGTTTCTTGGATTCCCTCACACCTCAAGAGTTTTGGACTAAAAGTGGGGGTACTGTGAGTGTAGCACCTCAAAAACATCCAAAGCAGATAGTTTAAGCATGTGTCTCTGGTGTTCTATCTGTGTGAAGAGCAAATAGACAAATGTCTGGAACACAGAACAATTTTCCTATTTGCCTAAAAGAGATACATAGCTTACTTAGAACTGTCCATTTGACCCAAATCCCCATCTGGAGTTCTAAGTGAGCCATAGAACCTACCTAACAGTGTAGCATGGTTTCCATGGAGAAGCGAGTTCTGAGTTCCAGTAAAGTGCATACCCTTGCCATTGCCACCAGCAGGAAAAGCCAGGTTCCCCTTTCTTCTGTACCCTGCCAGCCCAACGGCAGGGAACTGGACAAATCGTGAGTGTTTTACTATTTAAGAAGGAATGTGGGAGCAAGGAGGGTCTGACAGGAATACTAGCCTGTGGAGAAAGGGACCAGTGGCAGAGAAGCCTAACGACCTTGGGGTCTCAGGCTCCTCCAGAAACAGGCTGATCTTCAGGCCAAGGCTAAGCCTTGGTGTTATGAAGTCTACCTCAGCCTTGCTGTTGCATAAAACAATGGAATTGGGGATCTGATAAAATAGGGGCACAGACTAAGTAAAATCTGTTAAACCTAGGGATGAGTTCTATGTATGGTTAAAGGTGAGTTTTAAAATACTTAAAATCTAAAGCTGCATTGGTATTATGACCAGTACTGAGGTCAGAGGACATCCATGATACACTACATAGGCCCCTTTTTGGATTTGAAAGAATCTCTTGTCCCCTGCCAATAGCTAATCTCTCCTTCTTATTTGCACTTTAATACTTAGTTTGTATAGAAGTGGGATACATCTATAATTTTTTCCCAAAATTAAGTGTAGAGAAAGGCAGGAGCCTCTGGATTTGATTTCCCTGGATCTGTTCATAAATGTGAAGCCAAAGGTGTTCCCAGATGCTAGAACTGGAGATGTGTTAAGTTTCCTGTTATTTTATTACATACAGAGTGTGTGTGTGTGTGTGTGTGTGTGTGTGTGTGTGTGTGTGTGTACATGCACATATATGTGAAGGTATGCACAGGCCACAGCCAGAATGGCATGTGGATGTCAGGGGACAAATTGTGGAAAACTAGAGCCGGGCGGTGGTGGCGCACATCTTTAATCCCAGCACTTGGGAGGCAGAGGCAGGCGGATCTCTGTGAGTTCAAGGCCAGCCTGGTCTACAAAGTGAGTCCAGGACAGCCAGAGCTGTTATACAAAGAAACCCTGTCTCAAAAAAACAAAAAAAAAAATTGTGGAAAACTGTTCTGTCTGCCATGCAGGCCCTAGGGATAAACTCTAGGTCATCAGGCCTAGCAGCAACTGCCTTTACTCACTAAGCCATCTTGTCAACCCTCCTATATTTTTAACAAACTTGTTTACAAATTCAAAAAGTAATTTTTAAATGATAATAGTAACATAAAAGTGCTTCCTTTTATTGTAAGTACAAATTGATTTAAACTGGGACGTTCACTTTTTTTTTTCTTTTGGTTTTTTGAGACAGGGTTTCTCTGTGTAACAGCTCTGGCTGTCCTGGACTCGCTTTGTAGACAACCAGGCTGGCCTCGAACACACAGTGATCCACCTGCCTCTGACTCCAAAGTGCTGGGATTAAAGGCATGCGCCACCACGCCCAGCTGGGACAGTTCACTTTTAATCTAAATCTATTTTATTCTATTTAAAATATTATAATGTCAGATTACTTTCACATAACTACAACATGAAGTTAAAAAATAAAATATAATCTAGAAAATTTATCAGATTCAGGAAAGAAATGGGGGTCAGCTTAAGTTCCAGAAACCTAACAGCTTTGGTAATAATTTACCAGATTAAATAAATCCATGGAAATTATTTTGGCACAATCAATTCAATAGTATTTACTGAGACTATAATAAATAATATAGTATAGAGCATAAGAATATGCACCCAAAAACAAAACAGGTCCAATCCCTCAAGGACAGAGGAAAATGAGAGAGGAGAGAGAGAAAGAACTGAGAACTTTGATGTATCACCAACCACCAAACCACGTGCTTGCTGCCAGCAAACAAAAGGAACAATGAACCCAAGGTGAGCTCCTAGAAATGTTGGCAATTTAAATGTTAGCAAATTAAAGATGAAAAATTAACAAAGCCCAAGAAGTCACCTTTTGTTCTTTGATAAGAGACTATGAAGAAATTGGCTTGACCCAAGCTAAGGAGGTGTTTTGGAACAACTGGGGAAAGATGGAAAGTAAGGAGAGCCTATTCTGAGAAGATGGCCCTGTTGATGAAACAGAACTTGATGGGCAGAATACATATCAATTATGAGGTCACTGAATCTTCTCAAGGAGGGTAATGGCTGGGTAGTGCATGCCTTTAATCCCAGCACTCAGGAGAAAAGCAGGTGAATCTCTGTGAGTTTGAGGCCAGCCTGGTCTACAAAGCAAGTCCAGGACAGCAGCCATGGCTGTTACACAAAGAAACCCTGTCTTAAAAAACCCAAAGAAAAGAAAAAGAAAAAGAAAAAAGCAGGTAAAAGCACAATGTAGAGAGACATGGAGAGGGTAATGGCAAAGGCACTCCAGCAGAAATACAGGTACAATGAGCAGCTCATTAAACATAAGTAGGAGACAATTCTCTTCCCTCTTGAACTTTTTGTTTTGCTTTTTCAAGACAGGGTTTCTTGTTTAACAAAGCCCTGGCTGTCCTGAACTGGCTTTGTAGGCCAGGCTGGCCTTGAACTCACAGAGATCTGCCTGCCTCAGCCTCTTGAGTGCTGAGATTAAAGGCGAGTGCCACCACCTGGCCCCTCTTGAACTTTTGATCTTGGTTCTTTTTTTTTTTTGGAGCCATTTTTTATTATAATGTAATTACATTTCTCCCTTCCCTTTCCTCCCTCCAAGCCCTCCTATATAAAGATCCCCAATCTCCTTTAAATTCATCGCCTCCTTTTATCACTAATTGTTATTTCATGCATATATGTATACTATATATTATATATATATATAATATATATACATATTCCTAACTATAACATGTTCAGTCCATATATTGGTAGTTGTATGTATGTTTTCAAGGCTGACCATTTGGCATTGCAAAGACAATTGGTGTAGTCTTCCCTGTGGAAGGACACTTCTCCCTCTCCAGTTCACCTCAGTTCTTTGTGTAGGGCTGATGCCCTGTGGGTTCCTCCCTGTCCAGTTTGGCATATTCATTAATGTCATCCTTGTTCAACCTATAACCTATGCTTGGTCAGTTATGTTGGTAAGTTTATGGGTGTAGCTTCTAACATTATTAGAAGACATAGTCTCACAGTAAACTCCCTGGTCCTCTGGCTTTTAAAATCTTTCCACCCCTTCTGCAATATTCTCTAAGCTTTAGGTACTGGAGTTGTTTTGTAGGTGGGTCCATTGGGATTGGGATCTACATTTTGATTGGTTGTGGCTTTTGGTAGCAGTCACCATCTGCTAGCAAAGAGAAGTTTCTGTAATGAGAAAAGTTTCACTTTTCTATGGGCATAAGAACTAATGTTTAGATTGTTATAAGGGGTTATGTTAGTTTAAGAAATTAGAGGTTGTCGACTCTTCTTCAAAAACCATGACTTCCCTAGCACTGATTAGTTAGAAGGGTTTCCAGTACCAAGTATGATTCCCCTCCTACTGCCCAGGTCTTAAGATGACGTGACATTTCTTATACAACTTTCACTTGTATATACAACAGAGAAATCCCTCAAGAAAAGTGGAATATCACACACATTTATTATTCATAAATATTACTATCCTATTTTCTAAAACTTTGTAATATGATTGGTGAAAACTCTTTGCTGCTTGGGTTTATATTTGATTAATATTGAAGCAGGCTTATTTTATTGAGTGTATTTTTCTACAAGTGGCCTGTTTGTGGTCTGTGTCACTCATCTCTCACAATATTGCTTTCTTACTAATTTATAAATTCTTTTCATATAATAAGAATAACCTTTTTGTCAAATTGTATTTGTTACAAATGGTTTCCTAGTTTTTTGGCTTGATTTTTCTAAGTCATATTTTGGATTACAGAAACTTTTATGTTGTCAAATCTATTGATATTTCCATTTTACAGCCTAGCTTAAAGGGAAAAGCATCTGCTGCAAAGATAATGGTTAGCTTATAGAAATGTTAAGACATCTGCCATCTTTGTGGCCCTTAACGAATCTTACTGTCCCAAAACCTCTACATCTCGCTGCTTCAAGTCCAATCCCTGTTTGGCTTCATAGTCTTATGCTCCCCCAGAGACTTTCTCTTGCTTGATAACCTTCTAGCACTGTGTCCAGAGAGAGAGTGGGATCTGTCTTCAAGTATAAATGTTTTAAGGAAACAGGCCCAACTTTCTGACATGATCACCTTCAGATCAAAGATCAGTGCCAACGAGATTGAGTACTCAAGGTTGATGGATAAAAGGCATCGCACCAAACTAAGGAGATAGGAAATAGACCATTGGGAAAATAAAATCATTCTTTGCAAGTTTTTCTTTAGTATTTTCTTCTACCAGTTTGATGCTTTTTCTTCAACCTGTTTTCTTCTAGGTTTCCTTTTTTATTATCACTGTCTTTTCTCAGTCCCTTCACTCTTCCTTTAATATTAAGTTCATTTTCAGTACTGTGCACTATGGTTATCTCAAAGTGTAGCTCATCTCAGTGTAGTTCAATATTCCCTTCACCCCAACGCTACGTGAGCTTTTTCTTCAATTCATTCTTCACAATATTCCAAAATTAACCCTCCCCAAACTCAACACTACTCCTTTAATGGGATCAATTCCCTTTGCACAAGACCTCAGTGTGTCCATCCTGCCAATCGACCACACAGGAAATGACTAGTAATATGATCAGAGCTCCATTGACTATGCACAGTGAACCCTTCCTCATGCAGCCTTCACACCTCTGCTTGATAGCTATAATCTCCTCTGCATAGAAAAGAAACTTGAACTCAGACACTAAGTCATACAAACCGTATTGCTCTTACATAGTGGAGCTGAATCCTAACCTCTCCTGCCTGCATCCTTACCCATGAACCAGTCAGCGCTCAGCAGACAGACCTCAGGGCACTTTGTCTCAGCCTTTGGACAGTCTCATGGCTTTCCTTCTTGTCACTATCCTCTCTCTTCTCAGTTTAATGAAACTCACCTCCAAGTCCTCTCTCTGTTGCCCCCAACTGTCGTTTTCTGTCTTTGTAGATTTTCTGTGGTACTTCCAGCCAAGGTGCCTTTCCCCCCTCCACGTACATACACTACCTCCTCATTAATCACTGTATATTCTTCAAAGTCATGAACTTGGCTGCCATAATGTCATAATGTCTACATTCATTTAGCCCTCATTTTACTTCATAGACAATCCAAAGCACAAGAATAGTGATACCAGCAGCTGCAATAATATTGTAATAGTTGTCCTTCTTACTTGTTAGTCATTGTTAGTCCCTTACTGTCCTTAATTTATAAGATAAGTTTCATCATAGATTATTAAAAATAATAGATTAGAAAAAATATATAATACATAGTATCTTGGCTTCTATAGAAATCTTGGGATGCATACACATAAATAAAGGGGACTACTGTTATTTAGAATTCACCCCCCCAAAAAAAATCTTTATTCAATTTTACTTTTTCTATAAAACCTTTGTATCTCAGAAAATACTATTTCTTCTTAAGAAATCTAAAATATATTTATCTGGTGGCCATTTACTAAATTTTTATTTCCTATATCTTCCTGCATTTTACATTTTGACCAATCTGCCAACTAGATTTTGAGTCTCTTGGTGTAAACTCTCCCGAGGCTTAGGAGAAGGTAGTGCTCACTGTGTCATGTCCTCCTCCTCCTCAGGAGGGCTGCACTGAGTCCTAATGGCCCAGAGCCTCCCATCCCTGGCAAAATCTTAAGACTTTCAAATGTTTGGACTTCATAGTTGGCATCAGTGGATTTCATGAATAAAGATAATAACTGCCACAAAATTCTAAGATTAAAGATAATATTGGGAACTGGGTGATGGTGGCACATGTCTTTAATTCCAGCACTTGAGAATCAGAGACAAGAGGATCTCTAAAGTCTGAGGCCAGCCTGGTCTACAGAGCCAGTTCCAGGACACTCAAAGCTACACATAGAAATCCTATCTCAAAAAAAACAAAACAAAACAAAAACAAATGAACAAACAAGAAAACCAAAACATTGGAAAGTTTTCACTATGTAAATTCAACTTTCCTTGTAATAAACATACTAATAAACATGGAGAAGGGGAATTTACTACTAAATCCCATTATATGGGAGGTTTGGGTAACATGCCTTTAAATCGTTAACATTATTCAAAGAGATGGGAAATTAATTTTACAGGATATTATTAAGCTTTTTATCCACTACTATTCACTTTCTGGTAGACTTTAAAATATTTTACACAATAAATAGAAGTTACTGGAAAATAAACTGGCTTTAGAAACTGTGGAAAAAGCATTCAAACAGTGGTTTATATGGAGATGGGGTTGGAGCATCTTTTTCATCTGACGTTGTTTTGAAAATTGCATGAAACGTTGGGGATGATGAATGTTTACAATTTGCATCCATATTGTTGCTAACACAATAGCCTGTTAAGTCCCTAGCCAGGAATATGAGCAGACTGCAGGCCACCCGTATTATTCATCAAGTGGGAAAAATACATTATTCACAAATTTTAATTGCTCCTGTGGCACCAAGATCCTGAAAATGAAACATAAGAATATGGCCTTGGGGACGTTTTGCTGTGCAATGACTTCAAGTGCCAACCTGACAGGGGTGGGGTGGGGGAACCCCTGTCACAGCCACCCAAGGACCTGAATAAAATAAGTTAATAGTTTTGCTCAGGTCCTAGTGGACAGCTTATATGTTTTTAAAACTCATCTTATCCACAATGGATCCAATGACTTCTATGTGTGACACAAAACAAATAAACCAAAGGCAAGATTGACATGGAAATGGTTTTATATATTCATCTTTAACTTTTAAAACAAGTCAAGGTTCAAATATTTTCCAAAACACGGGAAAAAGAAATGTTTTCACCTTCCTCTTACCTACAGAAATGAATCCTCCACTATTACAAAATCATCTTCGTATTTTCTTCCAGAATGTAAATTACTGCAAAACATAATTTTAAAAATTTATTTCATTTGTGCATATGCATTTGTGTGTATGTATATGTGTATAGATAGCTGTGTGCAGCTATCCAGAGGCTAGAAAAGGGTGTTGTATCCTTGCTTGGTGTTGCAGTTACAGGTCACTGTGAGCCCCTCAACATAGGTTCTGGGTACCAAACTCTGGTCCTCTCTAAGAGCAGCAAGGAAGGATTCTTAACTGTTGAGCCATCTCTCCAGTCCCCAAACATTTTTTAATGGAAAAAAAAACCCCAAACATTCATTTTAAGAAAATGTGAGGAGAGAAGCTTGAAGCATTTCCTCTAAACTCAGGGACAAGACAAGGATGTCCACTTTCACCATATCTCTTCAATATAGTACTTGAAGTCCTTGCTAGAGCAATAAGACAACTAAAGGAGATCAAAGGGATAAAAAATGGAAATGAAGAAGTCAAATTATCCCTATTCGCAGATGATATGTTAGTATACATAAGTGACCCCAAAAACTCCACCAAAGAACTCTTACAGCTGACAAACAACTTCAGCAAGGTGGCTGGATACAAAATTAACTCAAAAAAATCAGAAGCCCTTCTTTATACAACAAACAAATATACCGAGAAAGAAATAAGGGAAACAACCCCCTTCACAATAGCCACAAACAACTTAAATTCCTGGGGGTAACTCTAACCAAGCATGTAAAGGACCTATACAACAAGAACTTCAAGCCCCTGAAGAAAGAAATGGAAGAGGCCTTTAGAAGATGGAAAGATCTCCCATGCTCATGGATAGGTAAGATCAACATAATAAAAATGGCTATCCTACCAAAAGCAATATATAGATTTAATGCAATTCCTATCAAAATACCAACACAATTCTTTATAGACCTGGAAAAAGCTATTCTCAACTTCATATGGAACAACAAAAAGCCCAGAATAGCTAAATCAATCCTGTACAATGAAAAAACATCTGGAGGTATCACCATCCCAGATTTCAAGCTGTACTACAGAGCAACAGTAATAAAAACAGCATGGTACTGGTATAGAAACAGACCAGTGGATCAATGGAATCGAATTGAAGACCCAAACATGGACCCACACACCTATGGCCAACTAATCTTTGACAAAGAAGCCAAAACCACACAACGGAAGAAGGACAGCATCTTCAACAAATGGTGCTGGTCCAACTGAATGTCCACTTGCAAAAGAATGAAATTAGACCCATACCTATCACCTTGTACAAAACTTAATTCCAAGTGGATCAAAGACCTTAACATAAAGCCGGCCACACTAAATATACTAGTAGAAAAAGTAGGAGAAACCCTCGAACTCATTGGCACAGGTGACAACTTCCTGAACAGAACACCAACAGCTCAGGACCTAAGATCAACAATCAATAAATGGGACCTCGTGAAACTGAAAAGCTTCTGTAAGGCAAAGGACACTGTCATTCGAACAAAACAACAACCAACAGACTGGGAGAAAATCTTCACCAATCCCACATCTGATAGAGGGCTATTATCTAAAATCTACAAAGAACTCAAGAAACTAAATGCCAAAAAACCAAATAATCCAATCAAAAAATGGGAGATGGAGCTAAATAGAGAATTCACAAAGGAGGAATCCCTAAGGGCTGAGAGACACCTGAAGAAATGTTCAACATCCTTAATCATCAGAGAAATGCAACTCAAGACGACCCTGAGATTCCACCTAACACCTGTTAGAATGGCTAAGATAAAGAGCTCAAATGATAGCGCATGCTGGCGAGGGTGTGGAGAAAGGGGAACCCTACTCCATTGCTGGTGGGACTGCAGGCTTGTGCAACCACTATGGAGGTCTGTCTGGCGATATCTTAGAAATCTAGGAATAACCTTGCCTCAGGACCCAGCCATACCACTTCTGGGTATACACCCAAAGGACCTCTCACGGAGACATAGGGAAGTCTCCTCATCTATGTTCATAGCAGCCTTATTTGTAATAGCTAGAAACTGGAAACAACTCAGATGTCCCTCAACTGAAGAATGGATTAAAAAACTGTGGTACATCTATACAATGGAATATTACTCAGCTATCAGAAACAATGAAATCATGCAATTTGCAACCAAATGGATGGATCTAGAGAAGCTCATCCTGAGTGAGCTAACCCAGTCTCAGAAGGATGCACATGGCATCTATTCACTTATAGTAGGATTTTAGCTATATCGTACAGGATATCTGTACTACAACCAACACACCAAAAGGAACATGGACATAAATTTTTTTTATCTTTTTCTTTTTCCTTCTCCTTTTTTTTTCTTTTTCCTTTTCCCTTCTCTTTTTCCTCTATTTTTGTTGATATTCTTTGTTTTTGTGGGTTTGTGTGTTTCTTGGTCTTTTTTTTAGTATTCCCCCAGTAGCAAGGAGATACCTTTCACTGGCAGTACTGCCTCGTAGGCCCCCGGTGAATGAAGAGGCTCTTGGCCCTCATATGACTCCTGATCTGTGGTGAGAGACTGTTAGGCAGGGACACTCCACCTCAGAGGAACAAGACGGAAGGGTCAGGGGGTAGAGCATGGGAGGGTGGGACTGGGAAGCGGGAAAAGAGGACAATATGATAAGGATGTAACCTGAAGCAACAAACAAATAAATTTATTAACTAAAAAAAAAAGGGCAGGTGGCAGGGCTGAAACACTGTGAATGGAATAGAGGATACAGCCATTCGGCCTGGTTTTGCAGACCTCCAGGTGTCAAGAAGATGTGGAGCTAAGGTAAAATACAAGAGAATTGTGGTGTTGGCCCATGCCTTTGACTTCAGCGGAGACGGGGGAAGCACTGTAGAGTTGGTGGTCTTATGTATTCTGGAGTCATACGGAGCGGGGTGGTGAGGGTGCATACTCTTGGTCCCACCATTCAAGAAGAGTACACCCTTGGTCCCAGCTCCCAGCACACTGGAGACAGAAACGGGCAGATCCCGGAGCTCAGGGTCAGCCTGATGCAGGGCAAACTCTAAATAGAGAAAGGCTTCGATCCAGGAGTGGTGGAACACATCTTTGATCCCTTCAGATGGGAAACACAGGTCCCTGATCCCAATAATTAGAGTTCAGAGACACACACATGGGATTTGGAGGGACCTAGGTTTGGAGGCTACTTACAAAAGGCCTTCTCGATGCAGGCAGATTGTCCTTTGGGATCTCAAAATATATACACTAGAGCTGGTTTAGCTCCAAGGTGACAGAATGATTTCTTCTTTAACCCGGATTGAAAGATAACGCTTTGTATGTTGTCAGAAGGCCAAATTTGCTTCAGGAGAAGTACTACCTAGCCCCCCCCCACCCCACCCCCAAAAAAAAGAGGGCAATTGTCCTAGGGTTGGGATTGGGGCAGGGCTCTGTTCTTATCGTTCCAGGAGAATCGAAGCGTCCATTAGGGGAGCCCGGGGACGGCTGGACAGCGGAAACCTCAGCAGAGAGCAGAATCAGGCACCAAGGAGGACGAGTGACCCAGTTGATTCTGCCTGGCAGACTTCCTCGATACTTGACTTTTAAAACCTTCCTTAGGAATGGCATCTGTAGTCATGTCTCTACTACCACCATGCTTTGGTGCACCTCTTTCCAAGCAAAAGATGGGACCACAGGCTGGAGAGATGGCTCAGCCATTAAAAGCTAGGCTCACAACCAAAAAATGGTGGGACCACTTAGACCAATGGTTCTCAACCTTTCTACTGCTGTGACCCTTTAATATAATTCCATATGTTGTGGTGACCCCCCCCACCACGAAATTATTTTTTTACTACTTCATAACTAATTTTGCTACTGTTATGAATCATAATGTAAATATCTGTGGTATGCAATATATCTGATACCCAGAAGGGTTGTGATTCACAGGTTGAGAGCCATTGACTTAGACTATCTCTGTTGTTAACAGATTTTTCAATTTGAAGTTGAACAGCTTTGGAGTTCAACTGAGTTCTTAGCACTTCCCATGCTTTCCAAGTCCTGATAATTGAGCCTACAAGACACAGTGATAAGAGTTCCATTAGCCTCTAGCCTTGAGCATCCCTTGTAATTTGCGTTCTCCCCTCCCCCCACATTCATTAGAGGGTATCTACTTCCCTGTCTTGCTGATTCTATGCTTTGAGTCTAGTTTTCTCCATCTATGAAATAGAATACCTCTATGGACTATATAAAGCTCAAAATCCTAGACCTACTGAGAAAAGTAGCTGATTTGCTCTCCTGCCTAGCTAGCCTCCTGGTTCTGGTTCTTTGTAAAGTCCAGCATGACTCTGAAGTGTTCCTAATGAGCAATACGGAGTCAAACTGAAAACCTTTAGTTAGGAACTGCCTCCTAGCCATGTGGCCACCACAATACAAAGTGAACCTCCTGTGCATAATTTTTAATCTACTGGTCCTAAGAGAGTGGGCTCTGTTACCTCCATTTTGCAGAGAATAAAGCCAAGTGTTAAGAATTTAAGTAATTGGCTTAAGGTAAAAATTAAAATTCCTGAAGTCTAAGCACATTTTCAAAAGAGTTCATTGAAAATGTCTCCTTTATTGCTATACTTAGCATTTTTTCATTTAATTCTTATTTTCTTAATTCCTGGAAATAACATTCAAAAGATTACCAACGTGCTTCGATAAAATAGGGTTAACCCCATCTTATATGTATTCTCAAGACATTAATGACCATAAAGAGACCAAGTCTTGTTTCAGAGCTTTTTTATGAACTCACAAAAGTGAAATGTCAGAATCAGCCAAAATTGTGATGGAATCCGATTTTTTTTTTTTCTTGTCTTAAAAGTATACATGAGCAGGCTGGAGAGATGGCTCAGTGGTTAAGAGCACTGACTGCAATTCCAGAGGACCCGGGTTCAAATCCCAGCACCCACATGGCAGCTCACAACTGTCTAACTCCTGTTCCAAACAATCTGATGAAACACATGTAGTCAAAACACCAATGTACATAAAATAAAAATAAATAAATTATTTTTTAAAAGTATGCATGATCAAATTGTGGCCCAGCTAGATAACTCTTATCTTTTTCCAGAGCTATGCAAACTTTCATTTCGTATTTAGAGGCTTTAGTATGTAGTTTGCCCTATCCTAGAGATAATTCCTGGATGAGGAGTGAGGCTCATATTTTCCTATTGTGTGATGGTACCGTTTTCTCCACCTGCACATCTCAATTCCCACAGTGTTTATATTCTGGCCCTCCCATTTCCATTGTTCTTAACATCTGTATAGCTTAGTTTTTGTTGCCAGGACAAAATACCTGAGATAGCCGGCTAGACAGACCACTCCATATTAAGATCACTTGCTGTTCTTCCAGAGGCCATAGGTTCAATTCCCAGCACCCATGTGGTGGCTCACAACCTCTTGTAATCCACTCGCAGAGGATGTGGTGGCCTCTTCTGTCCTCCGAGAGCACTAGGCACACAGCATGCATGTAGTGCACAGACATACATGCAGACCAGACACCCATATACATAAAGTCATGTTCTAAAAATACCTGAGATGATGTAGAAAGAAAGATTTATTGTGATTCAGTGCCAGAGGTCTTTGTCTCTTGGTTCTGTTAGGAACCTGTGTTAAGACAGAATACCGTTGGCAGAGGGCATGTGGTGAGGGAAATCGGGCTCAGCTCATTAGTGGGCAGGAAGCAGACAGGAAAGAAGGCTTCTCTCCACCATGCCGTATTCTTTTAACAAACCATTCATCTCACCGATGGTTTTATCTGCTAATGAGATTAGTGCCTTTGTGTCCAATCACCTTCTCAGTAATACATCTAACTGGAGACCAAGCCTTCAGGAACATTTAAAGCCCAAACTAGAGCAGCATCTTGCCAAAAAGCTACTTAAATCCAATTGAGTCTAATGTCTTCAATGTTCTCTTGAATTCCCACTGATAATCCTGAAAAGCCTCGGGTGATTCATGTAGTCTTCTGATGCTCCCAGATCCCACACTTAGAAGCCTGTTTGTTTCCACTTCCTTCTTTTCTGGTCAAAGCTGGGATGCTCTCGTTAGGTCCAGGTTTCAAGCCTTAGCATTACTGCTGTCAGGGCAGGGGTGAGCAGGGACGCTTCTGTACAGTGTGGGACTTTCCCAGAATTCCCTGTCTTCTACCTACTACATGGACATGGTACATGGACACTGCTGACTTCTGACATTGCTGGTTACACACTAAGGGTAAATTTACCCCTTCCCAGTAACCGTTGCTTGAACCAAATGGAAAATGGAGGCCTTACTTAGCCTGCTGTCCTGAACAAGTCCTAAGTACTGGGACAAGTGAGGGGAAAAGTTTTCAATGAGCTAAAATATCTACCACTATTTGAGCATGCCTATATATATATATATATATCACCACACTTTATCAAACGCTGGAAGAGAAGTACTCTAACGGAAGACTCAGATAGGTTTCACACTATACCTGTGGGTTCTGATGTGTGTGGCCTTCCCAGGTTCCACACTGCTTCCTGCTCTGGGCAGCTCATCTTGACATGCTGTAGTCAGTTTGAACCTGAGGCCCACTTTACCATCAGTCTCTTTCACATCCCAGATGCCCAAGAACAGCTTGCTCCTGGGATGCCTGGCCATTGTGCCCTGAGGATATGCCTTACAGCCACCAAGCACCATGTAAAACAGATTTATCCCTAGCAGCATCAGGTTTCCCCTAATCTGTTTGGTAAAAGATGATCCGTTGCTTACAGAGCAAGCAAAAATTCAGAAGGCCACTAAGTGTTTTATATGTGAATCTATTTCCCATGAATCTGCTTTTCTTAGATCCCAAGATCTTACTTAAGAACTTGAGTCACCCGCACTTTTCTAGGAGGTCTCCTTTTTCTCTGGTTTTCCCTTTGGCCCTTTCCCAGTAAGGATCAGAGGTCTTCACAAACACCACCTTTTGGCCTCAGTGTGTCCTGGGAGTGTTGTACCTTGGGGCTTTGAGATTCCTCTCCAGCAAACCCTTCCTCAGTGACTTATTCTGACCTCTTTACTTTGCTCCTCATTATCAAATGATGCAAAGAGACTCCTAAATGCAAGTCTGTGTACTCTCTTAGATATGTATATTCACTTTGGGGGACAGTACCAGTACCATTTGGACTTAAACTCTGTGGGCTCACCTCCTAGGCCTTTTGAAGTTAACAAGGGAGTGTGACCCAGCAAAGCTCCCCAGGGGATTTATGTCTATCACCAGATCTTGAGGAACTCACTTATCTGGAAAGGCTCACACCCAATGCTGAGGAGTGTACTCAGCCCCTCACCTGCCTTAGGACAGCAGACACACCCTTGAGACAGTATAGCCCAATGCTCTTGACCACTGGAATTGCCTGGGAACACTTGGGACAGACTGACTTCCCCCTTCCGAGATCTCAGCCCAGGCCCCAGTGCACTGTGGGAGAGCTGGCTCACCTCTCCCAGCCTGCTTTCAGCAGAGGCCTGGAATGTCTCTGAAGGGATGTGTTTTTTAATCACTAAGAAGCATTTTCTGAACATTTTTTTCATAAAAACTGCCTTTGATTGCTTAACTCCCCACGTACCCTTTTAGGAGTAAAACTAATGCCCGAGAACATGTTCACATCCCCACTGTGTTTTGGGAAAACCTCTCAAAAAGCCCTCCTGCCATTTCCCCGTAGCTGCTGGATCATGGGAGGACACGGGCCAGCTTCACAGGAGTGATATTTGTCTAGGGTTTCTGACTGCCCAGTCCTAGAATCAATAGATCAGGTTCCTCTAGCCTCAGGACCACTTGCTTCTAGAAACAAGAGGATCAGACAGCACTCGGCTGAAACATTCAGTTTTGACCAGAAAGGTGGTACAAATGGAGATCCTGCCTGTCACCAACAGCAGACATAAGGCCCAAGACAGGGAGAGAGCCTCCTCCACCTCAGTTCTCAGGTCTGCAGCTCCTGGAGAGTGTCACGTTTGAAAGCTGTCTTATCCTTATATTCTGCTCTGGGCAGCATTAGCAGGGACTTTCCCACCAATCCATGAGAGCAGTCACCTCACCTTTAAAGAACTGAGACTCCAAACCTGTGGTACCAGAACAGTAAGCAGGAGGCTGAGGCCACCCACAGAGCCGCCCCCGCACTCTGCCTTGTTTCAGACTTTTGGCATTTAATTTCAAGTTCACAGCTTATATCAATTATGGTAAAACAAAGCCCCTTGGATGTGAACTAACTCATTCACAAAATACTGTCTGTCCTGGGGGAGTCATTGGAATCGGATTCCAGGATGTCTGACCCTATCATTCCCCATTCCTGAGTTTCTCTTACATGCTATGGCTCCACACCCCATATCTTATTGTCTAGAACATTCTGGTCCCCTTAGCAGGATCAAAACAGCAATGGGGTTGGGGTGGGGGTTATTTTGGATGGTCTTGGTCTCTCACCAGTGCCACTAGGAGATACTCCATGCTTTGTCACCCTCAGAGCTTTACAAGGGTAAAGGCACATTTACAAGAATGTGTTGGATGAGACACATTCTGACAAGAAGGGGCCACAGCAGCATGGAACTACTCAGACCTGGGAGGAAGACTACTATGTAGGAGTTAGATAAATTAGATTTAGGAAATATATAGGAGTTTCTGATACTGTCTCTTAATTCGGGGCCTGAAGAGCATTATCAGCATGAAGTCAGCAAAAACAGGAAAGACTCAATAGACTGAAAAACAAGTTTGAAGTCAGGAAAAACAGGAAAGACTTAAGACTTGAAGAAACAAAGTATCTGGCCTGACATTGTTTTCAGCTGCTAAGTGGGCGGAGCCCAAATTAAGCTGAAACAGAGTTCCTCCTATTTGAGCACAGTCGCTCCAGCCTACATAACGAGGGTCCCTCCACACCATGAGGTCACCTCCTGCAGTGTCTTAGCTCATACTGTAGGGTGGGGATAGACCAAGAGTAATCCGGAGCGGCCCAGACCAGACCTGGTCAGCTGCCTTACCTTCCTAATACTGCTGCTCCAGCAAACTACCACAGCCTTAGAAAACCTAATTAGAAGCAAATGTAGTGCCTTCTGGCACATCTTCTCAGAGTCGCTGAGACAGGCAGGAAGAACAAAATTAACTATTGCTGATCTTTTACAGGCTACTGAAGGTACTACAGTTTTAGATTTGACCACAGATCAATCTAAAACATTATCCAAAACAGATGAATGTTATATGTTAACCACTGGTATCTATGGTCCTTTACCATCAGGGACAATAGGATTAATATTTGGAAAAAATGGGTTAACTTGTCAAGGATTCTTTATACATCCAGATATTATAGATGGAGACTTCAAGGAAGAAATTAAAATTATGACATCCATATGGAAAGAGATGACAATTACTGCAGGGGACAAAATTGCCCAACTGCTGCTGTTTCCTTACACCGAGGGCAAGGTTGTTCCAATAGACAGAACAGGAGCAGTCGAAAATAGTGGAAAATGTGTGTATTGGCAAACAATGGTGAGTGATATGAGACCAAAATTAAAAATACGAGTGAATGGTATTGAAATAGAAGGATTGCTTGACACAGGAGCAGATGTCACTGTCCTCTCACATGAGTCTTGGAATTCAAAGTGGCCACTTCAAAGGGTTCCTACACATTTTATAGGAATTGGTAAATTATCACATGTAAAACAAAGTGTACGATGGCTTAACTGTGTGGGACCAGAAGGGCAAACAGGGAAGTTGAGACCTTATGTGGCTGATGTACCCATAAATTTATGGGGAAGGGATCTCTTACAACAATGGGGTACTCAAATTAATATTCCTACAATGCCAGAAATAACAAATGATGAAATGATGGATGCTTTTGAGGAAGGTATTGATAT
Organism: Lophiomys imhausi; assembly: GCA_907164525.1. Lineage (NCBI taxonomy): Eukaryota > Metazoa > Chordata > Mammalia > Rodentia > Muridae > Lophiomys > Lophiomys imhausi. The sequence continues at coordinate 211,865 of CAJQZJ010033828.1, read as the reverse complement.
GCATACTCAACAACAATTGCAAGCAATGTCTAGTGTCCAAACACAGGACACCCCAGACATTGAGATTATAGATACTTTTGAGGAAGGTATTGATGTGAGTACTCAACAACTGCAAGCTATATCTAGTGTCCAAACACAGGACACCCCAGGTATCGAGTTTCCAAATTTATACTAGGGGCCACTGCTGAAATTCCAACAGCCCTACCCTTGAAATGGCTATCAAATAAACCAGTGTGGCAAGAGCAGTGGCCCATAACAAAGGAAAAATTGGAGGCTCTTGAGCAATTGGTAAAAGAACAGCTGGAGGCTCGTCATATAGAAGAGTCTACCAGCCCATGGAATTCTCCTGTGTTTGTGGTAAAAAAGAAATCGGGTAAATGGAGAATGGTAACAGATTTAAGAGCTGTGAATAGAGTAATTCATCCTATGGGTCCTTTGCAGCCTGGTATGCCTTTACCTTCTCTGTTACCAAAGTCATGGCCTTTAATAGTAATTGATTTAAAAGACTGCTTTTTCTCAATTCCATTGCATAAGAATGATAGGGAAAGGTTTGCCTTCTCTGTACCTACTCTTAATAACAGTAGGCCAATCAAGAGGTATTGTTGGAATGTACTTCCACAGGGAATGTTGAACAGTCCAACTCTGTGTCAATATTTTGTACAAAAACCATTAGAAATAATGCGTAAGCAGTTTCCTCGATCTATTATCTATCATTATATGGATGATATTTTGTTGGCTGATTCTGATGTAGTTGTTTTAGAGAACTTATTTAAGGAAATGCAAAGAATTCTACCACTATGGGGGTTAAAAATTGCGCCTGAAAAAATACAAAGAGGAGATTCAATCAACTATTTGGGTTATAAAATAAGTCAACAGAGAATAAGATCGCAAAAGGTACAAATCCGTAGAGACCAATTGAAAACTCTTAATGATTTTCAAAAATTAATGGGAGATATAAATTGGCTAAGGCCCACCCTTGGTTTAAGTACTCATGAGTTAAGTAATTTGTTTCAAACATTACAAGGTGATTCAAATATAAACAGTCCAAGATGTTTAACTGCTAAGGCAGAAAAGGAATTAATGTTGGTAGAACAAAGATTGCAAGATGCATACATAGATCAAATTGATCCCCAACTTGATTGTATTTTGGTCATTTTACCATCAACTCATTCTCCTACAGGGCTTATTATGCAACGGGAAGATAGTATTATGGAATGGATTTTCTTACCACATAAACAAAGTAAAAAATTAAAGACATACATAGAAAAGATATCTGAATTAATTGTAAAAGGTAGAATAAGACTACGTCAATTATCAGGAATGGACCCGGCTGAAATAGTAGTGCCTCTTACTAATGTTGAGATTATGTCATTGTGGGTAATCAATGAAGATTGGCAAAGAGCTTGCAGTAATTATTTGGGAGAAATTAATAACAAATTTCCAAAAAGCAAACGTATACAATTTATAAAAAGAACTACTTGGATTCTTCCTCATATTGTAAAGGGAACACCAATTCCTGATTCACCAACCTTCTATACTGATGCTAACAAGATGGGAATGGCAGGTTATAAGACAGACAAAATCAGCAAGGTAATCAAAAGTCCATATACCTCAGTTCAAAAAGCAGAATTGTATGCAATCCTTATGGTGTTATTAGATTTTCCAGAGTCTCTTAACATAATTACAGATTCTCTATATGCAGAAAGAGTTGTGTTGCACATAGAAACTGCTGAATTTATTCCTGATAACACAGAATTAACTTCTTTATTTATACAATTGCAACAGGTCATCAGAGGTAGAAATAATCCATTATATATAACCCATATTCGATCCCATACAGGTTTGCCAGGTCCACTGGCACAAGGAAATGAGGAAATTGACCAGTTACTCATAGGAAATGTGTTGGAAGCCTCAAAATTTCATCGGAAACATCATGTTAACAGTTCAGGTTTAAAGAAAAAATTCTCTATTACCTGGCAACAAGCCAGGGAAATAATTAAAAAATGTCCTACGTGTTCTTTGTATAACCAAATTCCATTACCTGCTGGTAGTAAACCTAGAGGTACTAAAAAGAATGAAATTTGGCAAATGGATGTTTTTCACTTTGCAGAATTTGGAAAACAAAGGTACGTACATCATACCATTGATACATACTCCGGGTTTCAATGGGCAACTGCTTTAAGTTCTGAAAAAGCTGATTGTGTTATTGCACATTTGTTAGAAATAATGGCATTTATGGGTGTACCTGCACAAATTAAGACTGATAATGCTCCTGCATATGTATCTAATAAGATGAAGCAATTCTTTGCATATTATAATATAAAACATGTTACTGGTATACCACACAATCCTACAGGACAAGCAATTGTAGAAAGAGCTAATCGTACCTTAAAAGAGATGCTTTTTAAACAAAAGGGGGAATTAAAGAATCCCAGGGATAGATTACACAATGCATTGCTAACTTTGAATTTCCTAAATGTTGGTGAAAAGGGTACCACTGCAGCTGAGAGACATTGGGTTATACAAAAAACGGAGGAATTAAATCAACCAATATATTATAAGGATATGTTAACTTTAGAGTGGAAACCTGCAATGGTTTTAAGATGGGGACGTGGTTATGCCTATGTGTCTACAGGGAATGAAAAAATGTGGTTACCAACAAAACTTATAAAGATTAGATCTGACCAGGGAGAACCTCCCATTAGCTGAAATATGAATGTCTTCGCATGGTAAGAATATTTTATTAACTTTATGGTGTTCATGATATTCCAATCTTTTATCCAGGATGGACAGAGTTTATGCCTTAAAATGGACTTACAAAGTTGTTCTATGCTTTCCATTTGCTCAAATTTAGAGCAAAAATTTATTTTCAGAGCCAAGGACTGAATGACAATACCAACAAGACAAATGGGCCAGAAGATTCAACCTAACATACTGCTTCAATCACTGTTTTCTTAAAAACTTTGCATGCAAATCATTTTTAAAAGCGCTAGTCCAAAAAATGATCGATCTTACAGAGACTGGACAATAAAAGCTATAGGTAACTTTCCCGAGAATTGGCCAATATCTCAATTTTTGAAGGGTACCCGAAAATATTTACATTCCATTCCCAAAAGATGGGTTGGAAGCTTTTGTTATGTTATGTGTTGTGATTGTTTGTTGTCGTCTGGAATGAATGGATATATGTTATGTGTTGTGAATTGGATTTGAGGATTTTCTTTTTTTTGTCTCTTTTATTATTAAAAGCTTAAGATTATTTTGTTATATTGGTAGAAATTTAAGATTCTGTTTATTGATGCAAATTTAAAAAATGTTTTTTATGTAATAGAAAGTAAGTTTATTGATAAGAATTTAAAATGTTTTGTTTGCTTTAATGTCTTTTGTCAAAAGATGTAAATACAACTATGTATTGTGAGAAGTTTAAGGTTTTTTAACATTTGCTTTAATGTATATTGATAAAAATTTAAAGTAGTTTATGTATTGTACATAGACAATTTATTTACATTGTATATGTAGATATTATGTAGATTTATTTTTTATTTTACTAGAAGGGGGATATGTAGGAGTTAGATAAATTAGATTTAGGAAATATATAGGAGTTTCTGATACTGTCTCTTAATTCGGGGCCTGAAGAGCATTATCAGCATGAAGTCAGCAAAAACAGGAAAGACTCAATAGACTGAAAAACAAGTTTGAAGTCAGGAAAAACAGGAAAGACTTAAGACTTGAAGAAACAAAGTATCTGGCCTGACATTGTTTTCAGCTGCTAAGTGGGCGGAGCCCAAATTAAGCTGAAACAGAGTTCCTCCTATTTGAGGACAGTGGGTGGAGCCCAGAGGAGAAGAGGCCCCTGATGCTAGAGAGCTCCAAGAGTCCTGCTGAAAAAAGGGCTGGCCATTGATGGCCAGCTCTCTCCCTGAAGCAGAAAGAAGCCGGTGAGCAAAGAAAGCCTGAGCAAGACACCAAAAGGCCAAGGACTGGACCCTGTGGCTCAGCTTTTGCCTAGAGGGGTTTGATCTGTCCAAACAGTGGCCTAAAGGAAACGGTGCCTGGCTTTAAGGACTGAGGCAGAGCAGCTGAGTTCCTGATTCA
>CAJQZJ010033828.1:153074-171366 GCA_907164525.1 Lophiomys imhausi | reverse complement strand
GAGTACCATGGCTCGGCTCCCCTATATAGTGAGGAAGGAGACATCGAGTACCATGGCTCGGCTACACTATATACTGAGGAAGTAAACATCGAGTACCATGGCTCTGCTACCCTATATACTGAGGAAAGACACATCGAAGACCATGATTGGCTACCCTATATACTGAGGAAACAGACATCGAGTACCATGGCTCGGCTAACTTATACTGAGGAAAGAGACGTTGAATACCATGGCTCGGCTACCCTATATACTGAGGAAAGGGACATCGCGAACCATGGCTCGGATACCCTATATACTGAGGAAAGACACATCACGTCCTATGGCTCGGCTACCCTATATACTGAGGAAAGAGACATCGAATCCCATGGCTCGGCTACCCTATATACTGAGGTAAGAGACATTGAGTACCATGGCTTGGCTACTCTATATATTGAGGAAGGAGACATCGAGTACCATGGCTCGGCTCCCCTATATAGTGAGGAAGGAGACATCGAAGGAGATATCGAGTACCAGGGCTCGGCTACATGATATACTGAGGAAGTAGACATCGAGTACCATGGCTCTGCTACCCTATATACTGAGGAAACACACATCGAAGACCATGATTGGCTACCCTATATACTGAGGAAACAGACATCGAGTACCATGGCTCGGCTAACTTATACTGAGGAAAGAGACGTCGAATCCCATGGCTCGGCTACCCTATATACTGAGGAAAGGGACATCGCGAACCATGGCTCGGCTACCCTATATACTGAGGAAAGGCACATCACGTCCTATGGCTCGTCTACCCTATATACTGAGGAAAGAGACATCGAGGTCCATGGCTCGGCTATCCTATATGCTGTGGAAAGAGACGTGGAGTACCATGGTTCGTCTACCATTTATACTGAGGAAAGAGACATCGAGTACCATGCTTCAGCTACCCAAGATCCTGAGGAAAGAGATGTCGAGTACCAGGCTCGGCTACCCTATATACTGAGGAAAGTGACATTGAGTACCATGGCTGGGCTACCCTATATACTGAGGAAATAGACATCGAGTACCATGGCTTGGCTACGATATATACTGAGGAAAGAGACATCGATTACCATGATTCGGCTACCCTATATACTGAGGAAGGGACATCAATTACCATGGCTCAGCTCCCCTATATACTGAGGAAGGAGACGTGGAGTACCATGGCTCTGCGACCCTATATACTGAGGAAAGACATATCGAGGACCATGATTGGCTACCCTATATATTGAGGAAATACATCGAGTACCATGGCTCGGCTACCTTATTCTGAGGAAAGAGACATCGAGAAACATAGCTCGGCTACCTGCATACAGAGGAAAGAGACATCGAGTACCTGGCTCTGCTACCCTTTACACGGAGGACAGAGCCATCTGGTAACATGGCTCGGCTACCCTATATACTGAGGAAAGAGACATCGAGTACCATGGCTCAGCTACCCTATATACTGAGGAAAGAGACATCGAGTACCTTGTCTCGGCTACCGAATATACTGAGGAAAGAGATATCGCGTACCATGGCTCGGCTACTCTAATACTGAGATAAGAGCCATCAAGTACCATGTCTCAGCTACCCTAGATACTGAGCAAAGAGACATCGAGTACCATGGCTCGGCTACCCTATATACTGAGGAAAGTGATATCGAGTACCATGGCTCGGCTATCCTATATACTGCAGAAAGAGTAATCGAGTACCATGGTTCAGCTATCCTATATACTGCGGAAAGAGACATCAAGTACCATGTCTCGGCTACCCTATATACTGAGGTAAGAGACATCGAGCACCATGGCTCGGCTACCTTATATAAAACGAACACAATGGCTCAGGTTCCCTATGTACTGAGGAAAGAGACATTCAGTACCATGGCTCAGCTACCCTATATACTGAGGAAAGAGACATCGAGTACCTTGGCTTGGCTACCGAATATACTGAGGAAAGAGATATCGAGTTCCATGGCTCGGATACTCTAGATACTGAGGAAAGAGCCATCAAGTACCATGGCTCAGCTACCCTAGATACTTAGCAAAGAGACATCGAGTACCATGGCTCGACTACCCAATATACTGAAGAAAAAGTCATCGAGTACCATGGCTCGACTACCCTACATACTGAGGAAAGAGACATTGAGTACCTTGGCTAGGCTACACTATATACTAAGGAAAGAGACATCCAGTACCATAGCTTGGCTACCCTATATACTGATGAAAGAGAAATAGAGTCCAAGGCTCGGCTATCCTTTATACTGCGGAAAGAGAATGGAGTTCCATGACTCGGCTAACCTACATACTGAGGAAAGAGACATCGAGTACCATGACTTGGCTACCCTAGATCCTGAGGAAAGAGACATCGAGCACCATGGCTCGGCAACCCTATATACTGAGGAAAGAGACATCGAATACCATGGCTTGGCACCCTATATACTGAGGAAAGAAACATCGAGTAACATGGCTCAGCTACCTTATATACTGAGGAAAGACGCATCGAGTACCATGGCTCGACAACCCTACATACTGAGTAAAGAGATATCGAGCACCACGGCTCGGCTACCCTATATACTGAGGAAATTGATATCCAGCACCATGGCTCGGCTACCCTATATACTGAGGAAAGAGACATCAAGTACCATGTCTCGGCCAGTATGTATAATGAGAAAAGAGACATCGCATACCATGGCTCGGCTACCCTATATACTGAGGAAAGAGACATCGAGAACCATGGCTCCGCTACCCTATATGCTGAGGAAAAGGCATCGAGAACCATGGCTCCGCTACACTATATACTGAGGAAAGAGACATCAAGCACCATGGCTCAGCTACCCTATATACTGAGGAAAGAGACATCGAGTACCATGGCTCGGCTACCGAATATACTGAGGAAAGAGATATCGAGTACCATAACTCGGCTACTCTAGATACTGAGGAAAGAGCCATCGAGTACCATGGCTCAGCTACCCTAGATACTGGGGGAAGAGATATCGAGTAACATGGCTCGGCTATCCAATATACTGAAGAAAGAGACATTGAGTACCATCGCTCGGCTACCCTATATAGTGAGGAAAGAGGCTTCGAGTACCATAGCTCAGCTACACTATATACTGAGAAAAGAGACTTCGAGTACCATAGTTCGGCTACCCTGTATACTGACGAAAGACAAATCGAGTACCTAGGCTCGGCTATGCTATATACTGCAGATAGAGAAAGAAATCAAGTTCCATGGCTCGGCTACCCTATATACTGAGGAAAGAGACATGGAGTACCATGGCTCGGCTACCCTAGATCCTCAGGAAAGAGACATCGAGTACCATGGCTCGGCAAACCTATATACTGAGGAAAGAGACATCGAATACCATGGCTCAGCAACCCTATATACTGAGGAAAGAGACATCGATTAACATGGCTCACTTACCATATATGCTGAGGAAAGAGACATCGAGTTCCATGGCTCGACAACCCTACATACTGAGTAAAGAGACATTGAGTACCATGGTTCGGCTACCCTATATACTGAGGAAAGAGGTATCCAGCACCATGGCTCGGCTACCCCATATACTGAGGAAAGAGACATCGAATACCATGGCTCGGCTAGCATATATACTTAGGAAAGAGACATCGAGTACCATGGTTCGGCTACCTTATAAAATGAGGAAAGAGACATCGAGCACTACGGCTCGGCTACCATGTATACTGAGGAAAGAGTCATGGAGCACCATGGCTCGGCTACTCTATATACTGAGGAAAGAGACATCGAGGAGCATGGCACGGCTATGCTATGTACTGAGGAGAGAGACATCCAGGACCATGGTATGGCTACCCTATATACTGAGGAAAGAGACATCAAGTACCATGGCTCGGCTACCATACATACTGAGGAAAAAGACAACGAGGACCATGGCTCAGCTACCCAAGATCCTCAGGAAAGAGACATCGACCACCATGGCTCGGCTACCCTTTATACTGAGGAAGGAGACATCGAGTACCATGGCTCAGCTACCCTATAAACTGAGAAAAGAGACATCGAGTACCTTGGCTCGGCTACCGAATATACTGAGGAAAGAGATATCGCATACCATGGCTCGGCTACTCTAATACTGAGGAAAGAGCCATCAAGTCCCTTGTCTCAGCTACCCTAGACACTGAGCAAAGAGACATCGAGTACCATGGCTCGGCTACCCTATATACTGAGGAAAGAGGTATCGAGCACCATGGCTCAGCTACCCTATATACTGAGGAAAGAGACATCGAGTACCATGGCTCGGCTACCCTATATACTGAGGAAAGGGATATCGTGAACCATGGCTCGGCTCCCCTATAAACTGAGGAAAGACACATAGCGTACCATGGCTCGTCTACCCTATATACTGAGGAAAGAGACATCGGGGTCCATGGCTCGGCTATCCTATATACAGAGGAAAGAGACTTCGGGTACCATGGTTCGGCTACCATATATACTGAGGAAAGAGACGTCGCGTACCATGGCTCAGCTACCCAAGATCCTGAGGAAGGAGACATCAAGTACCATGGCTTGGCTACCCTGTATACTGAGGAAAGAGACATGGAGTACCATGGCTCGGCTACCCTATATACTGACGAAAGGGACATCGAATACCATGGCTTGGCTACCCTATATACTGAGAAAGAGACATTGCGTATCATGGCTCGGCTACCCTATATACTGAGGAAAGGGACATCGAGTACCATGGCTCGACTATCCTATATACTGCAGAAAGAGACATTGAGTACCATGGCTCGGCTACCCTATATACTGAGTAAAGAGACAGTGAGCACCATGGCTCCGCTACCATGGTCCTTGATGTGTACCATGGCTTGGCTACCCTATATACTGAGGAAAGAGACATTGAGTACCATGGCTCGGCTACCCTATATACTGAGGAAGGAGACATCGAGTACCATGGCTGGGCTCCCCTATATACTGAGGAAGGAGACATCGAGTACCATGGCTCGGCTCCCCTATATACTGAGGAAGGAGACATCCAGTACCATGGCTCGGCTACCCTATGTACTGAGGAAAGAGACATCGAGTACCATGGCTCTGCTACCCTATATACTGAGGAAAGACACATCGAGGACCATGATTGGCTACCCTATATACTGAGGAAACAGACATCGAGTACCATGGCTCGGCTACCTTATACTGAGGAAAGAGACATCGAGTACCATGGCTCGGCTACGCTATATACTGAAGAAAGAGACTTTGAGTACCAACAGCTTATTTGGAGTAGAAATGAGAAAAATGTAGCAAGAGTGTGGCAGCAAAGGAGAGTTTCTGTATACAACAGAGATATGAGCCTGTTTATTGGAAAATTTTCAGCACACTGAAGGGCCTGAGATCCAAGGAAGAATAAGCCATCTCCAGGAAATGTACCTCACTAGTCACCAGACAGCTATTACATTCTTAATTTTTATACTGCATGAAGAATCTCATACTGCACGGGTTACGCTCCTTCATTTAGAGCTCTTGGAGCAGGCTCCACTGATCCCTACCCTACATAAACTCATCCTGCCTTAAAAAAACAAAGTGTTCTCTTAGCTTAAGCTATTGGGAGAGGAAGTCTCAGTTTCAGTAATGCATTCTTAGCAGTCCTTAGGACAGCTTCAAACTTCTCAGCTGCTTTCCAACAAGGACAGACATCTTCAGTTTTGCTTGGTTTGTGGTTGATTCAGTATTGTTGCTGTTGTTTTGGTTTTGGTTTTCTGAGACAAAGTTTCTCTGTGTAACCCTGGCTGTTGTGGACTCACTCTGTAGACCAGGCTGGCCTTGAACTCACAGAGATCCACCTGCCTCTGCCTCCTGCATCACCATGCCTGGCTTGATTCCATCTTAATTTTAAAACTGGATAGATTTAAAAGAGTAGGTTCAACAATCAGCCTGCTATTTGGTATGCAGTACAGTTAGTTTCAAAGAACCTTAAAACAACTACCCATTGTATCAAACTACATTGTAATCAGCAGCTAAGGAATAAAAGGGAAATCCTATTCAGCTGCAAATATGTTTTGTGGCTGGGGAAGGGCAGAAGGAACTGACTTGTTTATGGATTTAAGGAAAAGCCCAGCCGGGGTGGTGACGCACACCTTTAATCCCAGCACTGGGGAGGCAGAGGCAGGTGGATCTCTATGAGTTCGAGGTCAGCCTGGTCTACAAAGTGAGTCCAGGACAGCCAGGGATACACAGAGAAACCCTGTCTCGAAAAACCTAAAAAAAAAAAAGAAAGAAAGAAAGAAAAGAAAGAAAAGCCCAGTTATATATTTATAGCAAAGGAAAATCTAGAAGTTGCTTTATAAGCAAGATTTAATATAAGACAATAAATTTAGGTCCAAATGGGAAGGTTGGTAACTTTCAATATCTCTTTCTTGTGCATAAATCATAATATTGATCATATATAAATTAATGCATGAATATATATTTGTGTATGGAGATACATGAAACCTCATTTATTATGTGAAAGTAAAAGAGAAAGCAACTTTTGTATTGTAAACACCTAAATTAAACCATTTAGGATATTTTTTAAACCTTAAATGACTTCTACCTCTGTGGATCTACAGTACACAAATCTTCCTTTCCACCTCCCAGTGAAGGACCTGCAGTCTTGAGTACTGCTTTGCTTTGGGTCCTGGGAAAGAGAAATTGACAATTCACAAAAAGAGAAGCTGCCAAGAATTTCTATTTGCATTCTACTATATTCCTTTCCAGTGACCAATATAGCCACTGTGTGTTTTATTAGGCTTTCTCCCTTGGTGAATATGCCTTTGCAAAAATCCTAGCCAAATAATTGAAACAAGAGATAAAACAGTGCAAGTCTATAAGTGAATGTCTAGTCATTGGTTATTCACAGATAGAAAGAAAGAAAATGGAAAGGACATGACTGCTATGGTGGAAGAGGGTTAATTACAGATCAAAGGAAGAGGGTAGGTGGGCAGAGCCAGGGACATCTGGGAGAGCACAAGCTGGACCAGACCTGACTGAGCTGGGACCTGTGGGGAGGGGAGGGCAGGGGAGGGGAGGGGAGGGGAAAGAAGAGGGAAGAGAAGGGAGCCAGGAAAGGAACAAAAGGGGCAGAGAACCAAAATGTCTGGATTGTACTGGAAGAGCCCCTGGGGGAAGGGCAGCACAGCCCCGGGGCTGGAGAGTTCGGGGTAGAGGGCAGGGTATGCCAGCCATATTCTGTAACACTTAGGGTTTGAGGGATACTGGGAGAACATGGAAGCCAGATCAGCTTTGATATATTAAATAGGCACCTCAGCCACTTCTCTCCCAGGTTTGAAATTTAACACACGCATTTCATAAACTCATAGTAAGATTTCTTTTTCTTTCTTTTTTCTTTTTTTAGTGTGTGTGTGAGGGGGTGTTTTGTTTTGTTTTTTGAGAAAGAGTTTCTCTGTGTAACTGCTCTGGCTGTCCTGAACTCACTTTGTAGACCAGGCTGGCCTTGAACTCACAGAGATCTGCCTCCCAAGTACTGGGATTAAAAGTGTGCGCTATCACACCTGGCTCATAGTAAGATTCTGTAAACTCAGTCAAACAGTGGTTACAACCACAGTGTAATTTGAGAACAACCTGTTTGACTTTTAGAATGTCTATTGAGAGCTGGGTGGTGGCAGCAGCAGCGGCGGCCCACACCTTTAATCCCTTGGGAGGCAGAAGCAGGCGGATCTTTTTGAGTTCAAGGCCAGCCTGGTCTACAAAGTGAGTCCAGGACAGCCAGGGCTACACAGAGAAACCCTGTCTTGAAAAAACAAAAAAAATAAAAGAATGTCTATTGGGACACAAAATAGTGAATGAGAAACCATAATTCAGCTTTCTTTGTGCTGTTGTCCTAGGAAGAGCCAAGACTACTACAGTTAGAACACACTTTAGTAAACACAATCTAGCAATTGAATCCAATACAGTGGGGGAACTGATACAGTTCGAACGTCAAGAGTGTTGGGAACAAGCAAAAGAAATGTATTCTAAGTACTACCATTTCATCTTCAGGCTCCATTTAATCATGGAGAGAACCTAAGTTCAAGGTCCAAGGCCCTAGGAGAACTGGGGACTTCCCAATAGCTGAACAGCTTCTGTTGTAAGGAAACAGTTCTGTGAGACCAGTCATCTCAGGGAACACTTCTCCATCTTGCTGCAGAATCAAGCTAAGTTTGTGTTTCCAGGTCTAGGAGCCTACTCTTATCAGGATTGATGGAAACGTCCTGGCTCAATCCCTTATGTCAAAATACAATTGCACGATGATGCCACAGCCCACCCTGCTCCCCCTCAATTTATGGTTCATCTTTTAAATGTGCTGTACAACGTCCCTCCAGGGTCGCAGCTCGGCTCTCAAGTCTATTCTTCCGTCCTAATCGATCAGTAGCGGCTTGATTACGATAAATGTTTGTCAGCGGCATGGACCTGGTGAGACCTAGAGTTTTTCGTGGCAAAGTGTACCTGAAACGTAGCTGGTGTGAAGCAAAATGAATCGACATATGCTATAGGTGGAAAATGCACGTTTTTCCCAAAGATTTAGCATGTGACAAAAAACACTGTAGCTGTACACTGCTTACAGGTCAAAATGACAATGTTGGGATGCACTAAAGTAGGTGTGAAAGTTGTTTCTTTGTAATTTAATGGGGGCCACTAGAAACTTTAGGATTCCATTGTTGCTTGAATTCTCTCGATCACGCGGGTGGTTAAGGCTAACCTGAAAGGGCCTAACTGGTCCTAGAGGGAGGGGGAGGGCCTGGGTAAATGTGTGGAAGACTGGATACACCCGACTCATTTCCTTTCAAAAGCCCCACGTACTTAAATGCAGCCATCCGAGCCCCAGATTAAGGAACCAGCGCCGCTGGGGAAGTCTGGCCGGCCAGGAGTGGGTGGCCAACCTGAGGGGGAGCATCCCGGGTAGAGGCAGAGAAGGCCCATGAGACACGCGGCTCAGGACACCACCCCCGCGAGTGGATAGGGCGACAACCCGGGCCCGCCTCCGACGGCTCCCAAACCCTCAGCCCGAAAGGCAGCCGCTTCCGCACACCGCCCGGCAGCCCACGCCCACAGCCTCAAACCCCGGCTTCTCACTCAGCGCCTCCCCTAACGCCGAGAAGGAAGAAGTGGGGAGAGAACCCAAGTGTGTGCAAACGGCGCATGCGCCCGCGCAATCCCCCGTTCTGCTCTCTCCCCGCCCCAGCTCCCGCGCCTTCCTCCCGCCTCTTTCCCCAGGCACCTGGCTACGTCAAAAGACTGACGTCTAAGTCAAACAATCACAGTCGCTCCCGTCGGGAGCTCTCCGGGGGTGGGGAGGAAAGGGGAGGGCGGGGCGTAGGGAGGAGACGGAAGGAGTCGGCTTCGAGGACTGGCTCGTCGCCGTCATCCAATCAGAGCGGTCTGGGGAGCGGAGGGGCGGGGCCCTAAAACAGGGCGGGGGCGGGGCACCGGGAAAGGAGCAAGAAGGCTGCGGGACGAGAGGGCGGGCTCCCGGAGATTAAAAGCGGCCAATCAGAGCTCGCCGGCTTCATTCGGAGAGCAGCGTGGGGCGTCGCCGCCGCCGCCGCCGTCGCCGCGCGCCGGGGGCTGGTTAAGGCCATGAAACAAAAGAAACCCTGAGAGGGGAGCTGCTGCCGTCCCCACCCACCCACCCCGTTACCTACCTCGGCTCCTTCCCAGGCCCCGCCACCCCGCCCTCGTGCACTCCGGCGGCCCTGGCGCTCCTAAGCCCGGGGCGCGGGCGCCGCCGCCGCCGCCCCCGAGGAAAGGTGTTTGCGCGCTGAGCAGGGCCCGGGCCCTGTCCGCCATGGGGCCCGCCGCCCGCCGCGCCTGACGCGCCCGCCGCCGCCGCCGCCGTCATTGGCAGCGCGCCGCCGCGATGCCAAGCGGCAGCTCCGCGGCCCTGGCCCTGGCGGCGGCCCCGGCGCCCCTGCCACAGCCGCCTCCGCCGCCGCCGCCGCCGCCGCCGCCGCCCGCGGGAGGCCCAGAGCTCGAGGGGGACGGGCTGCTGCTGCGGGAACGCTTGGCCGCGCTAGGCCTCGACGACCCCAGCCCGGCGGAGCCCGGTGCCCCGGCGCTCAGGGCCACGGCGGCGGCGGCGGCGGCGGCTCAGTGCCAGGCCCGGCGGACGGCCGCTCTGGCTCCGGAGGAGCCCGGCCGACCGGCGACCTCCGAGACGGCGGAGCTGGAGCTAGGGGAGGACGAAGAGGAGGGGGAGGAAGCGGAGCTGGACGGAGATCTGCTGGAGGAGGAGGAGGACCGGCCGTCGCTGCTGCTGTTGTCGCCGCCCGCGGCCACCGCCTCCCAGACCCAGCCGATCCCGGGCGGGCCCCTGGGGTCGGTGCTGCTGCCGCCCGCGGGCTTCGATGCCCGGGAGGCGGCGGCGGGGGTGCTGTACGGAGGGGACGATGCCCAGGGCATGATGGCGGCGATGCTGTCCCACGCCTACGGCCCCGGCGGCGGCGGGCCTGCCGCTGCCGCTGCCGCCCTGAACGGAGAGCAAGCGGCCCTGCTGAGAAGGAAGAGCGTCAACACCACTGAGTGCGTCCCTGTGCCCAGTTCCGAGCATGTCGCCGAGATTGTCGGACGCCAGGGTGAGTGCGCCGAGGACTATCAGGGCACGGCCCTGGGCGTGGGTGGGAGGCGGAAAAGACGGGCGCGCGGCGGAAGAGTGAACCCGGAGAGCCTCCCAAGGCCACCGAGAAAAGAGTCAGGGAGCAATTGAGAGTCGCGGAGGAGGAGATGGGTCACCTTGCTAAAGCCCACGCCGTTCCGCCCGTTCAACCTGACAAGTGTTAAGTTTCTCGGGCCACCAAGTCTGGTAGTGCTCGCTTTACTTGGTGCATTCGTGTAACACCGAGCTTACAGGCCGGCGCGGCACCAGAAACCTGGGTGGTAAAAGGGTCAGGTCAGAAGTTGTGGGCACGGTGTTGTCCCCCGGAAGCTTCGAGGTTGCAAGTTTGTGTAGCTGAGTGGCCTGTAAAAGCGATCAGCCTTCCTTAGACCTGCTGCTTGTGCAGATCAGAGACGGACAGACATGGAGGCATGTACAAAGCTTAGTCTTGAGGGAAGAGATGCTCAAGTGCCCGCATCACCACCTCCCTCCGCTATTCAGAAACTTGGCTTTAGAAGAGCACCCCGACTCTGTTGGTCCTAGATGCTCAATGGACGCAATTCTCAAACAGGGATGGTGTCAGTCTTTTAGAACACTTTAGCTTATGGCATAATGAGAAAACTGGACAGTTAGGTAAAGGAACTTTATGCATTTGTGCAGTTTTCAATAAATTTTCTTCACTTGCCAGCACTCCCGCTCTTCAGACAGACTCCTCCCACATTGTTCAGACAAAGGACCTATGTCTCAGATTCCAGGAGTAGGTTTCTGAAGTTGGGGGAAGGGGATGCACAGAGTACCTCTGGATCCGACATTTTTAGGGAAGGTTCTATATGCTTCAGTGTAATTTTTGCCCCTTTTTACGACCTGGGGAAGGGGAGATACTACCTGCTGCTGCCGTGATACAGCATGGGATAGCCTGGTTGATACCTGCCTCTCGTTGAGGTCAAATAGAGACGATGCTGGTGGAATGATCTCATTTTCCCAAGTGGTCTAAAGCACACATAAATAAGAGATTGTTGAAACAGCGACTTCACAAGTAAGAAGTGGCTCTCTTGCTAGGATTTTGATTGTAAAAAGCCTGTATGATATCTGGACACAAAAATAACTTATTTCAGATTGTTTAATTATTTCACATGCCTCACTTGCCAGTTGTACGAGCTATTCAGGATATCAGCCCATGAGAAAACTTTTATGTACATGAAATAAAGGTGCATTTTATTCATAGATACAAAGTGAGGTACTTTTCATTTAAAGTCATTGAAAGAGTGCTTGATTTTGTGGGATAATGAGTTTATGATAAATAAGTAAACGAAGAATTTGGTGTTGATTTAGACAGACTTTCTGCTCTTTGTTAGAAACTAACAGTTTACTAGAATGACACTAAAGTAATGTGATAATAAAAGTACTAACTACATGAAAGCAAACAATCATACAGCAGAACATGACCAGTAAGAATGCAGCTTAGCAAGCAAAGATGCAAGCACTCAACGACATGAGGAAAGTATGGAGGAGTACCTGCTGGGCGGTGATTGGAAAATCACCCAAATTTCGTTAGTGATTAGGATCTCTTCAACTGAGTTGATGGAAATGGCCTGGGAAGTGATTTTTGAGGCTATGGAATATAGAGATTTGAATGACATTCTGGGAAAACCCCTCAACACAACTTCATTCAGAGTTGATATGTTTGTCTACTGTAGCAAACAACATTTGCTTGCTGGTTTCCTACAGGACAAGGTGGTGTTTTTTGGTAGACTTAGTTTAGCATGGACTTTTCTCCCTCTCATTCTTAAGCACCATAACTGTAGCTTGGTAGTGATTATACAGGCTTGAGTTGCAAGCCTTTATTTGTGCTATCACATGACAGTTGTCTGAGTTTTTCTTCTTAGGGCTGTGCTCATTGTTTAATAAGGAAATATGAGTTTATGTCTTAGAACATGGAGACAAATTACTGACTGTTCCTCTCATACTTAATATTTCCCAGAGTTGACAGTACTGTTAACAAAGTATGTCATCTTCCTCTATCTTATCTTAAGAGCAGAAAGTCTTGCCCGTTTCCTATTTTGAGATATTCAACTAGTGGATCATTGACTCCTTTACCACCCCCACACCCCAGCAGTATGATAATAAAACCTGTACCTGCTCACTCCTATAGAGAACAATTGGCTTTTAATAGTCACATCCTTTTATTGTGTGAAAATGTCTTGTGAGAGTACCTGTCCTAAGTGAGTTGTTTTTTAAAGTGAGTTTCAATTTTTTTTTGAGTTTTTTGTTTGCTTTGGAGAACACATGTTAACTAAATGTTCATCCTTAAGAATTAGCCATTCCTGCCTTCTTATTCATTACCTGGAGTCATAATTTTCTGTTTGACATCTTTTAATTAGTTCTGGAAATAATTGTGTCACAGATGGAGACATTCATGACTTCACTCTGAAGCAGAGAGTGTAGGATAAATGGAATTCTGAGTCATACATACAGTTTAGCAAGAAAAGTGCTAGAAGCACTTGCAGATAGCTGCTGGGTCTCGTCTTTCAAAAAACAAACGTTGCTCTTATTTTGTGAGCATGGGTTTTCATCATGTAGCTTGGCTGCCGGGCTCACAAACATGTGCCCTCTACACTTAACCCCAGTCACTTTTGTTGTTTTAATTTTATGTATATGAGTGTTTTGCCTTCGTGTGTGTGTGTGTGTGTGTGTGTGTGTGTGTGTGTGTGTGTGTGTGCTTGGTGCCAAAGAGGTTAGAAAAGAGTATACGGTCCTTTGGAAGTAGAGTTAAAGATGATTATAAGCCTCCATATGGTGCTGAGAACTGAACCCAGATCCTCTACAAGAGTGGCAAATGAATGTTATTAACTCTCCAGCCCCAAGACCTTGTGTCTTTTTTAATTATGTGCCTGTATGTCTATGTGAGTACAAGTGCCTGCAGAGACTAGACATACCCTGGAACTGGAGTTACAAGCACAAGCCACTTGGTGTAGGTTTTGGGAACTGAGCTCAAGTCCTCCTAACCCCTGAACCATCTTTTCATCCCTCCTCTCCATGGACCACTTTCCATAGTGATAAAAACTGGCAGAGCATTTGACCTCCTGTTTTGCCTTTGTACATACTAAATTGGTCTTGTTAGAGTCTAAGGCTGAGAAGATGGCTCAGTGGATAAAATGAGTACTCTACAAGCATGAAGTTCTGAACTCACATCCCTAGCACCCACATACAAGCTAAATCTAGTGCCATATAGCTGTAATCCCAGCTCTGTGAGACTGACACAGGAAGATCCTGGAGACTTGCTAGCCAACTAGTGTAACCAGTCATTGGGCTCCAGGTTCAGCAAGAGACCCTGTCTCAAAAAACAAGGTCTTCGCCATAGAGGACGACATCCACCATCAACCTCCAGCCTCTCTGCATGGGTGTGCACAAATGTACACATGCTAAAAGTATTGTAAGATCTCATTTTATAAATCTGAAGCATCTCACCGGGCGGGCGTGGTGGCGCATGCCTTTAATCCCAGTATTCGAGGGGCAGAGGCAGGCAGATCTCTGAGTTCAAGGCCAGCCTGGTCTACAAATTGAGTCCAGGACAGTCAAGGATACACAAAGAAACTCTATCTCGAAAAACCTAAAAAAAAAAAAAAAAAAGAAAAGAAAGGTATCTCTGTTTAAGTGTAGTGCCTGCAAGACATTAATAGTAGTTAACAAGTTTGAAGTCAACAGGTTTTATTACAATTTGTACAGTTGTTACTGTCCAGTAAGTCTAAAAAGTGAATACAATAAAACTCTGGATCTATTTTTTACTATACTATCAGTTCATACTAAATAATGTAAATTAAATTTCAAATAAATGTTCATTTTCAACTACTTTTAACAATGACTTTAATTAATTGTATATGTATGTTTTTATATATACATATAAAGTATATATTTTTTAATCTTATAGGTCTAGAAAAGTCTTTTTTTTCCATTGTACACTCTATCCAAAAAATACCCTTAATTTTGTACCCCCATTATACAGTTTATACACATTAGTTCATAAATAATGTATGCTAAGAATAATGTACATTATACAAAAATTTAACATAAGGTAAAATGAAAATGGGCTCTTATATGTGCTGATATTTTTATACTCTAGATGTCACTGAGTAATGTCTAGTAAATGTCATTAGACCATTTAGAACACTTCCTCATAGACTGAGATACCTTGTTAACCCCTGATCTCCACTAACAGTGTGTATTAGTGGGTGGGGAGAGGAACCCTTCCCATTCTTCCAAGTTGTTAATAGGGTTTGATTAGGAGAAACAGAACATTTGGTCTTGCTGTGCATAAATTTCCCATCCAGAAGTGCATATTTATTTCACTAAAGAAGAGATTTTCAGAACAGCACTGAATTCATGGGTGTCTTCCCCTTTTTTCCCCCTCCGGGAAGGAGGGTTGTTTTTGACCCCTTTGCTAAGTACTGCTGAACACTTTACCAGTGCCGTATAACTGTTAGGTGGCTATAGGCATTTTGCAGATGTTAAACCTGAGGTTCTAAAAAACAGTTAATTTGTATACTTAGTAGATCTAGAGTCAGGCCAGGTTTAAACTGTGATTTTCATTATTAGCAACTTAAACTCAAAATGAAAATTGGGGGGGGACAACTAAATGAGTATATTTGCAGTTTTTAAAAATGTTTCTAGGGACACAGGTAGAGCATTAATGTAGCTTGAAAGCTTGTTTGTTTTGTGATGCCTCTCACTATGTAGCCCTCAGCTACCTCTTTCCTCATGTTTTAACTTTAGATACCATTAGTTACTATATGGAAATTTGCAAAAATTCAGTGTGGTAATTAAATTAAGTGTTTAAACTACTTGTTTTTTCTATTTTTGTTTGAGGGAAAATCTCCATGTTATCCAGGCTTGCCTCAAGTCAACCTCCAGATCTGTGCCCCAGCCTTATGAATGCTAGGATTACGAGCATATTATCCCAGCCAGCCAATAATTTTCTAATACTAGAATTTACAAAGCCCAACCAAATTAAAAATGTACATAGTATAATGCTGTTTGAATGGTTGTCTGTGGCTCATTTTAAGAATTTTGTGTTACTCTTTAGCATCTGTGGAATCTTCCATGCCCGTGTTTGAATTTAAAACAGTTCAGTATTTATGGTTATTGCCTTTGTCTAGTAAGCAGAAGACTACAAATCACTGCATGGAAGGAAAACCTTATACACAGCAACATGAAATAGTAAGACTTAGCTTTAAAATAATACATAGAATTTGTCACTGAAAATTGCAGATGAGTTGAAATCAGGCAAAGAGCATTTGGTCACGGACATTGTCCCTCCTTGTGCCACTCTTCGCCTTCGCCTTTCTCTCTCAGTTAGCTTCAGCACTGTTGCCTGTGAGTTGGGACAAATCACTTCTGTTAAGCCTCCATTTTTATATTTGGAGAAAATCTGTTCCAGGCTTTGTCCTAACTACCCCCAAACCTCTACCTTGTGCTGTGAGGGTGAAAATTTGAGATGTTATTAGTGTAAATTTGGTGTGCACTTTAAAGTATAGGATGATAAATTCTGTAAGGGATAATGTAAAATTTATGAACTTTTTAGATAGAAGTACTCTATTGCCCAAGCTGACCTTGAACTCCTGGGCCTCTATACCGTTACTGCCTCTTAGCTTGGACTATGCCCTACTCATAAAATTTGTGTAGTTAATAAGTTTCTTTTATATTCTGTACAAATTTTAAATAAAATCTAAAATTTTACCTAAAAAAATTTAGATAAAGTGTTTTACCTAAAAGATACCAGACCTTTCAAGTTTATAGTATGTACTTCTAGCAAAGGGTTAAGCTAGTCTAGAAGAGAGTTATTTACAAATAACTGATTCCACTTAAAAAGTTTGTATTGTTTTGGTTCTGAGTGGTGCTAGAGATCTAACCTAGGACCCCATACATGCTAGACAAGTTCTCTACCACTGAACTACATTCCCTAGCCTGGTAATTCTAATAATTCTGTTAACATTTTCTAAAGGGTACAGACATAAAATCTGTAATAAGGAAAACTGTTTTAATATTTGAGCCTCTTTTCTAACATACTTAAGGGGGAGTTTTAGAATCACTGGCTTGGGAATGGAAAGATGGTCAGTGAATGAGAGCACTGGCTGCTCTCTAATGAGGACCAGGGTTCAGATCTTAGCACCCACATTGGACAGCTCACTGATACCTACCTGTTTTCTAGCTCCAAGACATCCTATGCCCTCTTCTGTCCTCCTTGAGCACCTGTACACATAAATGTGTGCATACACTCACAAATAATAAAAGCACATCTAAAAAATTACTAGTTTATAACTGAGTGGTTCTTTTGGGAGGATCACCATTGTTCTTTTTAATTTTACACAATTCTAATTTTTTAATGTGTAATCTCAGAGTTTATAATCTTTATCCAAAAAGAGCCCCAAAAGTCATGTAGGTGTAAACTGGATTTTAAATTACCAGTTAGATTGACTTCACATTTTGTTCCAACTTTGCAGAGTTTATAATACTTTAACATCTTTTACAATCTACATATATTTCTCTTTAGGAGTTAGAGGTGTGTGCGTGTGCACACACACACATGTATGCAGGTGTACACATTTGCAGAAACCGGAGAAGGGTCTTAGATGTCTTCCTCTATGAACTCTTGTTTTATTTTTTGAGACAGGGTCTCCTATTAACCCTCAAGCTCCCCATTTTGGTTAGGCTGGCTGACTTGATAATAAACTGGGATCCATCTGCCTCCATACCACAACACTGAGTTACAGACATAGGCTACCATATCTGGCTTTTGTGGGTGCTGAGGATTTGACTTCAGGTTTTCTTACAGGTGCGTATGCGCGTGCGAGCACACACTGTGAACATAGCTCTCTTCTTAGACTTAACTAATATTGATCAGACTTTAAAGATATGCTGGAATTGAGTTTTGGTTTTGTTTTCTTTTTTTTTTTTTTCCTCTGTGTATCCTTAACTGTGCTGGACTCCCATTCTAAACCAGCTGGCCTTGAACACACAGAGATCCACCTGCCTCTGTCTCCTGAGTGCTGGAATTAAAGGTGTGCACCATCACCTCCAGCTCTAGTAAGCTTTTTAAATATAATATTTTGTTTAATTTTTCTACTTCTAACAACTAAACTATAATACTAGTTCCTCTCACATGACACATAAGTAGATAGGGGCTTCATGACCTGCTTTAAGTTCACTGATGTGTGGTTTGTCCACACAGTCTTCCATTTTCAATATTCACTAACTCTTCCTTGAAGAAAAACTACATAAATACTTGTGAAGTGTGGTCAGTGTCTGATCTGGTGAGTTTAGACTTTAGAAAATGATGACATTCTTACAGGACAAATTTGCAAAAAGGAAAAGTAAGTACTGGAAAAGACCTAACAAGGAAGCAGCAGGTTGTTAATGGTCAGTTAGAATGCAGTCCTGCAGATTATCAGGGGGTTTTGTTGTTGTTTGTACTTTCTTTGAACTAGGCTGTAAATATTTCCATTTGATAGCTGTGACACTGAGTTAATCCATTGTTTGTGTATGTGAGTTGTGTCGGCTTGTGGTGCACTTCCTTGTGAAAGCCAAAGGTCAGCCATGGGTCTCATTCTCAGGAACATCTAGTTTGTTTTGGCGTTGAAGATAAATTGTGTGTGTGTGTGTGTGTGTGTGTGTGTGTGTGTGTGTGTGTGTGTGTGT
>CAJQZJ010033828.1:132696-153064 GCA_907164525.1 Lophiomys imhausi | reverse complement strand
TGTGTGTGTGTGTGTGTGTGTGTGTGTGTGTGTGTGTGTGTGTGTGTTTACCTGCTAAGGCTAGAAGAGCATCAAATCCCCTGGAATTGGAGTTACAGTTGGTTGTAAAATGCCTAATATGAGTGCTAGGAACTAAACTAGGGTCCTCTGGGACAGCACAAGTGCTCTTAACCATTGTGCCAGCTAGCTCTCTTCCAGTCCCCCACCTTGTTTTTAATCCAGTCTCATTGACCTGGAGCTGCTCAGACCAGGTTGGCTGGACAGCACCCCAGGGATCTATCTCCTCTGAGATTACAAGTGCAAACCAACGCACCTGGCTTTATATGTATGTTTTGAGAATTGAACTCACACCTCTTGTTTACACCACAAGCACTTTACCAATAGCTCTTTTCCCATTCTTGTTTTGAGAAAAGATCTGAACAGAAATGGAAGAGTTCTGTAGTTTTTGCATGATAGGAAAATTAATTTACTTGAAGACCAGTGAGTTCTATTTTTTCTTGAAAATAATGTGAGCTGTTCAAGTTTAACCTCTTTCCCACTTTTACTTAAAGAATGTATACATGGGCTGGAAAGATGGATCAGCTGTTAAGAGCACTGGCTGATCTTCCAAAGGACCCAGGTTCAAATCCCAGCACCCACATGGCTGTTCACAGCTGTCTGTAATTGCTAGGCGAGGTGGCACACACCTTTAACCTCAGCTCTCTGGAGGCAGAGGCAGGCCACTTCTGCAAGTTCAAGGCCAACCTCGTCTACAAAGTGAGTCCAGGACAGCCAGAGCACAGAGAAATCCAAAAAAAAAAAAAAATATGTATGCATAATTTCCCAGTGTTTGCGGATGACTACCAGAAATGAACATGGGCATGGTTTTGAGGCTTGTCTTTAAGGGCTTAAGTTTTCTTAAGTTACACATATACTAGTTTATTAAATAATTGGAGCATACAGTGAGTATAATTTCTTAAAAACAAAACTCATCTGCTGGGCGTGGTGGTGCACGCCTTTAATCCCAGCACTGGGGAGGCAGAGGCAGGCAGATCACTGCATTAGAGGCCAGCCTGGTTTACAAAGCAAATCCAGGACAGCCAGGGAAACCCTGTCTCGAAAAACCAAAAACAAACAAACAAACTCATCTTGTTTGAAAACATTCAGGAACACCAGATCACTAGATATCAGAATGCAGATGGTTCTGCAAGGCCTCTGTCTTGCATACTATCGTGTTCTCCTTTTCCTCCTGATTATTGTGATAACCTTTGATTTCAGATAAGGAAACCTTCCCCTCCAATTCTATACCTAATCATCTCCCAAACCTTTTGTTCCTGCAAGAATAAGTCCCTTATCTGACATTGGACACTTCTCCCTCCCCATTCTAGTCAACTGAGGCTCTCAAAATGGTAAACTAGCTTTAATATCCCCACTGTGCACTCCCAGTTTCCTTTTGCACTTCCTCGATAGTTGGGGAAAAATTTAAAGTCTCTTCAAAATGCCTTTGAAGCTGACCTGTGCTTATGTGCTGAGGACAGAGGTCCGTGTTAGGTTTATCTCAGCCGCTCTCCACCTCACCTTTTGAGACACTATCTCGCAGTGAACCTGCAGCTCTCAGGTTCATCTAGATCAGCTTGCTAGCTAGCCTCAGGGATCCCAATTGAGGTTCTCATGCATGTGCAGCACACGCTTCACCATCAGACTCCTGGCCCCTTGCAGCCTTCTTTCATGTATTTTAAGGCAGTAAAACTAGCCTCCTTCTGTATGCTCCCACTGCTTTGTAAGCCTGTGTTCACTAAAGCTACTATTTTTTATAGCATTTCTTTATTCAAGTTACATGTCAATGACAGCCCCCTCCCTCTTCCCCTTCCGGTCCCCCCCCACCTGCTACCCCCTCTCTCATCTATCCTATGGACCCCAACATATCACTCCCCCTCAGTTCATCAGTAGTCACATGAGGTCTAAGAGCTTCCTCTTGCTCTGAGGTCCAACATGGCAGCTCAGCTAAGGTAAAGTGTCCCACTAATAGGTAACAAAGTCCATCACTGAAACTGCCCCCCACACTTGCTAAGGGATCTGTATGAAAACCAAGTTGCCTATCATCTATACTTGTATTGGGGGAGTAGGTCAAGTCTAAGCTTTTTTCTTATTCTAGTTAGTGCTTCAGTCTCTATAAGCCTCTAGAGGCTTAGGTTGGCTGGTTTTGTTGACCTTCATGTGCTGTTCTTGACCCCTCCGGGTGTCTCTATTCTCCTCCCTCTCTTACATACAGCTCCCAGAGCTCCACCTCACGTTTGACTGTGTCTCAGCCTTTGCTTTGTTCTGGTGCTGGGTGGAATTTCTCTTAGGATAGTTATGCTAGGTTCTTGTTTCTTTGGGTCTGTGGGTTGTAGGATAGTTAACCTGTAGTGTAAGTCTAAAATTCAGTTATAAGTGAATATATGCCATATGTACCTTTCTAGATCTGGGTTAGCTGAGGATGAGTTTTTCTAGTCCCATTCATTTGGTTACAAATTGCATGATTTCATTGTTTCTGATAGCTGAGTTAAGTATTCCATTGTGTAAACGTACCACAGTGGCTTTTTGTTGTTGTTGTTGTTTTGTTTTGTTTTGTTTCAAATCCATTCTTTGGTGGAAGGGCATCTGGGTTTCCAGTTTCTGGCTATTACCACTAAAGCTACTATTACTTGCATCTCTTGGATCTGAGCTCCTTGAAGTCAGAGATGACCAAGTTTCTTATACTACTGGAAGTAAACTCTGTTCTTTTTAGGGGGAACTTAACATTTGAATGGATAACTCAGGTATAATAAAGCTCAGGGTTAATAAAATGTTCTTGGAGCCCAAGAAGTGACTTAGCTAGGAACACCTTGACTGGCATAGCCCTTCAGACAGATCCAGAAGGCCAGCTTTTGTTTATCTCCTACCAAACTACTCATGGAGCCACTTTAGTAAGAGTCCTGTAAGTACTTAGCGTATGGTATGCTTCTTTGCTTCCTATTTCGTCAATAACACTGTCCCTTCATCCTTTGTCAATATTATCAATATCCAAATCTCTCCCTGACCAGAGGCCATTTGATTACTATTCCTTAATTGGGTTTAAAATTGCCGTGAACCAATACATCTTTCAAAAGCTGGAGGTTTGGAAGAAAGGAAGAGGTGATGTAATTACCAGAAGAACCCTGTACATCCAAAGATTTTTAACCCTCGCCTATCATTACCACCAAAGAAACAGTTGAAGTGTTGGCTTCACTTGACACGTCGCAGGTGTGTTTAACGACATGGGCTTAGCTGTGTGAAGGGTGTCTAGGATTCCCTGGTACGCCCAGTTATGATCCCATGAGTCCCTAAAAGTAGCAAATTTCACAGCTAAGTGTGAGCTCACACTAGGAAGAGAGATGAGAAGCCTGACTGCTGGCTCTGAGGATGAAGAGTTGAAAATTAAAAGCCAAAAGGATGTGGGTGGCTCTAGAACCACAAACATCTGAATTCTGCCTCTAACCTAAATCTGCAAAGAAACATACCTTCTCCTAGAGCTTCCAGAAAACACACATACACACAGTCCTACCTTTTGATTTTAACCCTGTCAGAACATGTATGAGACTTCTATAACAAATATATATATTGAAATTATAAATTTATGTCATTGAAAACACTATTTATGGTAGTGGTAGCATTGGAAAACTATGACAGAGCTAGGGAGGGTGCTAAGTGGGTGAGCTGCTATGCAAGTATAAGGATCTGAATAGATCTCAACACTCAGAAAAGGCCGGCATGACCACCAGCCTAGCTCCAGGTTCAGTGAGACCTAGTCTCAAGGAGGTCAAAGATTATAGAGCAGGACACCTGATGTCATCATCTGACCTCCATGGACACACACACACACACACACACACACACACACACACACCGGGACACACAAAAAGAGGGGAATGTGACTAAGCAAGTAACAAAGAATCTGAGCTGTAATTGAGCTAAAAACAAACCTTTTTAATAGAGGATTATATGTTTAAAGCTACTGCTTAGTTCTGATTGGAAGCTTTCACGGTCTCTTGTAGGATACTAGATTAGAATATAGTACAGTCATCTGGTCTCGCAGAGTGGAGATTATAGAACCCTTAAGACTTAAGGTCTTTATTGGGGTTTGTGGCTGCATGATCATTATTATTTAGTTACTTAAAACAATGTAAATTTATTATCTCAGTTTCTATAGGTCAAAAATCTGGGTGTGGTGTTTCTGGGTTCTGTTTCAGGTCTAACTGGACTAAAATCTAGGTGTTTAGCCAGGAGTGTAGTATCCTCCCATGGGGTACATATCCTTTCCTACATAAGGTTGCTAGCAAAATTTAGCTGGAAGATGCAGGTCTTAATTGAGGGTCTTTCTTCCTGGTCTCTGTCCCAGAATATAGTTCCTTGCTATGGACACCATAGGCAACTCACAACATGGATAGTTGACTTTCTTCCAGATGAGCCAGGACTCCTTTCTAACTTCCTTCTCTAGAACAAGATGGAAAAAACTTTTTTTTAAAGAATTCAAGATTAGGTCAGAACCTCCATGGTAATATGGATAATCTCTCCATTTAAAAGTGAGCTAAGTGGGTTGGACGTGGTGGTGCACACCTTTAATCCCAGCACTCGGGAGGCAGAGGCAGGTGGATCTCTGAGTTCGAAGCCAGCCTGGTCTATAAAGCAAGTCCAGGACAGCCAGGGCTGTTACACAGAGAAACCCTGTCTCAAAAAACCAAAAAAAAAAAAAAAAAGTGAGCTAAGCCAGATGTGGTGGTTCTGCCTCTGGATTCTTAGCACATGGTCAAGTTTGGTAGTGTATTCCTTTAAACTCAGCATTCTGAAAGCAGAGGTAAGTGCTGATCCATGTGAGTTCTAGGCCAGCATGGTCTACATAGTCAGTTCCAGGACAGTCAGGGCTATGTAGAGAGACCCTTTCTAGAAAAATAACAAAAGTAAACTGATTTAAGGCATAATCACATCTGTAAAATCCTTCTCCAGGCAGGATTTTGTTGGTGTTGATGGTGGGAATGCAGGGTCTCATTATGTGCTCTCCTTATTGGCCTGGAACTTGCTATATGGTCCAACTGGCTTCAAAGTCAAAAATCCACCTATCTTCCTTCTAAATGCCGGGAATAAAGATATGCACCACTACACCTGGCCAAGGACTAGGACTCGTGAGGCAGAGGGTCATCTTAGAATTCTCTATGCCAGTGAAGCATGTGGCACACACCTGTCCAAGCACTCCAGAGGCTGAGTTTGAGGCCAGGTTAGAGGTTAGGCTATGTACTGGAATGCTCCATCAGAAACTAACAGAAAAGTTCTGCTTACCACTCTGCCTACAAATGCATTGACTGTACCTTCTTTGAGGGAAGGATAAGCAGCTCACTGTAGATTTGTTTTTATTAACTATAGACTCCATTAGTAGTAACATAAACACTAGTTCAGTTCTTTATCATATACTACTTTTCTCTTCTTTCTGTGCAGGTGTCTGGAGGGTCACATCAGCTCTTGGGGTATTGCTCCTCAGGAACCATGCACCTTACTTTTTGAGACAGGCTAGTATGGCTTACTGCCCAGCAAACCCCAGCCACCCTCCTGTCTCTGCCTTCCCAGGCACTAGGATTATACATGCTACCATGCTTGGCTTTTTACTGGGGATCTAACTCAGTTATGCCTTTAACAAAGGCCTTGTTGACTGAGCTATCTTCCCAGACCCTGGAATGCCTTTTTTTTTTTTCCTTGAGACAGGATTTCTCTATGTATACTGACTGTCCTAGACTCACTTTGTAGACCAGACTGGCCTTGAATTTACAGAGATCCACCTGCCTCTGCCACGTGGGTGCTGGGATATGAACCTGGGTCGTTTGGAAGAACAGTCAGTGCTCTTATCTGCTGAACCATCTCTCCATCCAGCCCTGCCTTTTTCCTTTTTTTAACTGGAAAATTGGGAACTGCTCAATCAAGAACAAAAGCAAATTTTTTAGTCTTACTCTAGATATCTTGGTAATGCTCCCCTTCCATTTCACACCAGTTCTTTGTTGTAAATACATCATCTTATACTTCTCGAAACTAGAAGGTGATCTTCAAAATAATCAAATCTGGAGGCCATAAGCTTTAATGATGGTGACCCATGACAAAAAGAATATAATACACATGTTCCACTGAAACACTGGGAACACACAAGAGTTATGATTTGGTTGGTTAAGTTTTTTGTTGTTGTTGTTTTTGTTTTGTTTTAAGATTATTTATTTATTATGTATACAGTGTTCTGTCTGCAGGTATACCTGCAGGCCAGAAGAGGGCACCAGATTTCATTATGGGTGGTTGTAAGCCACCATGTGGTTGCTGGGAATTGAACTCAGGACCTCTGGATGAGTAGTAGTCAGTGCTCTTAACCTTTGAACCATCTCTCCAGCCCTGGGTTGGTTAGTTTTTAAATGCTACTTGCAACACAACAAAGTTGATATTGTAACTCACAATTTGAAAACTGAGTCTCCTTTTCCTTCCAACACCAGTCCCAACAACAGAGAGCTTACCCTTTCTTTGGAAAAGGTCTCTTAACCTTGAGAAGGGAGATAGAATGTCTTGCTATACCAAGGAGGGAGAGAACAAGCTGTGGCTGAAGTTGGAGGGTTTTAGCCTGAAACAACCCCACAACGATAGGGAAAATGGGTTCATATGCCAACAAGGTAAGCTGGAGGGTTTATTGTAGAGAATTTGCTTCAAATTAAGCTGAATTTACAGCTCTGAAATTTCTTACTATTCTAGTTTTTGACCTATAAACTGTGGTCCATGTTTCTGCCCTGTAACTACCATCAATAAAACTGATATATGTTGGTTTTATCTATAACTATAAGAAAACAAATAGTAGCCTGTACATTTGAGAGTTGCAAAACTGAGGTTTGACTTTGAGATTATGAAATCCCCTTTACCTGCTGCTGTAATTTAAGATACTCATTGCAGTGCTAGCTAAAAGTCTACTTAAAAGTAGTAAAATATTATTCATATATTCTAATCATATTTATTTGATTTGAGTACACAATGAAAAGTAAGTCCCTGTCCCTCTGAATTGTTTGTTGTTGTTGTTTGGTTTTTTTGAAACAGGGTTTCTCTGTGTATCCCTGGCTGCCCTGAACTCACTTTGTAGACCAGACTAGCCTTGAACTCACAGAGATCTGCCCGCCTCTGCCTCCTAAGTGCTAAGATTAAAGGCATGTGCCTGGCCAAGTCAATCAGTTTTACAAATAAATTATATTCCACTCTATAGCCGTCTTAGCCTCATGCTTACCCAAACAATAAGTAATGTAATACTGAGTATATCTTATACTTACACCAGTATTACTTCAGAATCAACTTGACAAATGGAATGATAGGGGCATAAGATAATTTTGATATTATCTTCACTCTGTTAATTGCCCGCCTTGGTGAACTAAATATGAGCTCCTCAATGTGTTTACTTTGCTGTAAGCTGTTTCTTTTATCTGTTTAACTTTTATCTGTCTCTATAGGGTTTAGTGTTTTGATTTATAGTGGAGAAGTATTGGGGGTATAAGAAAAATTAGTCACTGCACGTGATGGCGCACATCTTTAATCCCAGCACTTGGGAGGCAGAGGCAGGTGAATCTCTGAGTTTGAGGCCAGCCTGGTCTACAGAGTGAGTTCCAGGACAGCTGGGGCTACACAGAGAAACCCTGTCTTAAAACAAGGGGGAGAAAAAGAAAGAAAAATTAGCCGATTGTGAGATGAGTTATAAGCAAAATACCTATTCAAGTAGTCCCCACCTTCGCTATATGATTTTTGGAATCATGTTTGCAACTCGGCATCTTTATGTCATAAGAAAGCCATGTTGTGATGAGGGAGGTTTTGTTTTTTTGTTTTTCAAGACAGGGTTTCTCTGTGCAATAGCCCCAGCTGTCATGGACTCACCTAGACCAGGTTAGCCTCGAACTCAGAGATTCACCTGCCTCTGCCTCCCAAGTGCTGGGATTAAAGGTGTGTGCCACCACACCCAGCTGAGGGAGGTTTCTTTTCCTACAGTCTTTTTGTTTTGTTTTGTTTTTTTGAGACAGGGTTTCTCTGTATAGCTCCGATTGACCCGGACTCACTTTGTAGACCAGGCTGGCCTTGAACTCACAGAGATCCACCCGCCTCTGCCTCCCTAGTGCTGGGATTAAAGGCGTGTGCCACCACGCCCAGCAATTACAAACAGCTGTGAACTGCCATGTGGGTGCTGGGATTTGAACCCAGGTCCTTTGGAAGAACAGCCAGTGCTCTTAACCGCTGAGCCATCTCTCCAGCCCTTTTCCTACAGTCTTATATGTTGAACTGTCATATAAAATTTAGGGAGAGAGAAATACTTGCCTCTGGGGGTTTTGTTGTTGTTTGTTTGTTTTGGGGTTTCTTTGGTTGTTTTTGGCATTGTCTTTAAAGGCTTAGGTTTTGCTAAGGTTTTTGTTTGTTTGACCTTCTTCCCCTGGTCTGCAAATCACTTCTGAGCTAGGATGGTAAGATGCCTGGCCTTCCTAGCTCAGAAGTGATTCAAAACTAATATCCTGTTTTTCCATTGACAATGCATTAAATACCTGTTTTTTAATGCCAATCATAGGGTCAAATAAGTGTTCTGTGTACCTGTAAGCTAGAACTGACAGTTAAAGTTACAGTCTCAGTGGGATTTTGGTTTTTTGGTTGGGTGTGGTGTGGTATGTAATAATAGGAATTGAACCCAAGGGCCTCCTGCATGCTGGGCAAGCGTTCTAGGGCTGATATATGCTCCCAGCCTATCCAAGTAGTTGTATAGTAAGATGTCTTAATATTCTATTGGTTGTTACTAGTAAAGATAAAAAGGAAATAAACATAAACTCTTAATACTTCCACTTAAACATCTGCAGGACGAACCAGGGCTGCCTGTTATTAGGAATGAGTTTTTTGGGTTGGTTGGTTTGTGTGTGTGTGTGTGTGTGTGTGTGTGTGTGTGTGTGTGTGTGTGTTTTATATTCATTTGTGTGCAGGAGCCTTATTTAGATACAAACTCTTTGTTGAATCTAGAGCTAGGCTCACAGCCAGCAAACCCTAGAGATCCTCCTTTCTCCACCCTCCATTAGCACTGAGATTACAACTGCACCTGTGGTGGCTTTTCAAGAGTGAGTCCAGGTCAGCCAGACCTGTTAACGCAGAGAAACCCTGTCTCGAAAATAAATAAATAAATAAGTAAGTAAGTAAGTAAGTAAAGTAAGTAAGTAAAAGAGGCTGCCTTCTTATTGTTGTATCCCAGAATGTAAACTCGTGTAACTGAGTGATACTCTTTTGAGTATAGAATATGACCAGTTAAGTCAGGCATGGTAGCACACGCCTTTAATCCCTGCACTCTGAGTTTGAAGCCAGCCTGGTCTACGGAGTGAGTTCCAGGAAAGCCAGGGCTGTTACACAAGGAAACCTTGTCTCGGAAAAAAAAGTATATGACCAGTTAGTAATTTGTCTTTCAAGTTTTCTTAGGCATCTCTATCAGTTGCATGTTATCCCAGGAATGTGATCTCAGGTCTTAGCCCCAGGCAGCACCTACTATGAGGAAGGTTTGACTTTGTAAAGAGACAAAAGATTTGCTGAGATCACCCAGTTCATCTCATTGTAAAGTAAAAACCAATCTAACTCATCTTTTACTCAAAGGTAACCAATACCTATTTAATTTTAATAGTAAGAAGTGTTAATTGTAGATGTATAGTCTTACCATAGCACTTATAAAAGTTGTCATGTTTCACGGTAATGTACATTTGCCTGGTGATTTCTTCAAGATAGATCCCACCAAACAACCTCCTCCCAATAGCTGTACTGTACTTAAATGCTTTTCTTAAGATTTTGGTTTGAGTCCTACAGTTAGGAGTATAGTTTCTTTCCTCTTTACCTAGTAGTATAGTTCTTAAGTTCTACCTGTTCTCTTAAACTACATAACCAGCAGTAAAATTTCTAAAAGTATCATAAAATGGGAGGAAAAAAATAAGACACCTAGAAAATTTTTTTGAGGAAGAGTTGTTCCATCTTAATGTCATTCAGTGATGCTTGAATACATTTGGTTTTTGGAGAACCTGAGTCTGGGCTTTCATGATAATGTACCTAGGACCCACAGTGAAAAGGAAGCCATTTCTTTGTCAGTTCTATACACAGTTCGTTGGAAAGAGGAATAAATAAGATTTTGATTAGTTTAGTGGGAGCTTTGGGGGTCCAAAATAACATACAAAAAAGGCCCAATATTATCAACCTTCCTTTCCACAAATGTTACATAGCAACCTTGTATATATGGATATACTACATTTATATACTATAATTTCCTGGTGCTTTGGAAATTTAGAGGCAGAAGACATAGCCATAGGAGTGAAGGCACATCATTGAGGACAAAGCCCCTAAACCAAAACTAGACAATTAATAGGACTTGAGCAAAGCAGATCTGGGAATAAAGAGGCAAAGAAAGGAAAGGTTTTAGTCAGGAAAACAAGGGAGCATGAGTATGCCATAGGTTGAAGTATATGACAGAGTCTGAAAGAGTGGAGGAAATGAGTGTAGGATAAAAGAAATCAGGAATCAACTGAAGACATGCTCTGTGTGCCATATTGCTTGAACTTTTGTGGTATATCAGGAATAGAAAAATGCCCTATGCAAAGAAGTGACCATTTAACCCATGCTGTATTGAGAAAGCATCATTTTACTAAAGAAAAATTTAAAAAATTAATTAGATTAAGGTAAGGCTGGAAAAATTTTGGTTGTATATATGTATTGCAGACCTGTAGGCTCAAAATTATCTATCTAAAAAACCTTAGTTTTTTGTTTGTTTGTGAGACAGGGTTTCTCTGTGTAACCCTGGCTGTCCTAGAACTCGATCTGTAGACCAGGCTGGCCTTGAACTCACAGAGATCTGCCTGCCTCTGCCTCCCAAGTGCTAGGATTAAAGGCATGTGCCACCAAGCCTGGCAGCTTTAGTTTTAACTTCGCCCATTAGTGATTTATTGGGGACAACAGAGGAAGTGTTGTCTCTCCAAATATTTTTTTAAAATAGCTTTTCCCCCATAAGTCACTCCTTTTTTTTTTTTGGTTTTTCGTTCGAGACAGGGTTTCTCTGCGTAACAGAACTGGCTGTCCTTGAACTCACAGAGATCCGCCTGCCTCTGCCTCCCGAGTGTTGGAATTAAAGGCATGCACCACCATGCCCTGCAATTAATTTTTTAAAATATTCAATTAAGTTGGGCATAGTGGTGCACACCTTTAATCCCAGCACTCTGGAGGCAGAGGCAGGTGGATCTCTGTGAATTTGAGGCCAGCCTGGTCTACAAAGTGAGTCCAGGACAGCCAGGGCTACACAGAGAAACCGTGTCTCAAAAAACAAAAACAAGCAAATAATCAGATTAGTTTTTAATTTACAAAATTTATTCACTTGAGTACAACTATCAAACTAAATGGCAAGAAATAATTGTTTCTCAATAAGCCTAGAATTTAACTTGGAGGTTAAGAAAGATGACTAGTAACCATGAATGTCGCTGTCAATCAAATTTTAAAGAGTCATGTTAAAGCAATAAAATAATCAAGTGAAAGTCATATAGTATGTGAAAATTAAAATTCATGGACTAATGAAAAGACCATAGATTTTTAAAGATATTTTTATTTTGTGTGCATTGTTATTTTGCCTGCATGTATGTCTGTGTGAGAGCATCAGATCTTAGAGTTACAGATAGTTGTGAGCTGCCAAGTGGGTGCTGGGATTTGAACCAGCTTCCTTTGGGAGCCATCACTCCACCCCCAAGACCATAGATTTTTACATCACACAGACCTTACTTAACACAGGCTCTGCCACTGATGTGTGAATCAAAACAAGTTACGTAATTGGGGGGTAGGTTCAGTTTTGCTTCCTTAGTAAAATGAGGTAATGGTCCAGTTCTTCAAGTTCTAAGTGGGTTAAATGAAACAATATTTTCATACTAGTTTTTAATAATCCACTAAGTCCAGTTACTGCAACACAATAAATGTTAACTATCTCAGCTATGTTAATATTTTTCTTGCCACAAATATCTTTGCAAAGTCAAAATACATTAATATTATAAAACTCAACCCTACTGATGATGTATTATAGTTTACCTATATAGACTACTTTGTACATTTTTCCAATGCACAACTAATGAGAGAGAAAACTAAACTTCTGAGTTGTGACCTCCTGGTAGAGGTTCCCTCTCTTCACAAAAGAAAATATTCCAGACAAGTACAGCTCCATCTCTAGCAGTATTGCGTGGAATTGGAGAAATGTCCTCATTTGTGATAAAGAGGAAACCATTAAGAACTGTACACTAAAGGACATTTAGTTTATTTATTTAGTTTATAGAATTTTTATAATTTGCTTCTACAAATATTTTTAAAGTAGATACTGAATCTGAAATGTTTTCTTTTAACAGGTTGCAAAATTAAAGCACTGAGAGCCAAGACAAACACGTATATCAAAACACCTGTTCGTGGTGAAGAGCCCATTTTCGTTGTCACTGGACGGAAAGAAGATGTCGCCATGGCCAAAAGAGAAATCCTCTCAGCTGCAGAGCACTTCTCTATGATTCGTGCATCTCGAAACAAAAATGGCCCTGCGCTAGGAGGGCTATCGTGTAGTCCTAATCTGCCCGGTCAGACCACAGTCCAGGTCAGGGTACCCTATCGTGTGGTAGGGCTCGTGGTTGGACCAAAAGGAGCAACAATTAAGAGAATCCAGCAACAGACCCACACATACATAGTAACTCCAAGCAGAGATAAGGAGCCAGTCTTTGAAGTGACAGGGATGCCCGAAAATGTTGACCGAGCACGAGAAGAAATAGAAATGCATATCGCCATGCGTACAGGAAACTACATAGAGCTCAATGAAGAAAATGATTTCCATTATAATGGTACCGACGTGAGCTTTGAAGGTGGCACTCTTGGCTCTGCATGGCTCTCTTCCAATCCAGTTCCTCCTAGCCGTGCAAGAATGATGTCTAACTATCGAAACGATAGTTCTAGTTCTCTAGGAAGTGGTTCCACTGATTCCTATTTTGGAAGCAATAGGCTAGCTGACTTTAGTCCAACAAGCCCATTTAGCACAGGGAACTTTTGGTTTGGAGATACACTACCATCTGTAGCCTCAGAAGATCTTGCAGTAGACTCTCCTGCCTTTGACTCTTTACCAGCATCTGCTCAAACTATCTGGACTCCTTTTGAACCAGTTAACCCACTCTCTGGTTTTGGGAGTGATCCTTCTGGTAACATGAAGACTCAGCATAGAGGAAGTCAGCCATCAACACCTCGTCTGTCTCCTACTTTTCCTGAGAGCATAGAACATCC
Source organism: Lophiomys imhausi (assembly GCA_907164525.1). Classification (NCBI taxonomy): domain Eukaryota; kingdom Metazoa; phylum Chordata; class Mammalia; order Rodentia; family Muridae; genus Lophiomys; species Lophiomys imhausi. The sequence continues at coordinate 139,741 of CAJQZJ010033828.1, read as the reverse complement.
ACTTGCTCGGAGGGTTAGGAGCGACCCACCTAGCACAGGCAACCATGTCGGCCTTCCAATATACATCCCTGCTTTTTCTAATGGTACCAATAGTTACTCCTCTTCCAATGGTGGCTCCACCTCTAGCTCACCTCCAGAATCAAGAAGAAAGCACGACTGTGTGATTTGCTTTGAGAATGAAGTTATTGCTGCCCTCGTTCCATGTGGCCACAACTTGTTCTGCATGGAATGTGCCAACAAGATCTGTGAAAAGAGAACGCCATCATGTCCAGTTTGCCAGACAGCTGTTACTCAGGCAATCCAAATTCACTCTTAACTATATATATATACATAAATACTATATCTCTATGGACTCATAAAGGCATGGGTATAATGGTACCCCCAGTAAACTTCCTAATGAATTCTTATGACTGTTATCAGGCTTTATTGGGATTAGGCTAAAGTTGTTAGTACACTTATAAAAGGCTGCTATGGTAACACTAAACCTAAGTGGTCTCTTGTCTATTGGTTTGGTGTGAATTACTAATACTATCTTGTAGACTGAGAGACAAAGCTTGTATAAGAGTTGTTAAAGCTGAAGTTCTACTTGGCTGTGTAACCCATGAGCAAAATGTACACATCTGAGATTGTAGTCGGTGGGTCCCAAAGCCTAGCCGCATTAAGAGTTTATGGAGGGTGCCTGGCATCTTAGATGACTGACACTTCCAGTGCTGCCTTCTTCACACTGCCAGTTTTGACAAAACAAGTTTGTTTTTTATTTTACAACAACTTCTGCCTAATTCTGCAGGATTGCAAGTAACTTTTTAAAGCATTGTGATTACTTATTAGTAATAATAGGGCTGATGGCAGTTTACTAGATCACTGGTTATAATTCGGGACAGAAACCGCTTCGTTGACTTTCATCTCGCCCAGAGTGCGCAAGGCTGGTGTGTTCAGTGGATCAGGAATAGGATTGTCTTTGATTGTGAATTCCTACCCATTGCCTCAGTGAATGTGGAAATGGCCACCTGGGTTTTCCCATTCATGATGGCTTTGGGATGCACCTATATTGGCTGAAAAATTGAGAATGCGAACATTCCATTCATTAGTCTGATCAAGCTATTAATAATTAATATTTAGACTATAGATCAAAATGTGAAACATTTTATGTTCAATCCATATTTGTCTTGCACATTATAAATATATTATTTTTTAGTAATGTAGGGGATGGGGAGGGAGATAATAATTCATGGCATAATTCATGAAAGCAGCTGTGACAACCTCCAATCAGTTTACTTCATTTCAAACCTATTTCCAATCACAAGGAAAGATTTCTTTAAAACACACTTGTACATTTCACCTATGGATGTTTTAACTTCATCCTCAGTATGTCCCCAAATTTGCTGGTATTGAAAGGACAAAACATTACACTGGTGGGGTTTTCTACTAATTATTTTTTGAAGCGTTATTTTCCCAACACAAAAGAGCTTTTTTTCTCAGTATAACTAAAATTGAAATCTTATGTGTATTCAATAGTAAATAGACAAATTTTATTTTTTATTTCCACTTGAAGAGTTACATTTCGTATAAAGTTTACAAATAACGGTTTTTATTTTGATTTTTTTCAGTATAAAAAAGTTGCCTTGATGGCATATTATGATGTAATGCTAATTGCTTGTAGGATAGTTAATTGTCAGTATTGAATCTTAATCTCTAGCTGCCGTCTTGTAGATATGGACGAATGTCATCAAGCATGTGTTTTGTATTTTGTTGCATAGTACACTGCAACTAATAAGCCAAGGAATCGACATATATTAGGTGCGTGTACTGTTTCTAAAAACCACAAACTAAGAATGATAAATTATCAATATAATTTAGTATTTGCTAATTTTACTACACTCTTTTGTTATGTATATGTAGGGAAGTCATAGGGATTATAAATTCAATTTGAGTAAAGTTTAAAACCATATATTTTATGATAAAGGGCCTTTAACTTAAGATGGCCAAAGCACTGATATTATATATTTGCTGTAAAGAGAATTATAAGAGTTTTATTTTTCTGATATTAAAAGTTACTTAATAAAGACTTGTTTCCATTAACTTGAATGTATTCTCCTTGGTATTTTTTATATAACTTATCATTTAATCTTAGACAAAAGAAACTACTTAAGAATGAAATTTTCTCACCAAGTTTCTGTACTCCCTAACTTATGCTCTTGGTTGTAGTGTCATGAGACACATGAGTGCAGCGTGAGGGTATGTGTATGCAGACGTGTGCTCCAAAGTTAAAACTGTCTGTTGTGGTTTACATTTACCTCCTCTGGGACTGTCACCTTCCTCTTGGAAGCAGGGCCTCTTACCGACCCATCCTAGAGTTCATTGATTCTGGTAGAGTGGCTGGCCAGAGAGCTCCAGGATCCGCCTGACTGGTCCATCCCCAGAACTGGCACTACAAGCCTGTGCTGCTCCATGTGGCATTCACATCGGGTCTTCATTCTTGCACAGCAGGCCACCTTCCTGGCCTGAACGTACAGTCTGTAAACTTTTGACTAAAACTACCTTCTGAAAGACCATAGATGGCTGTTGAAAATATTACACCATTTGCAAGATTGATTTGATTAGAGTAGATGGTTGTCAATGTGTTAAAAAGAGAAAAAGCAACCTTAAGATTGATGTAATTAGAGCACTCTTAATTCATAGAGGTTTGACACCACCATAGCAAATCTTCATTGTAGGTTCTTGACCAAGGTTGTCCTGGAAGATTAAGTCTGTGTAGATTGATGGACAAGAACAGATAGCTTATATTAGAATAAAGGCTTTTCTTGCCAGGATTAACTTGAACTGGATAGAATCTGTGCCAACAAAACTGTTAAGTACAGTGCCAGCCATGGTAGCACTCGCCTTTAATCCTGGCAGAGGCAGGCAGATCTCTGTGAGTTCAAGGCCAGCCTGGTCTACAAAGTGAGTCCAGGATGGCCAAGGCTACACAGAAACCCTGTTTTAAAAAAAAAAAAAATGTGAACAAGTTAGTCTGATGGAAGTTCTGTTAAATTTAAGTTAATAATTATTGCCTGTATTCAAAAGTGAAATTTTGGGTTGCTTTATGTGATCCTGAGATTGCAAAAGAATAATTACTTTATACTGGAAATTAATTTGTAGGTATTCCTATTCTAAAGCATCAAGGCTCATAACTTTTGTGATGTTTCCCAAGATGAAAGCTGAATTTTGAGCTGATTTCTCCCCATATTTTTAAAGAAATTACCAAGGTCTACTTGAGTTAGTTGTGAACTGCTGAAGTATGACAGCTGCTGAATATTGTAGATAAATGCAATTTAAAATATAAACAATCACAAGGGTTGAAAGAATACCTAATATATATATATATATGGGGGGGGTTCAAGACAGGGTTTCTCTGTGTAACAGCTATCCTTGAACTCGGAGATCCACCTGCCTCTGCCCTCCCGAGTGGTGGAATTAAAGGCTTTGGGGGGGGGGTGAGATAAGGTTTCTTTTCTGTGTAATAGCCCTGGCTGTCCTGGACTTGCTCTGTAGACCAGGCTGGCCTGGAACTCACAGAGATCCTCTCCCTCCCAAGTGCTGGGATTAAAGGCGCGAGCCACCACGCCCAGCAAATACCTGATAATTTTATAGTTAGCTAATTCTAATAAAAATTTGTAAATTAGCTAAATTGGAAATGTGAAGTTTATTAGATAATAAAGCATAATTTTATGACCCCAATATATACTTTAGCTCTACCAATTCCATCTCTAAGCAGTAAAGTTAGTTAATAACCCATACTTGCTAAGAAATTTATATTCACGAAGTAAACTTTTCTGAAAGGTACTTTTTTAAAACCACAGAAAAACTAGATATGCTCCTTATTTATTTCATTTATTTCATTTTGACTGCAAAAACTTGCTTTGACGTTAAGAAGTTTCTTGCATAGTCATGGTATTAGGAAATGGCCCTTAAAGTTACATCACCTTCATTTCACCTCTTCGGTTGTTTGAGACTGGTCCTAAGAGTGGGCTCTGTTACCTCCATTTTTCAGAGAATAAAGCCAAGTGTTAAGAATTTAAGTAATTGGCTTAAGGTAAACTAATTTTGCTTTTTATTGCTGTGCATAGCCCAAACTCAATCCTCCAGCCACCTTACATACTACGAATGCAAGTGTCCACTTATCCTTTTGGTATGGTTTCGTGCAATCATGGGAATGTATCCATACATGATAAGCAGGTGCTACCAAAAAACTATACCCCCAGCCTTTAAAGCTACTAAGTTAAAATAGCAATAGCTATTTTAAGGCTACAAGAAAACCAAGGTTGGACTATGAGTGCATGGTTATGTTTGGATTAAATGGCAACTTATCAGTATGATGCTTGGTGACACCACACATCACATCTACAATAGAAATGCTGCATGGGAGCTGTGGGGGATCTTACCTAGGAGGTAGACAGATCTTTGCCGGTTTATCTTTCAGCATAAGGATGATGGTTCTCTGAATTCATATTTTGAGAGCTACTGTCATTGGAATTTGAGAAAATGGTCTCCAAAAACATACTTACTCTGGACTGTTCTCAGTGGCCTTTCTTGACTGCATTTAAACCAATGAGATAAGGTTTCAGTCTCAAGATGAATGGACCCATGACTCAAGTCATGGTCATATTTTCTTTTCCCAAACACGGTTTCCTACTTTTTCTTTTTTTTTTTTTTTTTCGAGACAGGGTTTCTCTGTGTATCCTTGGCTGTCCTGGACTCACTTTGTAGACCAGGCTGGCCTCGAACTCACAAAGATCCGCCTGCCTCTGCCTCCCAAGTGCTGGGATTAAAGGCGTGCGCCACCACCACCCGGCCGGTTTCCTACTTCTTTTGGAAGATACATCTTCCTTGAATCTTGTGATCAAGACTTGCACAGATAGGCAGGCCTTCCTTGATGTTCCTCTCTCATCTCTCAGCCTTTTAAGTGATTTCAGGTCTTGCCCTTTGTATGATCTCTCTCCAAGGAACTTGATTTTTTTTTTTTTTTTTGAGATAGGTTTTCTCTGTGTAACAGCCCTGTCTGTCCTGGACTCACTTTGCAGACCAGGCTGGCCTCGAACTCACAAAGATTTGCCTGCCTCTGCCTCCTAAGTGCTGGGATTAAAGGCGTGCACCACCACTGCCCGGTGATACTTGATTTTTTTTTTTTATTAAATACTTTATTTTTTTTTCTTCAAGTTACATCTCAGTAACAAACCCCTCCCTATTCCCCCTTCCTATCCCGTCCTTCCACCCTCTTCCCCCCAGAAGTTTCCCCTTTCAGTCCAACAGATGGTTCCTTCTCTTATAACAGTAAGTATTATACAAAACAACAGATATAAATATGCCACATTTATGAGAGTTAAATGGCCCAGTATATACCTTCCCAATGTCCAGTTTATACACATTTGGCCCCTGACTTTAACATTCTACTATCTAACCATCTCCTTGAGTTTAAAGGTCTATATGTGACTCAACATTCATACTAACTTGCAACACACTTTTAAGAGTATCTTCTTAGATCTATAACACCCTCTTGATTCCTAAACAACTCAAAATTTAACTATGAGACTCTAGCTGTCTATTCTTCAACCACCTCAGAGACCTGAGAGGGATAAATATATCTGCTTATATAGGAAGTGCAGGGCCTGCAGCTTCCAAAACTAAGAAAGGACATACCAATGACTGCCTGGACAGTTCCCATTTTCTCTCCATACATTCCTGCATCAGTGTTCAGCCTTTGGGTCCTGTTTCTATGACAGACATTTGTTGTAGAGCAGGGATTATGAAGGACTTACCTACCCTGTCTTGGCAGAGTTAGTCTGTTGACTTCCCTGCTACCAAGTTTTGTCCTTTTTGGACAGCAGTCTGTCTGCAGTTGGTGCAAGGGGTTTTTTTCATGCCAAAAGATAGGCTTGCCACTAATTCAACCATCTTACAGTGGAGGTTCTTCGATGCTTATCTTCTACTTGGAGTAGAATAGGGGGTGCTGTTAGGCGCTGATATGTCTCGATATCAAAAAAAAATTTTGATTTAAGATAACATCTTTGAATGCCATATTCTGCAGATCTCTTGGGGTTTTTGAAGATGCCCTATCCATCTCTTGTATTTAGATAAGCAAATGTTGCTTGTCTCTTAGCAACTTGATTACTGGGTAGTTTAGGGAATATCTGTGATAGACTGTCATAGTAGCTAACAAAGTGACATGTTTGCATGACTAGGAGTTTGTTTTACTTAACTATCCTAGACCGTTTTAGACGGTTGGTATCAAGAGCGCAATTTGCAACCAAATGAATGGATCTAGAGGAGCTCATCCTGAATGAGCTAACCCAGTCTCAGAAGGATGCACATGGCATCTATCTATTCACTTATAGTAGGATTTTAACTATATCATACAGGATATCTGTACTACAACCAACACACCAAAAGGAACATGGACATAATTTTTTTATCTTTTTCTTTTTCCTTCTTTTTTTCTTTTTCCTTTTCCCTTCTCTTTTTCCTCTCTTTTTTTGTTGATATTCTTTGTTTTTGTGGGTTTGTGTGTTTGTTGGTCTTTTTTTTAGTATTCCCCCAGTAGCAAGGAGACACCTTTCACTGGTAGTACTGCCTCGTAGGCCCCCGGTGAATGAAGAGGCTCTTGGCCCTCATATGACTCCTGAGCTGTGGTGAGAGACTGTTAGGCAGGGACACTCCACCCCAGAGGAACAAGACGGAAGGGTCAGGGGGTAGAGCATGGGAGGTTGGGGCTGGGAAGCGGGAAAAGAGGACGATATGATAAGGATGTAACCTGAAGCAATAAACAAATAAATTTATTAACTTAAAAAAAAAAAAAAGGCAGGGGGCAGGGCTGAAACACTGTGAATGGAATAGAGGATACAGCCATTCGGCCTGGTTTTGCAGACCTCCAGGTGTAGAGAAGACGTGGAGCTAAGGTAAAATACAAGAGAATTGTGGTATTGGCCCATGCCTTTGACTTCAGCGGAGACGGGGGGAGTACCGTAGAGTTGGTGGTCTTATGTATTCTGGAGTCATACGGAGCGGGGTG
>CAJQZJ010033828.1:97914-124695 GCA_907164525.1 Lophiomys imhausi | reverse complement strand
TCTCTCTCTCTCTCTCTCTCTCTCTCTCTCTCTCTCTCTCTCTCTCTCTCCTTTCTTTCCAGGGTCTCTTTATATGGCCCTGGCTGTCCTGTAGCTTGCTCTTGTAGATCACGCTGGCCTTGAACTCAGAGAGATCTGCCTACCTCTGCCATGTTAGGATTAAAGGCATGTGCTATCATGCCCAGCTAACTTCAAATCCCTGACTCATCTTCCCAGCAGCATGGTGGCCACAGAAATCACCAGAGACATGATCCTTCTTCATGAACAACCAGAGGGAAGCCTGTGTTTATATGTGTTTATTTATTAATGGTATCACAGACAGCACAAAGTGTTAAAGGGATGGATGACTATGTTTGTGCCAAGTCATCCATCAGATGCCCCAAGCTTAACTTGCAGTGAGCAACCTACAAAGGTTTTCTGGAGTGTGGTCATGTTGAACCAGTACACAATAAGGATGCAAGGGCGTGTACAATGGACCCAGCCCTTTTACACAAAATTTGTCCCACGTTCATGACCATCAGTAGCCAACAGCACTTTGCCTCACAGAGCACAGGACTTCAGGCAGGTTCACCGACCATAGTAGGAGGGTGGACCATCCAGTTTATGATTCCCACGTGGTTCTCCTGACCCTTTGCAGGAAGCTCCATAACAAACCCCAATGGTAATACTACTCGGTCCCCCTGAAAAGCAGGATGCAGAGATTTATAGTATTCAGGCTTCTTACTGCCCAGGCTGCAGCACTGGGTGTGGTTACACTGGGCCCAGGGAAAAACACTTTCAACTGTCCCCACTCCCCACAACTACATGCAAGGTCTGAAATTCTGATATTTTCCCATCAGAAGTAACTCCAAACACGTGCAAACGCCTGATACCACAGGAGGCCCTTCAGAAGTGGCCTAGGTGAACGTGGGTGTGCTTTGAGCCCAACTTGATGCTGACTGTCTCACTACCTTGTCTGTATGGGGCATCCTTCCAACATGGCTGCATCCCATGGTGTACGACTCTTGTTCTCAAGAGCCACCTGTAGAAGGTGCTGTTGTGCAGAGGAGACTTAAAGGGTGCCAACTCCATTGTGCCAGCACGTGACTGACTTCTGCCTATCGGTGTCTGTGGCCTGCCCTTGGAATCAGAATGGCTAACTGAGGCCCTGACAAGCAGTATATTAGTAGCCCGCCCCAAAGTGGTCTGATAGATCTCCCCACCACTCATTCGAAACATGCTCCCTCCCACCAGGCTGTCTCAGCAACTCCCAGCTCCTCCACACTAACATGCCTGCACTTCCCAGAAGGGAACACAAGGATAAGAGGTAATAATGGTTTTTGAATTTTTGTTTGTTTAGGGTTTGTTTGTTTGGTTTGGTTTGGTTTTTCAAGATAGGATTTCTCTGTGTATTCCTGGCTGTCCTGGACTCACCTTGTAGACCGAGTTGGCCTTGAACTCACAGGGATCCACCTGCCTCTGCCTCCCAAGTGCTGGGATTAAAGGTGTGTGCCACCACGCCTGGATGGGTTTTAGTTTTTTGGTTTGGTTTGGTTTGGTTTCTGAGATAAGGTTTCTCTGTGTAGCCCTGGCTGTCCTGGAATTTGCTTCATAAATCAGGCTGACCTTGAACTCAGAGATCCACGTGCCTCTGCCTACCCAGTGCTAGGATTAAAGGTATGAGCCACCAACTCCTGGCTTGTAGTTTTGTTTTTATGTTGCATATTATCTCAAGACTGAGTAGGTCAAAATAAATCTGTCTTCCCTTAAGAGAAAAAAGAAAAAACAGCAGGATGAATTCTAGGCCAGCCTGGTCTACAAAGTGAGACTCTGTCTCAAAACATCATAAATAGGCTGGGAGTGGTGGCGCATGACTTTAGTCCCAACACTTGGGATGCAGAGGCAGGTGGATCTTTGTGAGTTCAAGGCCAGCCTGGTCTACAGAATGAGTTCCAGGATAGCCAGCGCTGTTACACAGAGAAACTGTCTTGAAAACCCCTCAAAAACAAAACAAAACAAAAAACCCACCATAAATAATTACGGATGAAGATACTACTCAGTAGTAGAATGCTTGCTTAGCATGTACAAGTCCCTAGCATGTTCAATACCCTAGTACTAAAAAAAAAAATAAAAACAAAATAAACTCAGAAGGGGCTGGAGAGATCCGCTCAGTGGTTAAGAGCACTGACTGCCCTTCCAGAAGACTGGGGTTCAATTCCCAGCACCCATGGCAACTCACAACTCTCTGTAACTCCAGTTCCAGCAGATGCAATGCCCTCAGATGCTATGCAAGCAAAGCAGTAATGCATAAAAAGATAAACAAATTTTTAAAAAATAAAATAAAATAACTAAACTCAGAAATATCAAGGGGATCCACATAGAGGATCCACTCAGATGTCTTGGCCACAAAGTACAGTGGTTCTTAGTAGCGATGCCAGTGAGTAAGCTCTTTATCACTGCTCCCACCCAACCCTGCTCAGACTCAGAGTATTTCTATTGTAGTTCTACCTTTTCTATGGGCTGTTGTCATGGTCAATTCATGGCTTAGGAGTCTGCCTCTCATGTGAACTTGAGACTGTGTGGCAGGCATCCTCGATCCACACACAGGACCCTGGTCTCTTTCCCTTTGGGACAGTAGATATTCCACGGCTGTGCTCCACCTGTTTCTGGTGCTTCCATTCAGAGTGTGGTCATTTCCAGACAGCCGCAGCATTCCCTAGGAGCTTGTTGTTAAAAGTGTAAATGCATCATGTTCTGTGATCAGGAAGTGAACCTTCCTGTTGGACTCTGACTCACCTGAAGCTAGAGACCCACTGCCCTGGATCAGGTCCTTAAGTTTAAAGGTTGAGACAAGGAGGAAACGAACACCTTTTCAGTGCCTCCTAGTCCACCTCATAGCACAATATGCTCTTTGGGCAATATTCAACATGAAGCATCATTGTCCCCCAACCCAAATTACAGAACAGATTCTCCAAAGAATACTGGTATTTATTTGGGGCAGGGGGTAGCATTGCAATAGAAATATTTATGCCATAGAAACTACGGTGAAGGCAAGGGAAGTTTTTAAAAAATGAGGAAGAGGGCTGGTGAGGTAGCTGAGGGTAAGCCATGTTGTCCTCTGCCCATGAAGCCTCAGCCCTACACAAAGTGCTGCAGCCAAGTGAGGAATTCTGGAAGTGAGAGAAATAGTCCTTCTCGGGGAAGAGAAGCCCAAATGGTTATCCAACACATGATCAACTCTAGAACATACCTACAAGTAACACTGAGATGGAGCAGGCTAGGTTTAGGAGTATATGTGTATCTGTATTTGCATGCAATAACAATTAATGAAAAAAGAGACCATGAATTTGAAAGAGAGCAAAGAAGGGCATGTGAGGGTTTGCAGGGAGGAAAAGGAAGGGAGAAAATATTCAGTGGTTTGTTTGTTTTTGTTTTTTGTTTGTTTGTTTGTTTTCGAGACAAGGTTTCTCTGTATAGCCCTGGCTATCCTGGACTCACTTTGTAGACCAGGATGGCCTTGAACTCACAGAGATCCACCTGCCTCTGCCTTCTGAGTACTGGGATTAAAGGTGTGCACCACCATGCCTGGCTATTACAGACAGCTGTGAACTGCCATGTGGGTGCTGGGATTTGAACCTGGGTCCTTTGGAAGAATAGTCAGTGCTCTTAACTGCTGGGCCATCTCTCCAGCCCCAAATGTTCAGTGTTATAATTAATCTCATAAATTTTTAAAAGTTTAAAAAAGTTGTCTGGGGCTGGAGAGATGGCTCAGCAGTTAAGAGCAAAGGACCTCGAAGATCATCTTGCATATCTCTGCTCCTATTGAACACTGCAACCCTCTGTTTCCCCTAAAAACCATGTAGAAGCCCTTAAAGAGATGAGATTCTTCAAGACAATCTGCCCATGGCTGCATAGTCCAAAGGAAGGCTGATGGATGGGCTCAGGGCTATGGGAGGTCTTGTGTCCCTTTGTCCTCCTCCATGACTAGGTTCACCAGAGAGAACTGAGCCCAGGGGTGTGGAGTCTAGCCTGTGACAGGTATGGCATAAACAGCTCCTGGCCCCTTGCCCAGAGTCGTCAGCCTTGCCTCCCACTCATGGCCCAGGCCCAGCAGTCTCTTGGGGGCTGAGACTCAGAGGAAGTATGGGGACTGATATTTCACCAGATTCTTGTGGCATTTCTGAAATCCCATTTCCTGTCACAATCCAAAATCAGGTGCTTTTGTTTTTAAATACAGTTTCAGTTGCTATTCCAGACCTTTGAGTTGCAAGTTTCTTTCAAGGACTGCACACACAGTACTTTTTTTTTGGGGGTTTTTCGAGACAGAGTTTCTCTGTGTGACCCTGGCTGTCCTGGACTCACTTTGTAGACCAGGCTGGCCTCGAACTCACAGAGATCCGCCTGCCTCTGCCTCCCCAGTGCTGGGATTAAAGGCGTGCGCAACCATGCCCGGCAGTACTTTTTTCTTTAAACTCTGGTGGTGTCATCCTGAGCAACCAGTACCCCAGCCAGGAGCAGCTGGGAAGCTGAGGCCTTCCCTCACCACTCCCAAGCTACCCTGGGGACAACCACAGACAAGCTGCATGGTGCCCAGGACCCACCCCTGAGCAGACCATTTGTGTTTGGGTCCACTTGAGCATGGTATGTGGGCCCAGCCCCAGCCAGGAAATGCAAAACAAAAACAGGCCCGTGCTCCTAAGGGAACCTAGGCTCCCTAGAGTACTGAGAGTCACTAGGGACAGTCCCAGCAGGAAGCAGCCAAAGTACTTCTCATAGGGAAAGTCAGAAAAATACACATATTTTACAGATGGGGCTCTGTAAACACCCTGAGAATGCCATCCATGTTCTCTATGACAATTTTGGTTTCATTTCAATGAAAATCTTAAAAACCAGCGTGAACATGTTCATGCCCTGTGTAAAACCATCTCACAAACTACTAGAGATTTCAGGACTACACAGTACTGATCTTTGTAAAAAGAACAGGCAATGATTCAGGTAGTCCCAAATACTTGGGAGACCGAGGCAGGAGGATCACTCAATCCTAGTTCAAGATCAGCCTGGACACCCTATGAAGACCCTGCTCCTTTAGAAAGGTTAGAGCAGACTCCTTCGCTTACAAACATCATGCTAGTGTCATTCTCTCGTGAAGTCACAGTAAAGGTGGACATTGTCCCTTCACAGAGCTTAGATTCAGGAAACAGTGCTAGGGCTTCTCATTCAAGTGCTGACAAGGTCGGTGTTTAGAGTCTTATAAGAGCTGTTGAGCCGGGCGGTGGTGGCGCATGCCTTTAATCCCAGCACTTGGGAGGCAGAGGCAGGCGGATCTTTGCGAGTTCGAGGCCAGCCTGGTCTACAAAGCGAGTCCAGGACAGCCAGAGCTGTTAAACAGAGAAACCCTGTCTCGAAAAACCAAAAAAAAAAAAAAAAAAAAAGAGCTGTTGAAGTATGCACCTTACATAATTTTATGTGGTGTTAATGTTATATGTGTTTATACTAAATAGTGTTTGTGTTTAATGTGGTAAGCAAAATAATTTAAAGCGACTCTGGAGTTCTGCTTTCTGTTGTTAGTTTTGTTCATGACTCAGTTTCACAAAGCACTGCTTTTGTATTTGAATCACATCTCTACAATTATTGGCAGCAAAGGTGACTGCTAGGAGGATTATAGAGTATTTGAGGGCTTAGGACTGTTAGCAAAGAGATGGACGCCAAGGAGATGTGCTGACACCCTGACACTGTGAGTTCACCAGGACCTCTGAGGGGATCAACCCTTCCGAGTTCTCCCTAAGAGGAAAGCTCTCCCTAGTCCCCAGCCCTAAACAAAGGCAGGTGGGCTGTGATCAGTAACAGAATATTTTTATTTATAAACACTTGTATTTATTGGTACCTAACAAACACCTATAAAACACCTAAATTCTATAATATAAAACCTATTTTAATTTCCTTAAAAGGATATTAATATTATTAGCGTAGGTCTGTGCAGGATAACCTGATTTACGGCAGTCCCAGCAGGCAGTCCCTTTCAGGCTTAGTGTCCTTTGGGCCTAATATTGCCAGTTTGCAGGAACAGCTTATTCCAACCACCAAATTGTGGCCAGTTTATAAAGTCAGTCTGTTCCAACTGCCAAACTGAGGGCTGCTTGGGCAGCTTCCAAACTCTGCTCACCTTGCTGTCCACTGGGCCTGACCTTGTCAGTTCACAAGGCCAGTTTATTTTAAGTCAGTCTGTTCCAACTGTCAAACCGAGGGCAGCTCGGGCAGCTTCCCAACTCCACTCGCCTCGCTCACTGTCCTGGTGCTCTGGAGCCCCAAGACAGCAGCCTTTAAGGAACTCTCTCTCCAGAACTCCTGTTTCTTCTTTCAGCAACCAACGTCCTCTGTGCAACTTGAACGGTTTCTTAGCTGTGTCCCTTCAACAGGGCAGTTCACAGAACTATGGTCTCAACTGTGCTCGGTCCACTTCAGCAAACCAAAGAGACGGCAAGCTTTATGTGCTGCCAGATGCCAAGCTGAACTGCGTACTAACTCACTGAAGAGCCCCAATTTCTGCCACATTGATCTTTGGCCCAGACCCCTATCTATCTCTGAAGCCCAGGCTATTGAACCAGCCTTAGGCACTCACTATGGTTTGGCGCCCGTGACCCTGGGCATGATCCATATTCTGATCAGGATGACACAGGCCACTTCTGCTGCTCTTTGGAGTTATGTTTACTTTTTAAAATTATGTGTACTCGGACAGGTGAGCAATCCATGCAGCTCCCAGGCCTAGTTAACATACCCTCAACTTCTTTTTTCTTTTTCTTTTCTTTTTTTTTTTTATGGTTTTTCAAGACCAATTTCTCTGTGTAGCTCTGACTGCCATGGACTCACTCTGTAGACCAGGCTGGCCTTTAACTCACAGAGATCCACTGCCTCTGCCTTCTGAGTGCTGGGATTAAAGGCGTGCGCCACCTCACCTGGCTGGGAAGTCTTATCTAGAGCAATAAGAATAGAGAATCAAATAAAAGGGATATAAATGAAAATAAAGTAAAATATTTCTATTTCCATATGATATGATTCTATACATAGATTCTAAAGACTCCACACCAAAAAAAAAAACCCTTTAGAACTGATAAACATTTTTAACAAATTGGCAAGATACAAAGTTAACACATACAAATCATTACCCTTCCTATATCAATGACAGACTAAATAAAACAAAAACAAAAACAGGGAAACAATTTCATTCACAATAGCCTAAACAAAAAAAAAATGTAATAAACCTAACCAAAAATGTAAAAGACCTCTACAATAAAAACTTTAAAACACTAAAGAAATTGAGGAAGACTCTAGAAGATGAACTATCCTCTTTTGTTTTTGGTTGGAATAATCAATACTATAAAAACGTCAATCCACAGATTCAATACAACCCCAATTAAAATTCCTGTGATATGGGGCCTGGAGAGAGGGCTCATTGGTTAAGAGAACTGACTGTTCTTCCAGAGGACCCAAGTTCAATTCCCAGCACCCACATGGCAGCTCACAACTGTCTGTAACTCCAAGATCTGACACCTTCACACAGACATATATGCAGGCAAAGCACTAATGCACATAAAATTTTTAAAAAAAGTTTTTTTTTTAATTCCAGTGATGTTAGTCACAGAAATTCATGAAAGTACGAGACTAGGATAACCAAAACAATCCCGAGCCTGAGCAGAAAGAATACAGTTGGAAGTAACACAATGCCTGGTTTCCCATTGTACTACAGAACCATAATAGTAACAACAGCAAGGTACTACCACAAAAGCAGACGTATAGTTCAATGGAATAGAGGAGGTGACCCAGATACAAAGCCACACAACTATAGCCCCTGATGTCTTACAAAGACACCAGAGACACATGCATTGGAGAAAGGACAGCATCTTCAACAGGTTGTGCTGGGGGAAATAATAGCTACTTGTAGAAGAATGATGACACCCCACACAAAACTCAAATCCAAATAGACCAAAGACTTCAACGTAAGACCTACAACTGCTAGAGGAAAAAGAACCACACTTCAAGATATGGTATAAATGGTAAAGACTTTCTGAAAAGGACTCGTAACTCAGGAAACAAGGGCAGTAATCAACAAATTGGATCCAATGGAATTAAAAACCCTTTTGTGAACCAAAGGAAACTGTCAGTCAAGTAAAGAGAGAGATAGCACAGAGAATGGGAGAGATTCTTTGCAAGCTATATATCCAGCAGAGGATTAGTATCCAGAATATATAAAGAAATCAAGAAACTGGACATGAAAGAAATGAAAAAGAAAGGAAGAAAAACAAACCAATCAAATAAGTTGCTGAAGAACTGTGATGACCATTTTAGTTGCCAACTGGACTACACTGAAATGAACTAAAACCCGAATGACTGGGCACATCTGTGAGGGATGTTTCTCTGAATTAATTCACTTGAAGGGGAAAGTCCACTTCCAATATAGATCTTTGAGGTGGTAAAAACACCTTTAATCCAGATCTTTTGAGGTGGGAAAACCCACCTTTAATCTGAACCACACCTTCTTCTGGCGGCCTTTAGAATGGATATGGAAGAAGGAAGATTACTCTTTGCCTATTTGCTTTCACTCTCTGGCAAGTCCATCCCTTCACTGCCATTGGAGCCTACTTCTTTGGGATTCCAGCATATACTGAAGACCAGCTGAGATATCCAGCCTTGTGGCTTGAACAGCTATTGGGTTCTTGTATCTTTCATTGGTAGACAGCCATTGTTGGACTAGCTGGACCATACCCTATAAGCTATTTAATAATTCATATACATACATACATACAGATAGACAGACAGTTAGATATCAATTCTGTTTCTCTAGAGAACCTGACTAATACAAGAACTGAATAAAGAGTTCCCAAAGCAAGAAGTATAAATGGATAATAAACATTTTTTTAAATGTTCAACAACATTGGCCACCAGGGAAATGCAAATTAGAACTACTTTGATATTTTATTTCACCCCATTCAGAATGGCTATCATCAAGAGCTCAGATGACAACAAATGCTGGTGAGTGTGTGAGGAAAGGGTGATATTTATCCATCACTGAGTGTGCAAATTGGTGAGGCACTATAAAAATCAGTGTGGATGTTTTTAAAAAGCTAAAAACAGAACTACCATATTACAAAACTATACCACTCCAAGGCATATACTCATATACTTGCGTCTGTTCCATTTGAGCTGCTTCTGTTCCATCGGATCAGTCCTCAGAGCAAGCTGCTCTTGGCCACTTGATAACATCCATTGCTACCCGATAGTGGCCTCCTGTTCTACCGTCTCCTTTCCTTCTCTGTCCTGTCTCTCCTCTCCTTGTGGTCCTTCTCTGACCCAAAGTCCCAGGAACCTTAACTCCACCTACCTCTCTTCTCCCCAGCAGGGTAATTGTGGGATGGGGCACGGTTTATACATTATTTTGGGTAATTGAGAATTTGCTCTGTCCAACAGTAAGGATCTTGGGGGCAAGTAATTAACATTTGAATACACAGCAACTCCAGACCAACCCCAACAGAATGTGTTGCTTCAAAGGTCTCCAAGATGCATATTTGAAAATAACAATACTCACCGGCCAGTAACTATTATAGACATAGGAGGGAGCCTTTGCTCTTGCTGCAGTTGACCAACTCTAGACACATATTTGAAAATAACAATACTCACTGGCTAGTAACTATTATAGACATAGGAGGGAGCCTTTGGTCTTGCTGCAGTTGACCAACTCTAGACAGATGACATAATTGCTAGGTTCAACTTCCAGCTGTGTGACCTTGGAGAGGTCAGTTCTAGCTTCCCCTGTTTCTATGATTTTTTTTTCTTTTTGTCCATAAAGAAGTCCTCTTACCTTAGGACAAAGCTTTGTCACCCTTCAGGTCCTACAGACACCACCAGGTAGAACAGCCCAGTCAGTACCCTGCCTTACCTCTGAGGTGGTGGGGAAGCTTTACCTGCGGATCAGGAGGGGCAGGGCTGCCAGCTGCCCTCAGCCTGGTTCTGCCAAGGAAGGTCTGATGATACTCAAACCACCTTTAAGTGAGTAAGATAACATGAATTCTGTCTCTGTGAGGGATCTTACAACGTCAAGCTTGATTAATCAATCCTCGACAGCCTTGCAGAGACTAATTGTTGAAAGGAGGCCCATGGCCATTTATCTAGACCTCTGCTTGCACAGACTCATTTGTCCAGCTGTGATGACATCCTTATGTCCACAGTGTGTGACTTTGCCCAGGTGAATGGAATGACAGGGTCATGTACTGACAGCATCAGACAACACTAAGGTACTGGGTCCAAGAGAAGTGTCCTGGAAACAGTTCCTCACACCCTTGAGACACAGGCTGGTTTTATTCAAACCCAGCAGCTTCTTCCATTCTATTTTTTTTTTCTTAATGAAAAATTCTGTTTAGAACATGAGGCATGAGTCTCATTTGAGTGGCCACGCAAAAGCTCTGGCCTCCTGAAGCGTATGTTTTTAGTCTCTGTGGGGAGTTTGAGTCGGGACTGAAGTTCATAAGTCATGGAGAGAGCTAAGCAAAGGTGGGTACTGGACACACTTTGTAAACTCAGAAGCCCTAGGCATTCTCTGTTCATGTTCTTTGGGTGGAGTCTGCAGGGCCCTGGAAAATTCTGTCAAGCAAATGAAACATTCAGGTAAGGTTTAGCCTAGAAAAACATTCTTTGACTTTTCAAGAGAAACCTTTGCTCTCATCAGAATTTATTCTTAATTCTTTTCTTGCCTCAAGGACCCTTGCTAGGCAAAGACCACCTTTCCCTTGACGTGGTTTAGAATGTCACACAGTGGCAGGACTAAAATATGATGCTGTGGGCTTTTCAGGGCTAGGGTGGAGAGCCCAGCCTGGAGCTGGCCCCCATACATGCTCACCTTGATTGGGGTCTGTCATGCTCACCTTGATTGGGGTCTGTCATGGAACTCTTTTTCTTGAGCTGCTTAGAAGGCAGAAAGCAAACAGTGGGTAAAAGCCATTGATTTGTGGCTGGGTTGTACCTCGGCCACAACTTTCTCTACATCCTTGGGCCTATCACCTTGCCACTGTTCCAACAGGTCTCTCCTTTCCCATCTGAATAATAGGAAAATGAAAATCATCTGTTAAGAGGCCTGTGTGGGCCAGGAGCGGTGGCACACGACTTTAATCCCAGAACTCAGGAGGCAGAGGTAGGCGGATCTCTGTGAGTTCAAGGCCAGCCTGGTCTACAACGTGAGTCCAGGACAGACAGGGCTACACACAGAGAGAAACTGTGTCTCAAAAAACAAACAAACCAAGAAGAAGAAGAAAAAGACAGTAGTAGTAATCTGTGTAGATATACTAATTCACACAAACACAAAGCATCTGAACTTGCCTAGCACTGAAGAGGTCTGCACGAAGTATTAGCTATTATACTAGGAAACAATAACGAAAGGAAAGGTCAAAGTTTCCACAGGAAGGCAGCCCAGGAAGGCCTCCTTGTAAAATTTGCTGCCCCAAATGGACTAAAAATGAATGATGGCCTCTCTCAACAAAGAAGGTATCTAGGGTCCCCATGCTTCAGGGCATCAAGACGAGACAGAACAGTTTGGCTCACAAACAGCAGTAAGTTCATATAGAGGACCCAGCACGGTTTGTCCCAAAAGTCCCTAATAACTGAAACCTCTCGTAGAGCTCTGTCAGGGCCTGTGACTGTAATGCAGGACAGCAGTTATCACAGCCACAGGTGAGTCTCTCACTGTCCATGCGTGGAGATGTTATTCTAAGCATCCCCCAGCTCGTAGTGAACCGTGTGGGATCCCTAAGCTCCAGCTGTAAGCACTCACCGTCAACATAATTCAGTATTCCAGCATATCTATGAGAGTCCAGGGCTCCATTTCAGAATGCCCAATGATCCCCAGTGACTAATGGCCCCTGCTGTCTTCATTGTTTGCATAGAGGTTGCCCTTCCAAGCCTCAAGGACTCCATGCTCAAGGAACATCCATAATGGTGTCTGTGGCAAGGATTTGTTGTGTCATCAAATCACCTAAAAGAGTTGGGGAGCAGAGCTGGAAGAATGGCTCAGTGGTTAAGAGCACTGACTGCTCGTCCAAAGGACCTGGGTTCAAATCAGCACCCACATGACAGTTCACAGCTGTCTGTAATTGCTGGGCATGGTGACACATGCCATTAATCCCAGCACTCAGGAGGCAGAGTCAGGTGGATCTCTGTAAGTTCAAGGCCAGCCTGGTCTATAGAGTGAGTCTAGGACAGCCAGGGCTACACAGAGAAACTCTCTGTCTTGAAAAAAAAAAAAAAAAGAGCTGGGGAGCAACTAACTGATTTGACACTTTGGGGTGAGTATCTCAGCGAAAAAGCATGATCTCCAGTTGGGAACACATAAACTCGGTCACCCAGAGATATAACGAGCAAGTTGGACCAGAAGCTCTCTCACTGGAAAACAATGGGATTCTTTTAGGATTTCCTCCATAATGTGCCTGCTGCACTGCCCTGTGCATGAGTGTATCTCAGGGAAATTCCATGATTTCCCGCTTGATATTCATTTTTTAAGTTCAATAATCTTTATTTATAAGTCTTTTTAGATAATGTCTCAACTTGTAGGCAAGATTGACCTTGAATTCAATGTCCCCCTGCCTCAGCCTCCTGAGTACTGGGAGTATAGGTCTAGGCCACCATGTCTGGCACTGTTTATACATTTTTTTTTGAGACAGGGTTTCTTTGTGTAGTCCTGGCTATCTTGGAACTCACTCTGTAGAGGAGGCAGGACTTGAACTCACAGAGATCCACCTGCCAGTGCCTCCCAAGTGCTGGGATTAAAAGCGTGTGCCACCACGCCTCACCATTACAGACAGTTTCGAACTGCTATGCGGGAGCTTGGATTCCAAAGACAGGGGTCCTTTGGAAGAGCAGACAGTGCTCTTAACTGCTGAGCCATCCCTCCAGCCCTATTTATACATTTTTATTAAGGAAATGTTCACATATGACCAGAAAGGGCAACAATGAACAGAACCTCATCCTATTTCTTCAATGCCCACCTCCTGCAAGCAGATACACCTTGTTTTTACCCAAATGTTTTTGAAAAAAAAATCCTCTTATTATTTTTAGAAACAAAAATGCCCTTAATTTAATAGTAAGTCCGAACTAGAAATATTATCTACAACTCCCAAACTTCTTCTCCAATTCAATCAGACCCTCATAACCAGGCCTGCTGTGGCAGGAGCTTGCCTCTTAAAAGGGGGCCAGGGAAGCTGATTCCTCTGTCCCCTTTCTCAAGTTTCTTTTCCTAGCTGCCTTTGGCTTCTTAGGGGCTTGTGGACTGGAATAGGAGTCCGGGAGATACAGGTCGCGGGTAGCACTTTCCCTAAAGTCCCAGTGCAGACTCTTCATCTCCTCTCTACAGAGTTTGTCTACTGCCTAAGCTGCCCCAAAAGCTGATGAGCAGACAGTGGAAAGAGACGCTGTCTTGGGGCCTAGAGAGGTGGCTCAGCAGTCAAGAGCACCGGTTGCTCTCCCAGATGACCAAGGTGTGATAGCCAGCACCTACATGGTGTCTCACGACCACCTGTCACTCCAGTTACAAGAGGTCTGACGCCCTTTTCTGGCCTCTGTGGGTTCAGTGGCATCTATGTAGGCAAAACCCCATACACATAAAGTAAAAATACAAACATCTCTAAAAGAGAAAGAGACACAGAGAGATGGTGTCTGGTGGCTGAGCTGAGATACTGGTGCGGTACACACTGGGTATACCAAACACATACGGCCTTCTTTCTCTACGAGAATTTATTTTCTTGAAAAGAAAATTCTGGGGAAGAAGGAAGTGGGAAGAGTGCACAGGCTTCCACAAACTAGGGTAATGCAGGCTTCTTTTTCCTGCTTAGGTCTCATTTAGGAATGCGAGGGTTACTGGCTCTTCATTTAGGAATGCGAGGGTTACTGGCTCTTCATACCCCAGAGCTCTACGGACCAAAACAATATAACCAAAAATTGGTCTGAAACATACTGTCTCTTCTTAGGGTTTTTCATACTGGTTACATATGAACTAATGTTTATAAATTGCAGCAGATAAATGTATTACTAAAATCTATTTTACCTATCTTTAATTTGTGTGAATATATACCTATACACATTCGCATATGTGTGAATCTGTGTGTGTGTGTGTGTGTGTGTGTGTGTGTGTGTGTGTGTAACCCAGAAATCAACATCAAGTGTGTCTTTCTTGATTTCCACCTTTTTTTTTTTGACATGATTTCTCAGTGTAACAGCCCTGGATGTCCTGGAACTCTCTTTGTAGACCAGGCTGAGCTCAAACTCACGGAGATCCACCTGCCTCTGCCTTCCAAGTGCTGGGATTAAAGTTTTGCTCCACCACAACCAGTTTTTTTTTTTTTTTTTGAGACAGGGTTTTTGTTTTTGTTTTTCACTAAACCTGAAGCTTGACAATTTGGCTAGACTAGCTGACCAGCAAGCCCCAGAGATCCTCTGTCTGCACCTCCCAAGCACTAGGATTGCCTGCACACATAGCCATTCCCCGATTTTTTTTTTTAAAACATGAGTGGGTGTTAAGGAATGCATCTTATCACCTTTTTTCTTTTAATTTGAATGTGACTATTAGAAATTTTTAAATTACTCCTGAGATTTGCCTCATATTCCTGTTGGCTAATGTGAGCCTAGCTCAACTAAAGACATGAGTCAAAGTGTTTCATTTTAGTAGCATGTTACGAAATTACCACCACCAAAAAAAAAAAAAACAAGAAAATTGACTTTAAGGCCAATGAAGGCTTGAGTGATGAGTGTCCAGTTAGACCTTTTCACATTACACACAATAAGACTGAGTCCCAGAAACAAGTAACCAAGAGTTTATCGTCACCTGTGCTGTTATAGAAATACTGAAAAGATGGACACCAAGTCTCCAGAAAAATCTCCATACATCTGTTCCCCAGACTGAAATGTTTCAGTGGCCCCTAGCTACATAGCTGGGAAACCCAAGGGCAAGTGCTGGGGTATTTTCCTCCCACTGCCTGAAGAGATGACTGGTCCTGAGCCAGCAGGCAGCTCGTGGTCCTGTGGAGGTCAACCAACTGGCAGTCTGAGCCCTTAATCTGACCCTTAGACCTGTTTGGATTGGCTTTCAGTATTGGACAAATTATTTGAATCATTTGTCAACATTTAAACATTGGGAAACAGCAATAAAAATACAGACTTCCGGTTTGCCTTGAAATCACAGATCTGGTGGCACTAGCTTTGTTTTCCCTCCTGGCAGTGGCCTGCTGGACTCCTTGGCTGCTGTCTGTTCTCTGTTAAGTGCCTTCTGCTGGCGGAAGCATCATCTCCCTTCCCTACAGGCCATCCTGCTGGTCCCCTCCTCACAGGGCCCCCTGGAGCAGTGAACAACTGTAACAAGCCTGTTCTCTTACAACACAGCTGAAAAGAAATGCACTTTTTGTATCTGTCAATCTCTCTTCAAAAGCTACAAAACTAAAATGAGTCAAAAGAATTTTCACGGTCTAGGGATATAGCTCAGTAGAGGAGTATTTGCTTAGCAAGCAAGAAGCCCTGAATTTGATCCGAGGAACTTAATACATTGGATATATGTTCTGGAGTACATCTCTAAGCCCAGCACTCAGAACACGGAGGCAGGAGTGTTGGAAGTTCAGTGTCACCCTCAACTGTATGCCAAGTTGGAGGCCAGCCTGATATATACAAGATACAATCTCAGGTCCTTCCACTGCTTGCTTCTCGAGCAAGAGGACTTGTGTTTACTCCTCAACAGCCAAGGGGAAAAATGAAGAAAGAAAAAAAAATGAAGGAAGGAAGAAGGAAGGAAGGCCAGCATAGTGGCGCATGCTTTAAATTCCGGTGCTAGGGAGGCAGACCCAGGCAGATCCCTGGCCCTCAACGGCTATCTATTTTAGCATAATTGGTAAGTTGGGGGGGGGGGTAAGAAACCCTGTCTTAAAAAAATAAAAAAGAAAGAAAAAGAAAAAAAAGTGGATGGTACTTGACGAAAGCAGTGGAGATTGTCTTCTCATATCACACACACACACACACCAAAGCTTCACTTTCTAGTAGTAAAAAAGAAAGCGATTTTTCAGTCCTGCTGTTTCTCTGTTAGCTCCCTGCAAGCACCTGATGTAAATGCTTTTTACTGCATCCCTTTACCCAAGAAAAGGTGGCTTGATTTCCCACGAAGAAACTGAGGCAGCGATAAGCAGCTATGCGCTGATTACAAGGAGCTGCGTGGAATGTAGTACCCCAGGGCTCCTGAACGTCTTTGGGCTTTCTAACATGCCAGAGCCAGGTCTTCAGGATTTGTCTAGCTAGGGCCCCTGGGTGCCTCTGTGGCAAGGACAGTTAACACACCTCTCAGAAACAAAACCAGCACAGCCAGTCACAGGAGTCTCCCTGAGTTTCTGTACAACAGAGAAAAGGACACGTTTAAGTTAAACCAAGAACAGGAAACAGCCCAAAGAGCAGTCAGTGACCTCTGTCGAAACATCTGCCTGAGACTTCTGCTACTTTCCCACTAAGTGGCCATCTCTGCTGTCATCCCAGCTTCCCGCCCCCTTGTCTCTCCCGGGTTGTGTGGATCCTGCCACAACCAGGTGCATCCACAAAATGCCTGTCCTAAGGGGTCTTCCCCCCAAACCGAAGTCCCCAAGGGCCTCTTCCTCTCCAAATGAGCAGGCTGGTCCTGGCAGGGATGAGTAACCACTTTCCATTAGGGACCCGTAGTGGTGTAGGGATGTCCTGACACTGGGATCTCAGAGTGCGACGGGCCTGGTGCGCCCAGGGCGGCTGACTGCTTGAACCAGATTCTGGGAGCACGGAGGGCTTGGCTTGCTCGCTCTGCAAGGATGAGACTCCTGTGCACCTAAAACATTTCTGAGAGCTAGCTCCCCGAAGTTTCGCAGCCGCCTTATTGTCTGCAGAACCCGACAGCCGCTCTCTGCAGGCCTTGGCCTCCGCCCCTGGAGCAGAGTGCAGTGAACGTGAGCGACGCGTGGCGGGACCCCTGTTCTTCCTGGGGTGACCTGGGCCAGTGTCTATGCTGACAGCAAGGGGTGAAGGAAGCGCCACGGACTGACGCTCCTGCATCCTCCGCGGGACAATGGCGACACCCAGTGGTGGCCATCGGAACGCGCTGAACTCGGTCCTCCTGGGCAACCTTTTCCGGGGAAAGCCTGCCGCTTTTTCCTGGGGTCCAGGAGTTCTTAGGTGGCCCTGAATACCAAGACCTGGAGGCACTGATAAGCAGCCATGCACCGATTTCAAGGATCTTGGCGTGTGATACCCATGGCCGTACATCTTCGAGGTTCTGGGATACTTTGTCCCTTGATAACCTCATTTTCCAGTTGAGCATCACTCCTGTGGGCCCTTCTTCCCCGCCGCCCCCAGGCAACTGTGTGTGGAGAAGCGTCTTCCAGACAATCCTAGCAACCTCTTCCTGATCAGTTGGCCCAGCGGTTGCCTCATACCTACAATCTGCCTGACTGTTCCCGAATTGGCGCCCCAGAGCCCAGGCCACATCTCCCTGTGAGTGTGTGATTAGGCTCATCCCTTTCAAAAACCAGGTGACCTCTCAAACACATTCTGGCTTTGCATTAAGGACCTCTTAATGAAGGTGTCAGCTGGAGTTTGGTGCACCTTTGTAGGCATCAAGCCCATTGTTGAGAAGTTTACAAACACTTTTCTAATGTCAAACCTTAAGAAAACGTTACTGTGTTTTATTTTTAAAAAAAATTTTTTTTTTTTGGTTTAAGGAATTGCCCAAGATCCTACAGTGAGCCAATCAGCCGAGTCTGACAGATGATGAGACCCTCTAACCAAGTCAAGTACACCTTCTGGTGTCTGTCAGTCCCTAATCTGTGGGGGAAAATTACATGCGATAGCAGTGGTGATGTCATCATCAGAGTGCCCTATTCCACCCCACCCCCACCTCATCCTGTTACCGCCACTCCCACCCCACCCCAGTCCCACCCCCAGCATCATGTCCCCCAATCATTTGTCCCTCTATTCCCTGTTCTGAGCAGTCCTTTTGATTCATCCTCAGTTAAATGAACGAGAGCCCTGCCCAGCTTTGCCCTGGATGATTAAGAGACATTCCCTAAACCCATGTCCTCCAGCCTTGATCTTCTCAGTCTGAGGCTCTGCGTCCCACCGTAGCGTTTCTCAATCTGGCCATCTTCGGGTCTTCCTGGCAGGAAGCATCTTCCTCAGCAAAGTCACCTGAGGTCCCCAGCACAGGACCTGTTCTGACTGGCCCCAGACTGGCTGGAGGAATAAATGGCCATTGAAATAACTGCCGGTGGTGTCGTAACAAAGTGCCACAACCTTCGCAGGTTAGACAATAGGATTCACGCTCTCAAACTGTAGAGGCAAGAGGTCCTGAATCGAGCAAGGTGTGGACACTCAGGAGGGGGTGCCTTTCCTGCCTCTGGTGCCAGGGTCAGCCCTGCTGATCGTGGGCTTGTAACTGCCTGGCCCACATCTCTGCCTCTGTCTTTAACACTGTCTTCTTGAGGGTCACTCTGTCTTTCCCCTTTTCCTGTAAGGATACTAGTCATACTGACCTCATCTTCCCACGGTCTTTGTCTGCAAAGACTCGATTCCTGAAAAATGTCACATTCACAGGTACCAGGGGACAAGACAACATGTCCTTTGTGGGGACAAAACTGAACTCATGTAACAACAACAAAGGGCAATTAGCTTGTGAGCAGGGCTCAGGTAGTCACAGGTTTATGGGTGTTGATTCTTTACTCACTGCGGAGACTGGCTTGCTTCTCCCAGGACTCTCTCCTTTTTATTGGTCCATCGGTGATGCTTTCTGGTCACAGTAATGACTGTGTTTATTCCAGGCTTAAGTGCCTGTGTTTCTCCCTCTCATATTAGGTGTAAAATGGAATATTAACTTGGAATATGGCCTCTCCCTCTTGGGGAGTGGTGAGGCCATTAATGTCAGAATAAGTCAAGCTGACCTTGTCTTTCTGTTGATCACCCTCTGCTGTTCTCTAAGGCTCTTGGGACTCAGGCTCCTGGTTCTGGCTGCTCCTGCATTCTTAAACTTCTGGTGCCTTGTGAATCCCTGAAATTTTAATCAAGATTGATGCCAATATATCTTGTCTTTGTTTAGTGGTTTCTAGATATTCCTTGTTAAAACTGAAAATAAAAATTAGTCTTATTATGTGTAGGGAATCTTACCCACTTCATCCAATTTTTTTTTTTTTTTGGGACAGGGTTTCTCTGTGTATCCTTGGCTGTCCTGGACTCACTTTGTAAACCAGGCTGGCCTCAAACTCACAGAGATCTGCCTGCCCCTGCCTCCTGAGTGCTGGGATAAAAGGTGTGTGCCACCACAACCAGCAATTACAGACAGCTGTGAACTGCCATGTGGTTTGCTGGGATTTGAACCCGGGTCCTTTGGAAGAGCAGCCAGTGCTGTTAACAGCTGAGCCATCTCTCCAGTGCTCATCCAATCTCTCTCTTTTTTTTTTTTTTTTTAGGTTTTTCGAGACAGGGTTTTCTCTGTGTATCCTTCACTGTCCTGGACTCACTCTGTAGACCAGGCTGGACTTGAACTCACAGAGATCCGCCTGCCTCTGCCTCCCTGAGTGCTGGGATTAAAGGCGTGGGCCACCGCGCCCGGCTCATCCAATCTTTTGATGAACACAGAGATACAACGAAGACACAGTTGTTAGTGAATGATGCTTGTTGCTGTGGAAATATTAATTTTTCTCATTCACAGATATATCTGAAATTAGGGGATATAAGAGGATAATGAAGGGTGACCATAAGCAAAACACATGCAATGCATCACGAAATTATAAAAAAGAGACAGGACTTGAAACCGCCCACAACCTAGAAGACAGAAATCCCCATTTTCATATTTATACATATATTCATATAAATGTATATTTATATATTTATTTATATGTTCTAAACAAATGTAAAGACATTTGGAGATACAATGACACTAACAAAATGAGGTGATCTCAAACTGTTTCTGGGAGTTTGAGGTGTCAGGAACTGCATCTTGGAGGGTGTATTTCAGTTTAGACATGAAAGGCACGGGGTATTTCCCAGAGAATGCTGAAAGTGGATCATAGCTCTGGATCTAACAGAAGCATGGTGCACTGGCTGGTCTTGTGCATCACCTTAACACAAGCTAGTCATCAGAGAGGAAGGAGCCTCAGCTGAGGAAATGCCTCCATGAGATCCGGCTATAAAGCATTTCCTCAGCTAGTGATCAATGGGGGAGGACTCAGCCCATTGTGGATGGGGCCATCCTGTGTTCTATAAGAAAGCAGGCTGAGCAAGCCACCTGAAGCAAGTCACAGCACCCTTCAATGGCCCCAGCATCAGCTCCTGCCTCCAGGTTCCTGCCCTGCTTGAGTTCCTATCCTGACTCCCTTTGCTGATGAACAGCGATGTGAAAATGTAAGTAGAATAACTTGGATTGTGTCAACCTGCCAGCTACCAATAACAACACAGACACTTATTACTATTTATTATAACTCAGACATTAACTTGCTACCTCTCAACTATTTTATATAACTTAACCCGTTTATTCTAGACACGTTTGCTGCGTAGCCCGTTACCTCTCCTCAGTCTCTGTAAGTCCAACTCCCTCCATATCTGGCTGGCGAATGTCCACCTCATAATTCTTCCCTCAGTTCCTATCTCTGCTCAAAAGTCCCACCTTTCTTCTCCTGCCTATCTATAGGCTGTTGACTCTTTATTAAACCAATCAGAAGGTGGGGGAAGTTTGTTTACAAAACACTGAGACAGGTGGTGCTTCACAAAAATAACAATGCCAAAGTTGAGACAGTACTCAGCTCTTCGCTGGTACAGAAATCAACATTGGAATGCTACAAAGACAACCTTTACACAGTGCACAAAAAGATTATCCCAACAAACCCTTTCTTCCCAACTTGCTTTTTTGGTGTATCTTTGCGCAATAGAAACCCTAACTAAGACACATGGTTTCCAGAAGTAGTTGGAGGTTGAACAGATGAGAATGATCCAGGAAGAGAAATGACCAGTGAAGAGGGAGAAAAATCACAAAGTACAAACTGATTATATAAAGAGAATCGATACCTTTGAGAAATCTGATAAGGACAGGGAATCGACTACTAAATCTGACAGAAAATAGGTTATTGCTGACTAATAATGTGTAGCAATATCAGAAGGGTAGAAAGGTAATGGCCAGTTGGAGTGGTGTAGGGAAAAGACTGAAAGGGAGGGGAAACAGGAAAAGCAACATAGTGTGGTTTTTTTTTTTATTGTTGTTGCTTTTTGTTTTGTTTTGTTTTGTTTTTTGAGACTGGGTTTCTCTGTGTGATAGCCCTGGCTGTCCTGGACTTGCTTTTGTAGACCAGGCTAGCCTTGAACTTATGGAGATCTGCCTGCCTCTGCCTCTGTCTCCCAAGTGCTGGGATTAAAGGCGTGCGCCACCAACTCCCAGCTACCCATAGTGAAGAGTTCTGAAAAAGTTTTCTCTAAAAGGAAGCTTAGCAAAGGGACAGAAAGGAGGAAATTCAAAGGATGTGATCACAACAGTGGAAGTGCTGCCACAGACAGGGAAGCCAAGAAGCAGGTGCGACCTCCTGGGGGACTGTCCTCAAGAGGGACAAAAGCTCTAGAGTGTGCACCCAGGTGCCAGCTTTGACAGAAACTTGAAGAACCATTTCTAGTGATGGAAAGAACAATGGACACACGAAGGGTGATGTGGACCTTGAGACTGGAGGTTGGCAGTCTGAAGGGTTGTGAAAACTGTCACATAGTCTTATTTTGGGGGAGTAGGAAGTGAATGTGTGTGTGTGTGCGCGCACGTGTATGTTAATAACCATGCAGAATTGAACACACAGCATTGTGGTCCTAAGTGTGACATGGGATCAGCCAGAAACTTGTCTTTTTCTTCAAGGTTTGTTCAGCTGCCTATGTGGGAGACAATTAGTTTTGTTTGGGAGTGGGGAGTGCAGTAAAGGAAATAGAAAAAAAAAGAATTACATATTTTAATATATGAAATACAGTATCACTTAAATGAGGGAAAAAATGAAGGAGATGATAAATAAGGAACCAAGGATGTATGGAATACTTCATGAAATCAAAACACATCTGGCCTGGGAATAAAAGTGAAACACGGACAGCAACGTTGAAGGATCACACACAGAAATTTGGGTACCAGTGTCAGGCCCAAGATAATAGCAGTAGGAGTGGGTTTCTGTTACATGGCGAGGGAAGGAAACTGAAGAATGAGAGGGGTCAAGGAATACCGAGGCCAGGACGGTGGTGAGTTTTTGTGCTATATCATTAATATTTGTGTGCGCACACGCGCGCGTATACACACACACACACACACACACACACACACACACACACACACACACATTCACTTCCTACTCCCCTGAAATAAGACTATGTGACAGATTAAGGGACATTGAGATATCCCAGCAAGAAGAGGTGCTTGCCCACACGATTGACAGCCTGAGTTCATTCCCGGGCTGCTATGGTGGAGAACAGACTCCTGAAAGTTGTCTTCTGACCCCACACTTGAGCTGTGGCACTCTCACAGACATCTGTGCTAATTTTTTTTTTTTTTAACTTGGATGAACCTTCATTTTCTTCTGTCTTTAGTTTCCTGTCATTTGATGAAGGGTTAGCTTTCTTCTGATAGATGACTTCTGTACCTTTGTCACAGTTGGGCAAATCTGAGGGAGTCTCTTTTTGAGGTGTAGGAAAGTGCCCCTCTGAGGTGTATTTCAGTTCAGGCTTGAAAGACACAGATTGTCCAGAGACAATCAGAGGTGTGGGGCATTCCCAGCTGTGGACTTAATATACTTACATTGGTAGGGAAGCAGGAGGAAGGTCACCAAGACTCATTTTGGCGTTAAACTGGTCTCACCAAGAGGGAGAGTCCTCCACCAATGCCATTTGTTGGTTATCATTGCTCTCTAGAATCTTAAGATCATAGAGACTGATATCCATCACTTCATTCCTTTTTCAAAATTGCATTAACTCTTCTAGTTCGTCTTTTTTTTTCTTGTAGATTGTCTTTACAAACACATTTTAGTATAATCTCATCTACATATTCAAAACTGTTGTCATTTTTGGTAGAAATTGTATTAAGGTGGTAAATTTTAATAAATCTTATAGAGAAGCCACACTTTTACCACTAGTGCTCCAACACTGACCACGGTGTTTGTCCACTTATGGGATCTTCACTTTCTCAACACTGTAGCTTTTGGCATGCGCGTCTTGTTGCTTTCACATCCAAGCACGAGTCATTAGGGGTGACCCTGCCTGCTTAGTTTATGTCCATATGTTCTTTGCCAATAGCGAAACGATTTCAGTAAGCTGAGTTTGTATGCACTGATTCTCGCTAGACTGATTCATTCTAAGAGTTTTAGGAAACACCTCCTTTGGGGCTGCCTGTGAAGTGGCTGAGTGGGTAAAGGCACCTCAGTTTGATCTCAAGGACCCACATTGTAGGACAGAACGGAGGCTAGAAAGTTGTCCCAATTTCCACATATAGCCTGTGGCACCTTTGAATGCACACATACACAAAATTAAAAACACTCTTTAAAGAATTCTCCAGCAAAACCACCCAGTATGTGGATTTAGGGGGAGATTTAAGAACTGCAAACGTCATTTCCCCCCCCGAGGAAGGGTTCCTCTGTGTAGCCCTGGCTGTCCTGGAACCCACTCTGCTACCAGGGTTGTGGGACCATAATGGCCCAAAATTAATGGGAGGATTGACCCGGATACTTTAAATGAGGATGGCAGGTGTTGGCCCCCTTCCCTCTCCCAACCCAGCACCAGAAAGTCAGCTGCCTCACCACAAACTCTGGTGAAAATTCATTAACTTGACAGTTCCGAGGATTCACTTCTTGTTTGACTCTATGAGGTCAAGCCTTTTTCCTTTTTCCTCCTTGGACACCTAGTCCCTGAGAAAAACCATGCAGATGAAGTATCTTTCAACATCCCTGTCCTGGCCTTGTACATGGCCACATGAACCTTCCCCTAGATACCCTACCCACTTCCCCAGGGGCATAAAGACCCCTCCTTAATAAACAACCAGTTTTCTGAAGCTGTTTCAGGGTGCATGTGTGTGCGTGGTGTGGTGTGTGTGTATGTATGTGTGTGTGTGTGGTATGATGTATGTGGTGTGTGTGTTCTTTGCTGGCACACACACTGTCCAAGACCTTGTATTGTACCCTCAAGCCCCAGCAAAACTTCCCTTCCTCCAAGCCTCGTCTGGTGTGCAAGTGGCTGGCTATCCGAAGCGGGAGAAGTGGGCATAGGCTGGCCTTGAACTCACAGAGATCCATCTGTTCTGCCTCCCCAATGTTGGGATTAAAAGCCTGGATCACCACTGTGCAGCTAAACTTGAGTTTCTTTCTTTCTTTCTTTTTGGTTTTTGGAGACAGGGTTTCTCTGTGTAACAGCTCTGGCTGTCCTGGACTCACTTGGTAGACCAGGCCTGCCTCTGCCTCCCGAGTGCCGGGATTAAAGGCGTGCACCACCACGCCCGGCTTAAACTTGAGTTTCTTTTTTTTTTTTTTTTTTTTTGGTTTTTCGAGACAGGGTTTCTCTGTGTATCCTTGGCTGTCCTGGACTCACTTTGTAGACCAGGCTGGCCTCGAACTCACAAAGATCCGCCTGCCTCTGCCTCCCAAGTGCTGGGATTAAAGGCGTGCGCCACCACCGCCCGGCTTAACTTGAGTTAATAGCTGTATGCCTGTTTAAATTTCTTTCAAATTGGATGAATTTATAGTGCTGCTCCCACCCCCAAGAAATCAGTCTTTCAATTCTCAAATTCACATGGGTGTTTGCAATGTATCCCTATCATCATCTTTGTGGTTATCTGCAGTCTGTACAGCATTTCACTTCATCCCCCGAATTAGTAATTATTATGTTTTCCCCACTATCTGTCTTGTTGGATACTGAACTGCGGTCTGCTAAGAGCCACCTCATGGTTGCATTGCTTTCTTTCACATTTTACTAGTGCCTGGGTGCCTATGTGTATTTACTTCTTCCTGATGCCTTTAGGCTTATTTTGCTATTCTAAGCGCTGGAGTGGAAGCATAGTGTGTTGGCTTGAAACTTGTAGTTTTTAACTTAGTACTATGAATTTCCCTTTCAGCATGGCTAGAATATGAAAGGAACACCAGGAGCTCATATTGAATGCTTGGTCTCCCGCCTGTGGTGCTGTTTGGGGAAGTTGTGGGAACTTGAGGAAGAGGGACCTAGCTAGTGGCAATAGGTCACTGTAGGCAAACAGGTCCTTAAGTACACAGTCCCTGACCCTTCCTGGCACATTGGCTTTCTGTCCATCAGAAAGTCACCGGCGCCCTGTCATACATTCACTGTTGTGATTCTCTGCCTCAGAACAGCCTTGGAGAGGTGGAGCCAGCTGTCCAAGAAAGAACTCCAAAACCCCATGTCAGAAGTCTTTTCTCTGTCAAGGTATCAAGGATTTTTGTCATCTGGTTGAGAAAGCTAATACAACATTACTGTGCTGGCTAGATTTATGTCAATGTGAAACCAGAGTTTTCCTTTCATTTGAGGGAGCTTCAGTTGAGAAAAAAATGCCTCAATAAGATCAGGCTGTGGGGCACCCTGAAGAACATTTTCTTAATTAGTAACTGATAGGGGAGGGCCCAGCCCATTGTGGGTGGTACCGTCCCTGAGCTGGAGGTCCTGGGTTCTATAAGAAAGCAGGCTGAGCCGGGCAGTGGTGGCGCACGCCTTTATTCCCAGCACTTGGGAGGCAGAGGCAGGCGGATCTCTGTGAGTTTGAGGCCAGCCTGGTCTACAAAGTGAGTCCAGGACAACCAGAGCTGTTATACAGAGAAACCCTGTCTCAAAAAAACAAAACAAACAAACAAACAAACAAAAGAAAGCAGGCTGAGCAAGCCATGGGGAGTAATCCAGGAAGCAGCACTCCTCCATGGCCTCTGCATCAGCTCCTGCCTCCAGGTTCCTGCCCTGCTTGAGCTCCTGTCCTGACTTCCTTTGGTGAACAGGGATGTGGAAGTGTAAGCTGAATAAACCCTTTCCCTTGTAACTTGCTTTTTGGTCACGGTGCTTCACCACAGCAATAGAAACCTTAACTAAGACAACAGTTTAGCCAGAACCCACAACCACCAGTATGTTTTCATTTCCATTCTAATTTAGCTCAGGTTTTGTTCTTTATCCCAAGTTATTTAGCGATGTGTTGCTTCAAGTGTCTGGTTTCCTGTGTCTGTTACTGCTACTTTAGTTACAGTGTGTGCAGAGAATAACTTAAATGGTCTCAAGTCTTTAAAATGTGCCCATGTTATAACCTCTATTGTCTACCACTGTACATGTTGTTACCATAAGAAAAACATATGCATCTTAAAATGTATTTTTGTTTTAGCATTTTGAGAATATTTCAAGTCAAGTTGTGGATAAATTTAAAATACAGAAGTAACCAAGTATGTGTGTAACTTTTTTTTTTTTTTTTTTTTTAGTTTTTTCTAGACAGGGCTTCTCTGTGTAGTCCTGGCTGTGCTGAAACTCTTAATATCCTAATTTCCAGTTGCACCCATTTCCTTGCAAACTTCATGATTTCATTTTTCATCCCCCCCACCCCCACCATGATTTCAATTTTCTTCATGGCTGCACAGAATTCCGTTGTGTATCACATGACAGGTTTTCTTTACCCATTCATCTGTCGATGGCCATCAGCACTGGCTCCATTTCCTGGACTACCGTGAGCAACACAAGCATCTGGAATGTTGAAGTGCCGTCCGTCCTATGGGTATTCATAAACCCCAGCACTCGAGTCAC